>OY284484.1:9631663-9743120 GCA_958336345.1 Dorcus parallelipipedus
AAACTTTCATTTCATCTGAGTCTCCTACACATTTTTCGAATAGAGTACGTTGTACGTAATGACTAATCGATATTGAAATCTATGAATCACTTTCAAAACGGCATACAAACTTAAATGTTTCAATCCATATATATTTTCTTACTACTGTCTGGATAATTGTAAAATTTAACATTCTTCCTGTTACTATAACTCTTATGACAATTTACAGTTGTAGTACATAATAAGTATTTGACCTTCTGGTATGAAATTAATTACAAAATTCAAGTTCAAATGTACACTGAGCATTTGAAATGACAGATGTACATTTGAACTGTCATCATACTGTCACTCGTGTTTTCATACCACTTATGCAAAATATGGCCATTGGTGGTGCGGGCATCGCATGTGCACGGTCCCTTTAAGGTCCATGACTCTAGACATATGACGTCCATGACGTTAACTTTAACTTCTGACGATATTTTAAAATACCGTATTTTTACATCACTATTTTCTTTTTGTAACCCTCATTTAAATAAACAAATTCATTTTATAAAATTAACCCATCCTTGCTTCGGGCCGAAATTGCGTGTACGTGGAGAGTTTTGTCAGGATTTAAAGGAGTGCTACTTCACGGCGCATATTATCCGCGACCCCTGCCCTTTTCGACAATTGGTCCGCTCTGTTGCCGTGCAAACCAGCCAGTGAAAAACGTGAATGTGTCTCTCTCGATGAGATCCTTTCCTTTTCTGTCGAACGAGAATTATTCCGCTACCTCATCTCAGCTAACCACCTCGTGGGTCGCCCGTTTTTCCGTTAGATATTTGTGTGTGTGCCCAGTGCATCGAAGGAATGTACGTGCATGTCTACGGCTAATTGCCGACTTTGACGGATCAATTTGAGGTGCAAGGAAGCCGCGTGCTACGTGGTTTATCTCAGCTCGGTTGAAAATACTGGGTGAGTTCTCTATGCGAAGTTATTCTCGATCTGGCCCTCACGTTCGTTTTTCTCTCCTTGTTTATAGGCTTTTTATCTGGAGTTAGTTTTGTTGGGAATTATTTTCATTTTGAGTTACTTTAGTAGGAGCTATTTTGGCGTGAATCATTTAATGCGAAGCCACGGAATTTGGTCCTGATCTGGTTATGCGACGACTTTGAAATTGCGTCGTTGGAAAGTCCCCGCCCTCCGTTACGAGAAGGCCGGGTATTCACCCAACTACGCTGCTGTTTCCCGCGAAAATGTCGACGAACGACTTGGGATATCGGTGAAAAACAGGTCGGATTATTTTCTTTGCAATTTATTTATATGCATTAATCACGCGTATTTATTTTTTTTGTTGTTTCGGTGTGCTCCTTTTGAAATTGCCGCAATTGGATATGTAACTTTGTTGCGTACACTTCTCCGTTAATCAATGTTATTTTCTTTTGTGTGATTAGTTAATACGTAGACGAACGTCGTCGTTTGTAATAAGTTAAGAACCTGTTCTTTGCTTGATTTGGATAATTTTAAAGTAGAATAATAATACGAAACCCGGATCCGGCAAAAATAGTTGCTTTATGTATTGTCGTGAATCGACCAGTTAATTTTTTTTATGCGTTCAGTAATTGTTTAATAAATGTAAAGTGTGTTGGACGTAACGTGTTTTCTTAATTTTTCACTTCTCCCCGTTCAAAAAAATTAAGTGGCGCCTATTTTGAAATGGCCTTCGCGGTTTGGATTTGAACCCCCCCGTCCCACTGAAGTTAGCTGGCAACACCGGAATATTCCGCTCCGGTGTATAAACTTCTGCCTATCCTCACAGGTAGGTAGCAGCACACAGAAAATTGCTCACGCCGAAAAATGCTCATCCAGAAAAATGCCCACATAGAAAAATACGCACATATTTTATTTTCACAAAAAATGAAATTTATGCGCATTTCCATTACCGTACATGGTGTGTTAAATAACGTGCCTTTTTTAAACTTCTCCTCGTAGTTTGCCGTGAATTATTAGTTATGGTTATGAACTAGCTAGCCTTGCTTGAAACAAATTGACATACCATCGTAATCAGAAAAACCGACTGCACTCGAAATTTTAGTTAATTGAAGCGTGCTTTAAAATGAACTTCTGTCATTTTGACATTAATATTATTTTTACCATGGCCCTCTAAATGAAAAGCGAGTTCTATCTGGCCTGGGCAAAAGTGCAGTTTGGGCGTGCTCCGCCAAGCACTGCTTACAGGGCGCTTTCTTAACCTAAAATCTTGACAGTTCTGTTACATGTGAATGGTGGATGGGTTCGTGTAAGAACAATTAATGTTATTGCTGTAAAAATTTGAGCATACTGGATATTATTTACGTTAGAATAAAGTGGAGTATTTATGCCCAATTTCGACAACTTAATTTAGCATTAAACTATTACGGTTTTAGATTAAAATCGTATATACCTGCATATAGGGACCATGCCAATGCACATGCGAAGCCAGCGCCACCAATGACCATATTCTGCATTAGTGGTATGAAAATACGAGTTGTTTAAAATTATTAGTGAACATTTTAACTTGAATATTGTAACGTATTTCAATACCAGGAAGCTCAAGTATTTTGTACTACAATCGTAAATTGTCATAAGAGTGATATTATTCCCATGCAAGAAATATTTTCCTATCACTAATTCACAATCACGCCAGGCGGCGCTGAACGCAGATATGTGCATGGCGCCTATACTCAGAATTTCTGTGGTAAATTACAACATGTATAATAAAGCTTCTTTTCTCATTGTGCGTAATTAACACATTTTACATTTTCAAAAGTCGAAGTCCTTTTATATAACTTGTAATTATTCATAACACGAAAGTTTTTAAAATGACAGTTTTTCTTTATTGCGCAAGCGTACTTCACTCCGACGTGATCAAATGATTTGTGCATGAATCTGTAAAGTTTATACCATATAAATTATGTTGTGTTACGGTAATTATAATATTAATTAATTTTGCGTGTACTCACTTTGATTGACAGTAATGACAGCGCACTTCACTCAGTGCCGTCAGTGCCCTGTAATCAGCGACAAAGTGTCGACGTGGTGTCGACTTTTGGCGTTTTCTCGAGCACAAAAATTCAATGTAAATTTTTCAAAACGCCCAGGCCAGATAGAACTCGCTTTTCATTTAGAAGGCCATGATTGTGACAAATTAAATAAAAATACCCGAATTAAAAGTAATTCAGAAGGCAATAATTCAAACGCGTTTGCAAGACGAAATCAATATTCGAGCAATTGCAACTGAATTTGCTGTTAGTATTAAATAATCATAGAGAATATTTATTTCTTTGGAATCGATGAATCAATTGAGATGGATGAGATTTTATGACAAATACATGACAAATGGTGTCAAACCTAATGTTACACAACTAAATTTTTGGAAAATGGAAGTGTCGATTCTAACTCGTGTCCACCGCTCGTGTCTAAATAAAAACCTGGTCAAGTAGGCTACATTTAGTAATTCTGCTATGTAAATGCAATGGATAAATTCTCGATCACAACCCACTTGACCAGGTTTTTATTTAGACGCTCTTTACTTCGCTGTAGTGGATTTTTATGATCACGATGGTACATCATAACCTTATGTTTTTTATTAAAAGAAATTGCTGAATTCGGTAATTCTAATTTTTACTCTGTGCTTGCATCACGTGATTTGCCGAACTTAACAAATGTCATATGTCATAAAATACATAATTAAAGCTGGTTCTTGTCCGATGAAAATTGTATCACAAACTCTTAAACGGACACTAAATGGCGCATAAACACTTAACGTTTTGCAGTCGTTCGACAGCTTCGTCAGAAGTGAACATGTTTATATTTTTTTATATTTTTTATTTTTTTATATTTTCTTAACCACTGACAGTAACTTTGACAAACGTCACTTCAACTAATATTTCCAACTGTTTTTTATCCCTAGATGAGAGGAATGTGCGACAAGGGTAGATATAAAAAATCACTAAATGCGTTACCTCTATACGAAGTATGTTGATTTAGTACCTTAGCTGATGACTAGCTGATGATCAGCTGTAAATTGTGCCAATATGGCGGAGAAATGGTCTTAAAAAGCGCGCGAGTTACGTTTGCAGAACATTTGCAGCAATACAGTGTTGTACAGTTGCAATAAAATTAGAAACTTCCACAATGATCGAACAGGCAAGTTTCTTGAAGGCATGGCATATGGTTTCAAACGCCGTGTTGTATTTATATCAGGATATTCAGGATCTGTCAACCAATTTTTATCAAAGCAAGCAAAGTGGTTTGCGAAACGTAAGTGTAAGTAATTAAATATCTAAAATAAAGATTGATAGTACTTTCGATATCAAAAACTATCTACAGTACTAGGACTATCGATATCCGAGACTCTGGTAATATCTCGCTAAATATGAACTTTGTTAGGAGCTGTTATGCTCGTATGCATAGTCGGAGCAAGCGCTGGGTAGCAATTTCCTATGCCAATTGCTACTCGACGCTTGCATAAGCACAAGCTTGCGTTCTGACTATGCATATGAACCTTATTCTTTATAAAAGTACGTAAACATTGCTCGCCCGATAACAAAACCATTACTAGAAATTACTTGACTTTCGTTAAATTAGTTGAAGCTTCGCCAGTTTTAAAATTAGTAGACTTGCCATAGTGGGCAGGTAAATACTTTCTTTGATTCCAGAAAAAAGGGAGATGCATGAATAATTTTTTTTAGGTCTTGGTGGAGTTCGATGTGCGCCGGAGGGCTGGGAACAATTACTGACGGATCAGGCGAAGGAAGAACTAAATACTTTGAATAAGGCACTCGTGGATACTCTGACGTCAATAGACTCTGCGTTTTCAGTCGGAGAAGGCACAGATGGTTTGAGGTGTGTTCGTTTCGACATGCTCACACCACAATCTGATATTGAGGAACTCCTCAATCTTGTCATTCGTGAAATCGTTCGAAAGGGTAAACTTTTTGGTTGCTTTACGGAAAGCACGAAGTGATAGATAATTTTTTTTCAAGGGATCGAAACAGCGACGATTGATTTACAAAAAGAAAACGAAGAAAGGTTATGGCTAGTGAGCGGAATTTGATATTTTGTTCGATTAATTTTGTATTTGCGTGGGGAAAGGATAATTTCTTATATGGTCTCAATCTTTATTTTCTTAAAAAGTGATAACATAATTTTATATAACGGAAAGGTTAACGCCAGGAAAATACAATAAGTAAAAGAAGTAAATAGCGGCTTAGCTGGCAAGGAAAAGTAACTGTCGACGTACGTTTCGGTCTTATTAGACTTCATCAGGACAGTATAACCAAGGTGTAAGGTGTTGACACTTGGAAATAGAAAACAACAAATGAAGCAACAGACCAGGAGACCGAATGCACATTTGCTGCAACCACTGAGAAGACCCGCATTTCGAGGGAACATCACAGTATAGCAACGGAGGCAAACAAAGTCAACCTGTGTTACTTCAAGAAAAAGCCGGGATATAAAATATAACGGAAAGGTTAACGCCAGGAAAATACAATAAGTAAAAAAAGTAAATAGCGACTTAGCTGGCAAGGAAAGTGTCAACACCTTACACCTTGGTTATACTGTCCTGATGAGGTCTAATAAGACCGAAACGTACGTCGACAGTTACTTTTCCTTGCCAGCTAAGCCGCTATTTACTTCTTTTACTTATTGTATTTTCCTGGCGTTAACCTTTCCGTTATATTTTATATCCCGGCTTTTTCTTGAAGTAACGCAGGTTGCTATACTGTGATGTTTCCCTCGAAATGCGGGTCTTCTCAGTGGTTGCAGCAAATGTGCATTCGGTCTCCTGGTCTGTTGCTTCATTTGTTGTTTTCTATCTCCTAGTGTCAACACCTTACACCTTGGTTATACTGTCCTGATGAGGTCTAATAAGACCGAAACGTACGTCGACAGTTACTTTTTCTTGCCAGCTAAGCCGCTATTTACTTCTTTTACATAATTTTATGATTATAACGACTGAATTGTTTATCGTTTTTTTACAATAATAATGCCTATTTCTTTTTAATTGAATTGAATACACAACATTTCTTCCCTCCTTAAAGAATATGGGAAACAATGTAATCAAAATTATTTTATGAGAACAAATTTTATGAAATTTGTAATCTTTGAGGTGGTCGGCGTTGTCGAGTAGACCGACGCAGAATCTGCGAGGATGTCTCCTGTTGCTGTTGTGACTGCACTGGGATTTTAGATGTTCTCCCTGTTTGTTCTCCAACAGATAAATGATTATGTTGATGTTGAGGATGATATGTAGGTACTTCGACTGCTTGGTGGTGATTATAAAAATGTATACTCGGCGAGGTTTGTTGTTATTGAAATCTCCATGAAATGTAACTTGATCTTCGTTCTTAATTTTTGGTAGATGACGTGCTCCACTGTCTGTACATATCTCTCGGCTTGTCCGTTTGTCGCTGGATGGTAAGGAGCAGTCAATTTGTGATACTTGACACCACAGGAACGCAGAAAATTTGCAAATTCCGAGGACGTAAATTGAGTTCCGTTATCTGAAACGATGGTTACGGGAGCTCCACAGGTATTTAGCAAACAATTCTTCAAGAATTGTAATTGTTGCAGCTGTTGTCATGGATGTTGACGTTTTCACTTCCAACCACTTGCTACGACGACGAGAAGCATAACACCTGCAACTGGTCCAGCATAATCAATATGTGCACGTTGCCAAGGTCCTTTTGGGTATTCCCAGTGATGATCTTGGAATTTCGGCGGAATATGTGCATGTTTTGCGCATTCGGTGCAGGACTTGGAGACAAGTTCGATGTCCGCGTCGATTCCAGACCAGAAGACGAATGATCGGGCCATGCCTTTCATCTTGACGATGCCGACATGGGCAGCATGTAGATCGTTCAGGATTGGTTGCCTAAGAGATGCAGGGATAACAACACGATGTTCGAACATCAGGCAACCTCCAGATAAAGTATAATTATTTTCAGGGGAGTTACCAGTAATCCTCAGTTTACCATTCTTCTTTGTTACTACGTGTGTTGTAGAAGCCCACTCTGAATAATCAATTCTTTCATAAAATCCGGCAGCTATCTTATTATCAATTTCTTTAGCATAGGCAGCGCGTAATGCCAAAGGAATTTCTCGAGCTCGACCGAATACTGGTGAGCTATTCTGTTTGAACCATCTTGCTAAAATTTCGCTGACTCATTATTCCACATGGCGCTCCTGTGTCCAATTCCATTTTTAACTGATGTCCCTCGATTTTCACCTGAATGATATGTTTTGCAACCCCATTTTTCTCATTCACTACATCGAGTTTTTGCAAAATATCAATGTGTTCTGCTGGCTTCTCTGTCATAGTGATTTGACTAGTTGTTCGTGAAAGAGATTTAGATCTACACAGTTTTTTAATGTGACCTTTCTTGCCACACATGTGACACGTAGCATCCCGAAAAAAACATTTAGCGCGAGGATGTTGTTCACCGCAGCCGTTGCATAAATGTTGCTTACTTGGACGATTTGTAAAAGTTGTTTGAGATCGCTGACGTCGTTGTTCAAGATCATTGTTAGATAATCTAGGATGGACTATCTTCTTTTTATTTTTTAATTTTGGAGGTACATATCCTAATTTGTCAGTAGATTCTGAATTTGACTGATCTGGATTTTTGACACTATTTGACGTATTGTGGGTTGCCTCTAGAGTATGTGCAATGTTATACGCATCTTGGAACGTTTCTGGATTTTTCGCGATGATTTCGTCACAGGACTCACGTGATTTAAGACCATGTAGTAATTGTTCAATTAGCATTCTATCAGCAAATTCTCCATATTCACATTTTGAAGCATTTTGTTTTAGTCGAAGAGCAAAATTGGCTACAGTTTCTCCTTCTTCTTGCTTGATTTGTCGAAATTTTATACTCTCAACGTATTTATTCGTTTCTCTGTCGTAATGTTTTATTAGAGTCTCTTTCAGAACATTATACGTGACGCTCTCAGGTGACAGAGGACTGACCAAAAATTTAAGAGCATTGTTCAATTCTACACCCATGTGAACTCGAGCATAATTGGCATGTAGATTCTCCGGTACTTTACTAAGTTGGAGTGCCCATTCGCAACGTTGGAAATAATCTTCTACAGTCGCTCCTTCAGATGATTGGTATTCCCCAAATGAAAATGACGGTGGTCTCGAACTTGTACTTGATAGATTAGTGGCAGTACCATCTCCGTTTGCTGCCGATGATTGTAGAGCATTGACGAGCATATTTGTGAATGCTTGTAAGAGTTCTGGGGGAAGTTCCATGTTATCCACACAAGTTTCAACTTAATCCCACTTCTGACACCACTTTTGTATTTGCGTGGGGAAAGGATAATTTCTTAAATGGTCTCAATCTTTATTTTCTTAAAAAGTGATAACATAATTGTATGATTATAACAACTGAATTGTTTATCGTTTTTTTTTACAATAATGATGCCTACTTCTTTTTAATTGAATTGAATACACAACAATTAAATACAAACGAAGCGGCAACGTATAAAGCTACAGCGACGGGTTAATGTACACGCACTCGTTGCCGCCTTGTTCGAAATAAACCGAACAAATATCAAATTCCGCTCACTAGTTATGGCAAGAAGGTATTTTAAGACATGTACCGGTTGTTGGTACGTTCGTTGGTGGTCACCTATATCAAAGGAAGGTGGAATTCGAGGGAGAAGTCTCAACTTGACTCAGGATGTCGTTGAATGGACTGAAAATATTTACAAGTATCATATGCAGATGCAGTCCGGTGCAATACCTACGGGCATAAAGATTCCACCTACACCACTAGTACAAAAACCAGTTGGTTTTAAGTCATTCCAGGTCTAGCAGTCACTCCTCGAGTCAAGGCATGCCAAGTTTAACGACACTGTCGAATACTAAATTAACAATATAACAATCTAACAATATAAGCAGCAACAACCCTCAGACTGTAGTCACAGGCAATAATGAACAGAATATGAGCTTACAGCGACAAATTAATAGCACCAACGTTATGAAATTACAGACTGACGGCACAGTTTTGCCTCTTTAAATTGTAGTTCCTTTTTAATTCAGCTTCTTAAGTGCATAATTTAAAAGTATTAAATATTATTAAGACTATATAAAACTTCTTTGCAGAAAAATAAAACTTATATTTATTTATTGTGATACATTGTTACATTTGTTTATAAATATCTTTCGAAGTTTGACATGTTAGTCGAATTTGAAATGTTGCAAATGAAAGCAATAGATTATAATCACTATTACAAGTTTTGAGCCACTTTTTGCTTTCGACTGTGAGTAATCTTTGGTTGTACTTTGGATGTCGAACTTCGACTTTCATTTTCTGAAAAGCGGTTGAGACAGGACATAACTTCTCCATAAACAACGTAAAATTATTAAAAACATTGACAAATAAAAATTTTAACATGTTATAAGCAATATATATGAAAAAACATAAAGACTCATCATTAAATAATGATTTATCCGATTTCATAAACTAGTCTAAAAAACACTTTCACCCCTGTCCTTTCATCCGTTTCTGGAAAAGTCCGGCCAACTTTCACTTTCTCTTACTCTTAGATATAAGTGCGAAGTTTTGTAAATATTTTTGTATACTACTGAGGATGATTAAATTCTTCAACAGGACTGCAGTCAAGAGGGCGGTAATTAATACTCTTTTAAAGTTTAACCGAGCTTTCGGAAAATTTTATTTCCTTTTTCTACTGAGGATGTACGCATCGTGTACGAAATGTACATTTAGTTTTTAATAAACAGTTTTGTGAAAAGGGTGTTTTCATTTTTGCGTTTCATTTTCTGCTTCGGCGTCCGATCTCCATGTTGAATGACCCCGACCACACATCGAAGCTCCATCATTTTGCCGAAAGTAGTCGGAACTATCGGTGGATCATCCAGTTGGAACGGTACGGACCATGGAATGTGCAGGGTCGGTGCTATCCCTTAGTATCATATTGCCCAGGATCTTCGCACAATCGTCGTAGTAGGTTGTTGGAATTCTTTACGAAACTAAAACCGTTCACGTCACACACAAACGACTTGCCGTTGGCCCTACCACGAAAATTTTTTTAATTTGTTCCAAAAAAAAAAATTAACCGTGTTACCTCAGCAAATCGAAACCAAACACTGCTTGTTTAAAAGCCAGACATACTTTTCTAGATATCAACTTTTCGGCATTACTTACATATGTAATATCACAGTGTATCAAATTTCTTTGCCTTCCCTATCTCGTTCTACTTTACCCTCTAAGGCAGGTGATTTACGAGCCTCGGCGTGTGCATAGTCAGGTCTGACGGTGTACACCTGGGGGAGTTAAAGAAGTTAAAAACGCACGGCTTCAACTTGAGGGGCCTCCCTTACTTTAACGTCAGTGCCTTCGGTCGACATGAAGTCCTCATAAATGAAACTGCCCGTCATTCTGACTCTAGATTCAGGCGAATACACACTACTTCGACTGTCAATCTAACAACAACAACAATAAATATTGTAATGTGTAATATTTTAATAATGAATGCGATCGATTACCTTGCGAAATAATCTTTGCAAATATGCTTATATGGGTGACCAGAAAAAAGCGCACACGAAAATTGCGCACAAAAAAAAGCCCACAGCGAAAAATGCGGACAAGAAAAAAGCGCACAACGAAAATTGCGCACACCGAAAAATGCCCACATGGAAAAATGCGTACACGGAAAATTGCTCACATAGAAAAATGCGCACATGGAAAATTACCCACAATGAAAAATGCCCAGAGAAAATTGCGCACACAGAAAATTGCTCACACCGAAAAATGCTCACCCAGAAAAATGCCCACATAGAAAAATACGCACATTGTATTTTATTTTGACATAAAAATGAAATTTATGCGCATTTCCATTACCGTACATGATGTGTTAAATAACGTGCCTTTTTTAAATTTCTCCTCGTAGTTGGCCGTGAATTATTAGTTATTGTTATGACCTAGCCTTGCTTGAAACTTACATTGACATACCATCGTAATCAGAAAAACCGACTACATTCGAAATGTTAGTTAATTGAAGCGTGCTTTAAAATGAACTTCTGTCATTTTGACATTAATATTATTTTGACAAATTAAATAAAAATAGCCCAATTAAAAGCAATTCAGAAGGCAATAATTCAAACGCGATTGCAAGACGAAACCAGTATTCAAGCAGTTGCAACTGAATTTGCTGTTAGTATTAGTAATCATAGAGAACATTTATTTCTTTGGAATCGAATGAGATGGATGAGATTTTATAGGTTGACAAATACATGGTGTCAAACCTAATGTTACACAACTAAATTTTTGGAAAATGGAAGTGTCGATTTTACTTCGTTGTAGTCGATTTTTATGATCACGATGGTACATCATAACCTCATGTTTTTTATTAAAAGAAATTGCCGAATTCGGTAATTCTACTTTTTACTCCGTGCTTGCATCACGTGATTTGCCGAACTTAACAAGTCATAAAATCCAGTTTGTTGATGAATCTTTTACGCACAGTGTTGCCATTCCACTACTCTATTATCAGTTTCTAAATTAAAAAACCACAACCTGTTGAATGTTGTGTTGAATTCACGTTGAATTATGTTGCCAAAAAACAAAATTCCCAGATATATTTTAATTGGTACTTCACATTGTCGTTATAGTTTATGCGCGTCTGTAATTTAGCGTCATATTAATATTTAATTTGGCCTAAATCTTATGATGTCGCAAAAACACAGAAACCTTTTAAATTGTGGAGTTGAAATTTTCTTCCCCCTAAATTTGTCACTAGCAGGTACTATTGCGAGATAAATAGTTGCTTTGTAAAGTAGGCTGAATTTTCAAAATTTTAGCATATTGAAGTGCTCTTAAATTCTAGAATTAGCAATGATGGTTAATTTTTCAGCCTCTGAAAGAATCTTGTAAGGCATCTTAATAACTTACACCGACCTTTTATATTTTTAGTACGAAATCGCATAAGCCATCAGAAAGTCCTATTTAAATATGGAAAATCTGCCGTACCAAATATTTATCTCGCAATGGTATATGCAGCAGCGTTGCCGGTTGCATTCACGGGGTAAATTGCGAGGTTGGTGGTTTTTTGATTTTTAAACAGACACTACTTCTACTCCTACCTTAAAAAAATAATAATTTATTACTGCCGAACAGCCAAAGTTACTAAATGATATATTAGAAACACAAAAAATATGACTTTTTTTCATTAAAATGTAAATATAAGAAAAATCCGTACGGAATGATCTTTGACTCCGCATGAAATCCGTACATGTACGGAAATTTCCGTACGGTTGGCAACCCTGCTGTACAAACATTCGTATAAAGATGTTCCTTTTTCAATCTGAAAAAGTGATGTATACTAGCCGCCACTTAAAACGAAACGCAATACCAAGGCCACAGCCGTAAGTAGAACTGTGTAATCAGTCCTTAGATACAACGCATTTCTATGTACTGATTGGTCAAAAATATTTAAGAAAAGAGAAAATAGATGGAACATATTTTCAACAGAGAGGTTCATAATTAAAAAAAAAGGTTTTTTAAAATCATTTCAACTAAGAAATGTAAAAAAAATAATAGCATCAATTTTATATCCACGAAACGTCAAGTCTACTCAGGATGCAGTTGATTTGATTTCAACTTTCCTGAACGTTTAATATAATTCTCAGAATTAAAAAGAAATTACATAAACAAATAACTAGAATAATTGTCCTCTATTGTTATTGTTTCATTCATAAATTGGAATTGGAAGTGGCAGTGTTATTTTCTTTTTTCCGGATACTTTCTAGGCGGACTATATTTGAGAGTTGTACCCACGGTGAATTGAATACTAACGGTGGCAGCATTCCCGCAAGTGAGATAGCGAACCATTACGTCACCGCATACCCGCTTCTCCTTTTACACAATTATTAACCAATATTAACTGTCACGGTTGACAGTTGTATTAGAGGGAGAAGCGGGTATGCGATGACGTAACGGTTCCCTATCTCACTTGCGGGAATGCTGCCACCGTTAGTATTTAATTCACCTTGGATTGTACCTATAAGAAAAATTTCAAGGAAGATCTGAGACTGTTATTTGAAGCAGTTCAAACAATTAATGGGGAACAATTTGAACATCTTTTATAATCAGTTGGTATTAATATTGTTTGTAGTTGTTTTAATAATTTGTTAATTTTTGATAAAAGCATGAGCGTTTAAAACTCTCCAAATACGGACTCAGAAATATGTAACAGTTATTTTTTATACAAGATGACAAAATTCAAATTTATTTTTATTTATAAAAAATAACTATTATGTCGAAGGGCCACTGCGCTAAGCGAACCTAAGTTGAGCGAAACTAAGTTTTTTGAAAATTAGATCCAACGTAATCTTACGCGGACGAGGCAACCGAGGGAAGATAAACATTGTTTTATCCTAACTTCGCTTTCCATAGCTTTAGTTACCACGTCCGCGTAAGATCCGCGTTGGATCTAATTTTCAAAAAACTTAGTTTCGCGTTTAGTGGCCGCCCGCCTTTATTTTCTGAGTCCACTATTTGGAGAGCTTTAAATGCTTAAGCTTTTATTATAAAAAAATAACAAATTATTAAAACAACTACAAACAATATTAACACTAACTGATTATAAAAGATATTCAAATTGTTCCCTATTAACTGTTTGAACTGCTCCAAATAACAGTCTCAGATCTTCCTTGAAATTTTTCTTATAGGTACAACCCTCAAAAAGGTACCTATAGTCCGTCTATAATTACGAGGAGAAATGTTAAAAAAGTCACGTTATTTAACACACCATGTACGGTAATGGAAATGCGCATCAATTTCATTTTTATGTCAAAATAAAATACAATGTGCGTATTTTTCTATGTGGGCATTTTTCTGGGTGAGCATTTTTCAGTGTGGGTAATTTTCCATGTGCGCATTTTTCTATGTGAGCAATTTTCCGTGTACGCATTTTTCCATGAGGGCATTTTTCGGTGTGCGCAATTTTCGTTGTGCGCTTTTTTCTTGTCCGCATTTTTCGCTGTGGGTTTTTTTTTGTGCGCAATTTTCGTGTGCGCTTTTTTCGTGTACGCTTTTTTCATGGAATCGCTTATATGTCATCCCAATGACTCATTTTTCTCTATTGCCAGCTTCCGTGATTATGTTGATATATGAATATAGGCCAAGGTTTACTTGCGATGTACGGATGAGCCAGGGACGGATCTTACATGATTCTTTTTGTTGTGAAAAGCTCTTAATATATGTTATGTGAACGCGCCACAAGACGATGTGTTCAGTGCGCCCTCTAAAAGATAGGGGAGACAGTTGGATTCCAAGAAAAAAGCGTACACGAAGAAAGCCCACACGAAAATTGCGCACAAAAAAAAGCCCACAGCGAAAAATGCGGACAAGAAAAAAACGTACAACGAAAATTGCGAACACCGAAAAATGCCCACATGGAAAAATGCGTACACGGAAAATTGCTCACACCGAAAAATGCTCACACAGAAAAGTGCGCACATGGAAAATTACCCACACTGAAAATTACCCACACTGAAAAATGCCCACAAAGAAAATTGCGCGCACAGAAAATTGCTCACACCGAAAACTGCTCACCCAGAAAAATGCCCACATAGAAAAATACGCGATATTATATTTTATTTTCACATAAAAATGAAATTTATGCGCATTTCCATTACCGTACATGGTGTGTTAAATAACGTGGTTTTTTAAAATTTCTCCTCGTAGTTGGCCGTGAATTATTATGTAGTTGTGAACTAGCCTTCCTTGAAACTTAAATTAACATACGTATATCATAACCTCATGTTTTTTATTAAAAGAAATTTCTAAATTTCTGAACTTAACAATAATGTCATAAGTCATAAAATATAGTTTGTTAAATGAATCTTTTTGCGCACGTCATTGATTTTATCCGTATGAAACACATCAATACTCTCAAGCCAAATAAATAGTAAATGTTACTTTACAAACATTCCTATAAAGGCGTTCCTTTTTCAATTTGAACCAGTGATGTATACCGTGATAGCTCTCCATACGGACAGCTCTCATAAGCGAACATCTCTCATGACCGGACAATTTTTCTGGAACCAAAATTTAATTTTATCTCACTTAAAGCTTTCTTATAAGCGGACAGCTCCCATAAGCGGACAAAAAAGTTGGAACCGTCGGTGTCCGCTTATGAGAGCTTTCATTGTACTCGCCGGCACTTAAAACGAAACGCAATACCAAGGCCACAGCCGTAAGTAGCACTGTCTAAGGTTCATTTTCGAACGAATTTATTGCTTTTCGTTTCTCTTTTAGTGCCGGCGATGGTACGTAGATATATAAAAATTGGTTTTCAGCTGGATTAACATTATCGAGCAATTCGGCAAATTTTTTTCAGATGTATTGAGTGCCGCATAAACGGTAGCTGCATGAACGGATACGCTCGGCTAGATATGAATACAATCAGTGAAACACATAAGAAAATATTTGTCCAAGACCGAAATGTAACCTGCGTGAAACGAACATTGCCTGATATGTGAATCAAGCTTTACTATAGTCTATTTTTAAACTAGAAGGAGTAACAGTTTTTGGCGGGCAAAATTCAAATTACTCCTAGCTTAAAAACAAACTTTAGTCACAGTTTTGCCGACGTGCGTAAAAACATTTTACAAACTATAAACATTTTATTAGTTTAAAAGTGGGAATATGCTGTTTCATACGGCAGATCGAATGGTCAGAATTTGGCAATTTTTATCAATATATTGTTTATTATCTATTATATGTTATATTATACTCTTGATATCTTAGGAGCGCAGTTTTTTTACCAAAACCATATTTTCAAAGAATCTAACAAAGAAAGTGACCACCCACCGATGTTGAATGTCAACAATTTTAAACAAACAGAAAAATTTGAGTAATAGTATCAAATTTAAGAAAAGAGAAAACTGATGGAACATATTTTCAACAGAGAGGTTCATAATTAAAGTAAGAGGATTTTAAAATCGTTTCAACTAAGAAATTAAAAAAAAAATTATAGCATCAATTTTATATCCACGAAACACCAAGTCTACTCAGGACGCAGTTGATTTGATTTCAGCTTTTCTGAACGTTTAATATAATTCTCAGGATTAAAAAGAAATTACATAAACAAATAACTAGAATCATTGTCCTCTATTGTTATTGTTTCATTCCTAAATTGGAATTGGAAGTGGCAGTGTTATTTTCTTTTTTCCGGTTACTTTCTAGACCAGGAATTCCCAACCGGTGGGTCGCGACCCAAACGGGGGTCGCCTTGGGTTTTCTAGTGGGTCGCCATCGGTTTTAAAAGCAAAAATTTAATGGCCCTTGTATGCATTCTATCATACTATGCATACTATCAAATATCGCAAATGAGAAGCAGGACCGCGAACATTTTTAAAAAATCTAAAAGTGTCGCGATTAAAAAAAGGTTGGGAACCACTGTTCTAGACGGACTATATTATTTTGAGGGTTGTACCCACGGTGAATTGAATACTAACGGTGGCAGCATTTCCGCAAGTGAGATAGCGAACCATTACGTCATCGCATACCCGCTTCTCCTTTTACACAATTATTAACCAATATTAACTGTCACGGTTGACAGTTGTATTAGAGGGAGAAGCAGGTATGCGATGACGTAACGGTTCCCTTTCTCACTTGAATGCTGCCACTAATAGCATTCCTTTCACAAACTAGAACAGTTCTGAACAGCACAGTACAGTTCAATGTACAATCGCAATCATAATGCATGACATAAGCTTCACAGAAAAGCTCATTTTATTTGTGGTTTCCAAACAAAAAATAATTTACGACATCCCGGATTCACTTTTGAGTATTAGTAAGATTTGGATATATTCGACATTCATAGTTTTGAAGGATGTTTTTGAAAGATGCTTTCTGTAAGCGTTATTACTTATGATTGCGACTGTACGTGCTGTACGGAGTTTGAAGCTCTTGAAAGGATTACTACTACTATTAAGGTAGTATTCAATTCATCGTTGGTTGTAAAGAAAAATTTCAAGGAAGATCTGAGACTGTTATTTGAGGCAGTTCAAACAATTAATGGGGAACAATTTGAACATCTTTTATAATCAGTTGGTGTTAATATTGTTTGTAGTTGTTTTAATCATTTGTTAATTTTTGATAAAAGCATGAGCGTTTAAAACTCTCGAAATACGGACTCAGAAATATAACATTTACGTTTTATACAAGATGACAAAATTCAAATTTACTTTTATTTGAGTCCACTATTTGGAGAGCTCAAGTGATCATGTGTTATAACAGCATTTTATACAACTAACCCCCTTATTCCGTAATTCATAACGACAATCGTTAAGTGACATATTTTGACCAAAAATTAACAAATTATTAAAACAACTACAAACAATATTAACACTAACAGATTATAAAAGATGTTCAAATTGTTTGAACTGCTTCAAATAACAGTCTAAGATCTTCCTTGAAATTTTTCTTAGAGGGACAACCTTCAAGTATAGTCCGTCCAGAACAACGAGGAGAATTTAACTTGAAGGCTTCCGCGGCCGTCGTCCATGTTTGAATTGGCTTCCGGTTGGGACCGCGTCACGTTGACTTCTACTGCCGACGTTTCGTTCTTCATTGCAGAAGAACTTCTTCAGGGCTGCTGCTGCTGGTGGTGTTGCTGCTGCTTCGGGTTAGTCGTTGAGACTGTCAGTCTCAATGACTGTCAGTCTCAATGACTGTCAGTCTCAACGACTAATCCGAAGCAACAGCAACAGCCCTGAAGAAGTTCTTGCTATTCAATGAAGAACGAAACGTCGGCAGTAGAAGTCAACATGACGCGGTTCCAACCGGAAGCCAATTCAAACAACGAGGAGAAATTTTAAAAAAGACACGTTATTTAATATGCCATGTACGGTAATGGAAATGCGCATAAATTTCATTTTTATGTGAAATGTGCGTATTTTTCTATGTGGGCATTTTTTTAGATGAGCATTTTTCGGTGTGAGCAATTTTCTGTGTGCGCAATTTTCTCTGTGGGCATTTTTCAGTGTGGGTAATTTTCCATGTGCGCATTTTTCTATGTGAGCATTTTTCGGTGTGAGCAATTTTCCGTGTACGCATTTTTCCATGTGGGCATTTTTCGGTGTGCGCAATTATCGTTGTGCGCTTTTTTCTTGTCCGCATTTTTCGCTGTGGGCTTTTTTTTGTGCGCAATTTTCGTGTGGGTTTTTTTCGTGTACGCTTTTTTCTGGTCACCAGACAGTTGGTACCAGGGCGTCAGCGAACACTCGAATAGTCGATCGGGGATCACCATCTTGTTAATCGTTCTTTTGTACTTATGTAATGCATTTCCCTTGTTGTAATTACACATAAATATATCTGTGTATAAGTAAGAACCCAGTATTTATTAACAAATACAACACTTTCTTCTGTTACAATACTTACAATAGTCTTTGCTATCAATAGCACTATCGATATTAAACACTACTGATAGGCCCACCACTTGTCGGTCCATTTTCTATCTTAAACGAGCAAAAGTATTCACCTAATTTAACCTAAAAATAACTATTATTAAACTTACCAAAATAAAAGAAACTGTCTTCATTCAAGTGTTTCGTTTTGGCCCAGTACGTGGAGGTCTGCCGCATTTTGGAAGAGCCGAGTTACTCTAGCAATATTTTCCAGCAATAAATCATAGAGATCAGTCTATGTGTGATTATCAATAAATCTACTGCTAACCGCTTATAAATTTTGAATATTGCCAGGTGGCAGCATTTAAAAACACAATCTGAGCATAAATTCGCTTTATCGGTGTTGGGGGCGGCGCGATAGTGCGTAACTTTTTTATTAGAGATCCTGCCACTTACATATTTTGCACGTCGCTTCTAAGGAGCAACTAAAAAGATAATCTGTGCACAAATTCGTTTTATCGGTGTTGGGGGCGGCGCGATATTGCGTAACTTCTTTATTAGAGATCCTGCCACTTACATATTTTGCACGTCGCTTCTAAGGAGCAACTAAAAAGATAATCTGTGCACAAATTCGTTTTATCGGTGTTGGGGGCGGCGCGATAGTACGTAACTTTTTTATTAGAGACCCTGCCACTTACATATTTTACACGTCGCTTCTAAGGAGCAACTAGAAATATAATCTATGCACAAATTCGTTTTATCGGTGTTGGGGGCGGCGCGATAGTTCGTAACTTTTTTATTGGAGATCCTGCCACTTACATATTTTGCACGTCGCTTCTAAGGAGCAACTATAAAGATAATCTGGGATTGTCCAGCAGTATTTAAAAATACAGTGAGATTATGGAATAAAATTCATAATTTCTTTATTTTTGACATTTCGAAAAAACGCTCGGACAGGTAAATTTTGTTTTTAAAAAGCACACAATTCTAAGTGAAAATCAATTTTTGACAGTCATTTGTTTTCAAGTAATGACGTCATTGACATTTTTTTAAAATAGCAACCCCCAATTTTCTTTTCTTGATTCTGATAGCTCATTGAATTCTCTATCCAACCACATCAGATATTTATTATGTTTTATGGGAAGAATTTTGAGAAGAAATTTTATTGAAAATGAATGAATCATGTACTACCTACAAAATCTACTACAACAAAACCAATACAATAAAAGAAAACTTGTCATTCTTGTCATTTAAACAAAGTCTTTTTAAGTCGAGTAATCATGTTTCGTCATTTAACCGAAAATTAAATTATTATTATTTCATTTCATTTTCAATAATTTTTTTCTCCAACGAACAGCCAAAGTTACTAAATGATATATTAGAAACACAAAAAAATATGACTTTTTTCAGTAAAATGTAAATATAAGGAAAGTACGTACGGAATGATCTTTGACTCCGTATACAGTCTGCATGAAATCAGTACATGTACACCATTATCTGTTTGAACTGCTCCAAATAACAGTCTCAGATCTTCCTTAAAATTTTCCTTATAGGTATGTACAATCCTCAAATAGGTATAGTCCGTCTAGAACTACGAGGAGAAATGTTAAAAAAGTCACGTTATGTCACGTTAAGTCACACCATGTACGGTAATGGAAATGCGCATAAATTTAATTTTTATGTGAAAATAAAATATAATGTACGTATTTTTCTATGTGCGCATTTTCTAGGTGAGCATTTTTCGGTGTGAGCAATTTTCTGTGTGCGCAATTTTCTCTGTGGGTATTTTTCAGTGTGGGTAATTTTTCGTGTACGCATTTTTCCATGTGGGCTTTTTTTTTTGTGCGCAATTTTCGTGTGGACTTTTTTCGTATTTCGTACGTTTTTTTTTGTCACCCTTTTTGACAATGTACGTCTGCCTCTTTCATATCTGAAATCTAATTTTTTTTTAATGTTCGGATACAGTCCGTGCTGACCAACTTCCTCGTATATAGAAGGAATTGGAACTTTACCCCATTCAGTTAATCGCTGTCACGTTGACGTCAAAGGTGACACTGACACGAACGAATTAAACCAGTCATCTGTACAATGTCCATTACTCTAGACGTGATTCTAGACGTTTAACGTCCATAACTTTCTAACTTTCGTGAAACTGTCTTGCAGCTTTTGTCATATCACGTCATTTCGTCGTAAATCTTGTTAACTCAGATTTATACGATCGAAATATAGTGAAAAAATTATCTGTAGTCTGTAGACATACACTGTGTCCCAGAACTCGCGCCCCAGAGAGCAAGGGCAAATGCCGATAGCAATGCGAAACACATATTCGAAAACTAAAATTGTCTAATTCAAAAGATAAGCGAGTTAAGAATAAAAAACAGTAGCCAATCCTAACAGCGAAATAGAAGATGGTCATAGGTATTGCGTAGGATTTCATTAAGTTGCTAGGATACTTAGAAATGCATTGTTGATACAAAAAAGAATGTGAAAAAACTGGTCCACTTCATTGTGACACTGCTGTCAACCTTTGTAACTGTCACTTGGAAGGTTTAAGCGTAAGACTCGAGCAGATACCGTCATGTTTTCCGTCGCTGATTATAGCGAAATGATAATTATTTATGGAGAGTGTGGACGCAACGCCAGAGAGGCAGCACGAGTTTTTTCTCAGCGCTTTCCCGATCGTCCCCTAGACCATAAAGTAATTCTTAGAGCTGTCACAAGAATGCGAGAGACCGGTCAAGTTGTTTCGACTCGTAACGAAATTGGTGGTGCTCCTAGAAGAGTTCGAACAGTCGAAAACGAAGAAGCGATACTAAATGCATTTGAGGAAGACGGAACAAAAAGCATAAGAAAAGTTTCACGCGAACTGGATGTTTCGCGTTCTTCAGTTCAACGAGTTATGAAAGAGGATCGCCAACACCCTTTCCATTTCACAAGAGTGCAGCATCTGCAGCCGGAAGATCATCCCGCTAGAGTAGAATTCTGCCGGTGGCTACTTGAGCAAGAAGAACTCGATCCCAATTTCGTCCCCAGAATTATGTTTTCGGATGAGTCTCTTTTTGGCAGGCAAGGATGCTTCAATGCCCATAATTTGCACGTATGGTCAAATGTAAATCCGCATGCTATTTTCGAACGGGGGTTTCAAAATCGATTTTCGGTTAATTTGTGGGCTGGTTTATTAGGAAATCGCGTAGTATGTCAACAAATAATTAATTTCTTCTTAAATTCTAATTTGACCATTACCTTCTAGGTTGGACCTTTTGAATTTCCTGCACGTTTAACAGGCCAAATTTACGCAGAGTTTTTAAATACGGAACTGCCAAATTTATTAGACCCCGTGCCACTGATTTTTCGGATCAACGACTATTTCCAGCACGATGGGGCACCACCACATTTTAGCCGCGAAGTTCGGGAAATCTTGAACCAACAGTATCCTGGCCGATGGATTGGACGAGGTGGTCCACGAAATTGGCCTGCTCGATCACCGGATTTAAATCCTTTAGATTTTTTTCTTTGGGGGCACGTCAAAAACATTGTATATCGTGTACCTATTGAGACCGAGGAGCAGCTCAGGAACCGAATCCAAGATGCTTTTGCGGCGGTTACTCCTCAAATGGTCACGGACTCTAAATCGAGCCTTTTGAGAAGAGCACGGTTGTGTTTAGAAATGAATGGTGGACATTTTGAGCATTTAATTTAATTTTTAATACCTTTTCCGACCAATTTTTGTTCCTTTAAAACCTCAATTGTCCGTAAATACATTTGACTTTTCAGGAAATACTGTCACATTGACATTACAGTGGACCAAAACATTTTTGGAAGTTTTACAAATAACAATGTTCTACCGTCTCCTAGCATTATTTACAGTTCCTACGTTTTACCTACGCGAGAGCTCTCGGCATTGGCGACAGCTTTTTCATTCTCGTTCGAATACAGTTTAACTTAGACAATTTTTGTTTCCGAATTTGCCATCTTCATTGCTGTAGGCACGTCCGCTTATTCTCTGGGGCGCGAGTTTTGGGACACCCTGTATAACGTCCTGCGTTCATGACTCTGGACCATAAGTTCTCAAACTAATTTCGTCTACCGCCCACTTTGAGAATCAATTATTTTCTAGCGCCCCCTAAAATTTTTAACTTTATCACATCTTAAAAATCACAATCGCAATCATTACTTTAATAACTTTAGTTAAATTATAGCCTGCCATATATGAGTCTTATCTTGTTTCCCCCAATTTTCTCTGTGCCCTTTACCGCCCCCCTGTAGGCCTCTAGCGCCCACAAGGGGGTGTTATCGTCCACTTTGAGAAAGACTGCTCTAGGCGAATAACGTCCATGACTCTAGACGTTTAACGTCCATAACTGTAGACGTTTAACGTCCACGACTCTAGTGCTGCGTTCGAAAATTATACGTCGGATATATCTGGAGCGTATGATCTCATCTTTCTCAATCACGGTTTTTAATCTATTTTGTATCTCGCTCATCCGTTTAAAAAAATCTTGTGTTTATAGTATTTCCATTACAACAGGCGATCTTTTCACACTCTACTTAAATGTGGGATGTGAAAGATCGCCTGTTGTCATGGAAATACTATAAACACAAGATTTTTTTAAACGGATGAGCGAGATACAAAATAGATTAAAAATCGTGAGTGAGAAAGATGAGATCATACGCTCCAGATACATCCGACGTATAATTTTCGAACGCAGCTGTACGTATAAGGTCCATGACTCTAGACAAAACGTAAATAGAAAATTGAAATGTCAAACTTAATAAACTAAAATCCCGCAACTCCAACCTTCACCTAGCAAAGTCAGTACTGTTAACTTTTTGATCACAACTTTAGTAAGTCATTTTCATTACATTCAAATTACATTTTCAAACATTGGCAAAATACCAAAAATAAATACTAATTAAATATTAACACTAAAATTTGTAGTGTTGGAGCGTTTTTTTTTTTGTACATTTGGGTCAAAATAGTAATAACGCTAAGCAGAGCATACCTTGTTCTGATAAACACTCTTTCCCTGGTTAGTCCCAACTAGTTTTCTTTCTCTCTCTTCATCTCGCTTATCGCGCATACGATGCATCGTGAGAAACGGATACACATACAACAAACAATGCGATTTATATCGGATGTCCCAAAATACATCAAATACTACTCACCGGGTGGCCTGCGTGCCCCCGCGGGAATCCAACGGTGCATCTAGTAGCAACCATTCCCTCACATTGATAATGAACACTACGGAAGTTATCCTTGGACGTTGACTTCTTATCTTCGCATGCATTAACCCCACATTCACCTGTAATTCGGAAACCCAGCCTCCCGATGGATATTAGCATACCTTGCCCCCTAAGCTTACGTTCTAAGGATCAATAGATGTCACTGACCGCGTAAGTGTCAGCACACTCCGTTTCCGATCCAGTGAGCATCATGTCATGTTAGACCTTTCTGGAGCACAATGCTTCCCCCAGGTCAGGAATACAACCAACTGAATTCCCATTCACAATGAATATGGAATACCAGCTGACTGTCTCGCCGACATCGTGCACTTCATCAGCGGTGCTGACCACTACGACAAATCACACACGATGTCGTATGCTGGTGCACGGTATGACCCCCTGCAATGCCCCGGATCATCGGCATCAGGACGATATTCGCTATATCAGAATAACTCCACTTCATCGCATGATCCTCATTCCGCATAGTGCCAATAAAATAAACAGGGTATACCGCAATACTACTTCTGCAAGAACATTGCCTTCTTGGGCCAATACTCTGCAGCCACCCTCTAGGTCACATATCCCGTCACCTCGACGCGTAACACAATTCGTTACGCCCTTTACCGACCGTTCTCACTCTGCATTCACGAGAAGACTGTTCTTCCTCTCCTCTTAATATTTTGCGTTCTCTCAGCTAGGTTTATCGTTAAAACATAAACAAACGTCCCCTGATATACAGATATTTAATAGGCATTTTAAACTACAGGCTAACTCATTCCTTAAAAATAATTTTGGCTACAACATTAGTAAACGTCAAAATTACCAATGACATTTTGTATATATTGTATTAAATGTCAACAATATTAAAGTATTTTTACATTGTACAAATGACGTGTCCGGATTTTATAGTGCGCATTTAAAACTTACGTATCACCCTGTATTTTCCCAGACCAAAATTTCGGGTTCATTTGTTTCAAAAAAATATGTTTTCATCATCCTAAATTTTGGACTATCGACCGTTTGTTTGGCCTTCGACGTACAACGTTCGCAGCTATCTCTTTCTTCGGTTGATAAACAGTATACGTGTACGGGGTGACCACAATCTCCGCGCGAGTTCGAGACTGATAAGCAGTTTAAGCGTGCGCCGGCGGGCGGCTCGACGATGCGCTTGAACTGTTTGTCGGTACAATTACAGAACTGCAGGTTAGTGTTTATTTTTCTTTGTTCCCCCCAGGTAAACGGCGTGGTTTTACACGGGAGGTGTCACCTCAACGCCTCGGCGATAATCAAGGGGCTATCCGGACCAATTTTTAAAGTCATTATTTTAAGGTAACGTATCACTCGACGTAAGTTGTGAATGTGATTTTGTACGGAACACTAAAAACGAAGGTAGATATTGTAATGACGTCATAAAATGTATGTTTTGTATAGTTCCAAGCGAGCTGAAAATATGAAATATTCTGCTCCTGTCATAATTGATTAATTAAACGACAATGATTTGGATTTACATCATCAGATATGCAGATGATGCAGGGCCAATTAGTTTTTGCAAATTTTATTCCCATACAGGTGAAGTGCAATTATTTACATTGACGGTATTTACGTGCGAATTGCTTGGCGATAAAATCGGTTTAATTAATATTATGCAAATTGCGAGCTAACATTTCAAGATTTTTATTTCGTGGGAAATCGTAAATATTTACCGCTGAAAATATTTCGTTGCGTAAGCATCACGTGTTCGTTTTATAAATACATTTTTAATGCATTACACCTCGCTCATATACAGGGGTGATCATCGCAAAACCGCACAAATTAAGCTAATGTATTCCTGGGATTCATTTGAACAAAAAAATATATATATACAGGGTGAGTTTTTTTCGATGTTTAGCATTGGGATCTCGGGAACTAGCAGAACTAGAGAGACGGTTAAATTGGGAAAGATTTGTAGTTTTAGGAGCCCAGTTTAATGCAGCTTTTGTTTTTTCTTAAAGTTCATGGCTGGCTAGATATTTTGAAAAAACTGATTTTTTATAAATTCGTTAAATGCATATAGCTCGGTTATTCTTGATTTTAGAGAAAAGTTGCAAGACAAAAGTTGTACAGGATTATGTTCTTAATTAAACAGTCGAACTAAATTTTCCATATAAGCTCTTATTTTCCAGTTATGACATAAACATCAGTTTTTTTAAATGGAAACCATAGTAAGCCGTGAATAAAAAAGAAAGGTTTTTTTTTACCTTTTCAACGAAGTAACATTCGATGTAACGACGGAGATACGGCAGTTTTTCTCTTTCAAAATTGTTAATATGGTTGGCCATGGAAACAAAAGTTTATTGACAAATGCAAGTTATAAATGGTGAGTAAATAAAAATCAGATTAGAGTAGGCGCTGCAAAAAAAATGTATGTCTGTGATTAAATAAAAGGTCAATACATTTGACAGTCCATGAATGTATTACATTAATTAATTCAGTTAATCACAAACATTGCACACCCCACTCTAATCTGATTTTTTTTGCTCACTTATATTACTTTGACGTTTTGTTCGCCGTTTCTTTTTTAGATACGTTTCAGAATCAAAACTCTAATACCAACAATGGTTCAATATTTCAGTAGCCTCAAAACATCAGTATCACTATAATTTCATGTTATCTTCAATTTTGGAAATTTTTAACATTGATTTAATGTCAACTCTTTTTTGTAAACACTCACTTTATGACCGCTTTTTGTTGAGATAGGGTTTATTTTCATCACCAACTCAAAATACTGTTAAATATCAAACAGCTATGTGAAACATTGAAATACAAAACCAATAATTCGTACGTATAAATTATTTTATAGTTTACAAACACGAAGCAGCGAAACCTTGGAAGATCATTCTTGTGGTTCTGAAAAGAACCTTTCAAAATTCACCGGATGAACAACTGCAAGTATACCAGGGTCGGAGAGTAGGACTTGACATCCATATTGCTAATCCGAAGCCTTTTTAACAAATCTAAACTATCGAGAACAAAAATAAACTAAAAATATTTCTATAGATGTTCGAAAAGACCACCATTATTTGCAATACATAAATTACACCTCTTTAAAATCGAATTTACTGCTTTCCTAGTAGAACGTCCGTCATTAGGGGCTATTCTGTAATTTATTAACAGGCTGTTAAAATTTAAGGGTACGTTAAAATTCAAAATAGAGTCTTGTGATTCGCTGTTACTACGATAACTGTACTTTTTATTTAATCACAGATATACATTTTCTTTGCACCGCCTACTCTAATCTGATTTTCATTTGCTCATCGTTTATAATTTGCATTTGTCAATAAACTTTTGTTTCTATGGCCAACCATATTAACAATTTTGAAAGAGAAAAACTGCCGTATCTCCGTCGTTTTTTTAAATAACCATATCGAATGTTACATCGTTGAAAAGGTAAAAAAAGGCATTTCTGTTTCATTCATGGCCTACTATGGTTTCCATTAAAAAAAAATTATGTTTATGTCACAACTGAAAAATAAGAGCTTATATGGAAAATTTAGTTCTACTGTTTAATTAAGAACATAATTCTGTACAACTTTTGTCTTGCAATTTTTCTCTAAAGAGCATTTAACGAATTTATAAAAAATCAGCTTTTTAAAATATCTAGCCAGTCATGAACTTTAAGAAAAAAACAAAAGCTGCATTAAACTGGGCTCCTAAAACTACAAATCTTTCCCCATTTAACCGTCTCTCTAGCTCTGCTAGTTTCCGAGATCCCAATGCTAAACATCGAAAAAAAACTCATCCTGTATATACATAAGAATTGATGAAAATCTCAAAGTAAATTCTATTTTGAACTGGTTGCGCCACCTATTTTTAGGGACAAGTTTCTACTGTATTCCAGACTCGCACCGAATGGTGGTAGATTTTGCTGGAATGTTCGATGTTTGTTCGCCGCTATTCTAGAAAGAGTGAATTACTATATAAGGCCGGGGCGGCGGGCTCTGAAGACACTCAGAGTTTCACTTGGAAAATTTATAAAAAGAACGAGAAACAAATCGAAACAACAAACAAATAAAACAAAATCGTATTAAAAAAGAAAAAACAAAAAAAAGAAAAACAGGAAAAACATACTCGGTACAAAAACAAAAAAGAAACGGAATGCAGGTAACGTATGACCGGCAGCCATATTGATTTAAAAAATGTCTACGAAATGTCAGACTTTTGCAAGATAATTACACAAAAAGGAGAAAAACAAATATAATTACAGGAAACAAATGAAATCAAATTTAAAAAGAAACCAAACTCTGTTTATACCACGAAAATCATAATATTAGGTCTGTTCCAAGCACGCTTTGTGACCGTTTCGAAACCGTCACAAGCATGCACTCATCAAAATTTTACACTCGACAAAGTTGTCAACATCGGTGACACAACATTTCGGTGGGCAACTGATTATGACGATTTCTTGAACGGTCAGAAAGCGTGGTTGGAACAGAGCTATAGTAACGCGAAAATTTTTTGACCTCGCCCTCTAACTATGGCATCGTAATCACATTCAGTCATAACTTTTTTTTAGTAAATCTGTTTCACGTTTTTTTTTGGAATTTTTAATTCTGAGCAATTAAACAGGCGAATCTTTCAAAAAATAACCGATTTGTATTGTTTTGAATTCATTTTATTATTCGTTGGAATAACCGAAGTGTACAAGGTTTTACCCAACTTGAGTCCCCAAGCGGGGCTAAAGGAAATTAAAAACAAAATTGTTTTGCTTTCAAGAAAGGAAAGTAAAAAGTATTGACATTGACAACTGAAACGTCAATGTCAACTGTCAGGAATAAAATTTCTTACGCAATCAAGACTGAAATGTCAAAGTCAAAGCTCTTTGGCGGCATGGCACTGGAAAAGTCTGTATGATTAGAAATCTAAAGTATAAATAATTTAAGTTCAGTAAAACTCTGTATAGAAAGTAATATAAAATAAATTTAAAATTCTATTAAAAATAATTTGGTTACAGTTCAATAAATTATTTTAATAAAAAAATTTAAAAATGACGATTTATAACTTTAACGACAAATTTTTGTATTGACGGAATGATGACCGAAGGTCAAAAAATTCAAATTAAAAACCTACAGCGCCATCATGGTTCAATAGAACGATGATTGATGGTTAAACAATTCCAAAAAAAATCAAAAGCGCCATCCATTGGACGCTAACAAGAATTTTCTCCCTACGCCATCGCGTACGTAATAGTTTTCATCGAATCATGAATTTTATTAAATCCTTCGTAATAGACTTTCTTCCTATGCCAGCGCGTTCGTAAAAGTATTTATAAAATAAAATGAAATTGACGGGAATTATAGAATAATTATTAGGCAGTTTTCTGGAAGTGTCGACATTAAATAATTTAAGTTCACTAATACCCTGTATAAAAAGTAATATAAAATAAATTAAAAATTTTGTTAGAAATAATTTAACTAAAGTTCAGTAATACAGCATGTAGAAATATATTCCTTGGAATGATTAAATTATACAGGGCTTTACCGAACTTGAGCCTTTTACAAATAAAAAAGAAAAGAAATCATCTATAAGCGGCTTTGGAAACGTCAATGTTCTGAATTAAATATCAATTGAAAACCGAGTATTAAATCAGGAAAAAAGTGACGATCGCTTTTAAACAGACGTGCTATGTATTTAAAAAAATAAATCTGATTTGTACTAACTGTTATGAATTAATTTTATTCTTGCTTTAGAAATGTTGAACTGCACAGGGTTTTATCGCAGGTACTCAAAATTTTTTAAATATCTGCACTATACAGGGTGAAAATACAGTCTAAAAAACAAAGCAAAGAAAAAGTCTCTGAATCTGAAAATATTTTACATTACGTTTTTACAGGGTACTAGCGAACATTAATTATTTATACCATATGCTTTCTCAGCACTTATCGAAGTTTTTCCAGCGCCACCCACCAAACAATATTGTGAAAAAGCAAGATTTTTCGTGTGGACTTTTTAATAAAAGAAATTCGCATGCGGCGCTGGAAAAAATCAATATGTGCTGAGAAGCCTGTGGTACAAATAGTTCATGTTTGGTAGTACCCTGTATAAAACGCAATATAAAATTGGTAATAACTTGGTTCAAATTCAGTAACACTATAAAAATTTATATAAAATTAAAAATTGTTGTGCCATTAATTTTGGGAAGTCTTATTTAGTGGTGGATATTTTTTTGAAAATTAAGATGTATTTTTCAATGAGCTCATCGCGTTACGTAACGTCGGTCATAAATTCTCGGCGTTCGGATTAGTTCGAAAGATAAATAAATTTCGAGCTTCCGTAAATAAAGTCCCCGTCGAGCGACGCAAAATGGGTTGCCTGCTCTCGGGCGACGCACGCGAACCTCCTATGAATCGCCGATTTAATTAAACGCACGCTTTTAATTAGGAGCCGATACGGAACGTCGCAAATCGTGATTTGCGACGTTCCGTGCAAGGTGCAAGGAACGCGGCCGTCGCGTCGCGTCGCCAGCGCAAGCGATGTTGACACTGCTGTTTCCGCAGTATTTCCTGCTGTTACGGTACTGTACCGAACCTCTCGAGGGTTTTTATCTCGCCTGCTGATGTAAGCCGTTTACATTGGAGGAGAGTATTTATTTTTTTTGTATTTTTAGACGAAAAACCGCCATCGATGACATTGCCGTTCGACCGATCACGCAATTTCCAGTCTCCCTGGCCGAAGAGGTAAGTCTTTTCGTTTTTCTCGTGCGGAAATCGCTTCCCCGTCGAACGCAGATAGGTTAGGTACTTTTCGTACGAGTCGAAGTTCGCGTTCAAAGTAAGGAATTTTTCGCGAGTAACCGGTTACGAATGGTTAGGTGAAATAAGTACCTAACTACTGCATTTTCGTGAGTTACCGGTAACTGTTGATATGACGTCACATCTGTTACTCCGGTTACTATATTACTATAACCCGTTCAGAGAGTTGTGAAACGTTGCTGTCTCTCTCTTATTCAGTTAGTTCTGCGCAGATCCGTGGTTCGTCGTGCTAACCTCAAATTTCACTTCAACTTGATTCAGTTACAACTTTTCTTGTAACTAAAGTTAATATCTCTTGTGAATAAGTAATTATTTATACAGGGTGAGTTTTTTTCGATGTTTAGCATAGGGATCTCGGAAACCAGCAGAGCTAGAGAGACGGTTAAAAGGGGAAAGATTTGTAGTTTTAGGAGCCCAGTTTAATGCAGCTTTTGCTTTTTTCTTAAAGTTCATGGCTGGCTAGATATTTCGAAAAAACTGATTTTTTATAAATTCGTTAAATGCATTATTATTATTCTTGATTTTAGAGAAAAGTTGTAAAAACAAAAGTTGTACAGAATTATGTTCTTAATTAAATAGTCGAATTTTCCATATAAGCTCTTATTTTTCAGTTATGACATAAACTTCAGTTTTTTTTAATGGAAACCATAGTAGGCTATGAATAAAAAAAAATTGCCTTTTTTTACCTTTCCAACGATGTAACATTCGATATTGTTATTTAAAAAAACGACGGAGGTACGGCAGTTTTTCTCTTTCGAAATTGTTAATATGGTTGGCCATGGAAACAAAAGTTTATTGGCAAATGTAAATTATAAACGGTGAGCAAATAAAAATCAGATTAGAGTAGGCGGTGTAAAGAAAATGTATGTTATTAAATAAAAAATCAATAAATTTGACAGTCCATGACTGTATTAGCTTAATTAATTCAGAGACATTGCACCCCCTACTCTAATCTGATTTTTATTTGCTCACTTTTTATTACTTTGACGTTTTGTTCGCAGTTTCTTTTTTTGCATACGTTTCAGAATCAAAACTCTAATACCAACAATGGTTCAATATTTCAATAGCCTCCCAGAAGAACCTTCAACCTCTGCATATCATTTATTTACGGTTGAGAAAACTTCAGTATCACTATAATTTCATGTTTTCTTCAATTTTGGAAATTTTTAACATTGATTTAATGTCAACTCTTTTTTGTAAACACTCACTTTATGACCGCTTTTTGTTGAGATAGGGTTCATTTTCATCACCAACTCAAAAAGGTGTTAAGTATCACACAGCTATGTGAAATACATTGAAATACAAAACCAATAATTCGTACGTATAATTATTTTATAGTTTACAAACACGAAGCAGCGAAACCTTGGAAGATCATTCTTGTGGTTCTGAAAAGAACCTTTCAAAATTCTCCGGTTGAACAACTGCAAGTATACCAGGATCGGAGAGTAGGACTTGACCTTCGTATTGCTAAACAGAAGCCGTTTTAAAAAATCTAAACGGTCAAGAACAAAATTAAACTAAAAATATTTCTAAAGATGTTCGAAAAGACCACCATTATTTGCTATACATAAATTACACCTCTTTAAAATCGAATTTATTGCTTTCCTAGTAGAACGTCCGCCAATATTGGCAAAAACTTCTAATACACCTTCCCTCAGATCTTCTATTGTTGCATACGATCTTCGATAGACTTTATTTTTTATCGCTCCCCATAAATAAAAGTCTAGAACAGACAGATCTGGAGATCGAGGTGGCCACGTAACTGGTGCATTCCTTCCAATCCATGAGTTGGGATAAGTTTCATCTAAATAATTTCGCACTGTTAATTGATTATGCGGCGGTGCACCATCATGTTGGAACCATTCTAGCATTCCTCGAATCTGTAAATTTAATTCGTCCAACATATTTTCAAAATCATTCCGTAAGAAATCAAGATAGCGGTCACCGGTTAAGGTATCATTATAAATGTATGGATCGAGGATTGTTGATCCAATGATAATACCGCACCAAACATTAAATCCAAATTTAATTTGTGGTCTTCTTTGCACAACATGATGTGGATTTTTTTTTAACCAGAGATGCTCATTGTGTCTATTGAACATGCCACAATTTGTAAATCGGGTTTCATCTGTCCAAAGAACTTTAAATTTGAACTGTGCGTCGCCTATACATTTATCTCTAAACCACGTACAATACTCAATACGCCGACCATTATCACCTGGATACATTGTTTGCGAAATCGATAATTTGTAAGGATGGATAATAATTGGTAAGGATTGTTTGCGAAATCGATAATTTGTAAGGATGGAACTTATGCTATTGCAATATTCGCATAACAGTGCGTTGTGATGTGCATGCTTCCGTTTCAATCTGTCGGGTTGAAGTTGATGGATTTTCCATTACATACGCTAGAACATTTATTTCAGCAGCTTCATTAGTTGAATTGGTTCTGTTCCTAGGTTTACAGAAGGAACCATATTCTCCCAAATTGTCATACAATCTTTTAAATGTAGGCAGTGAAGGCTGACGACGATCAAAATAGCGGTCAAAATATTGTTGTGCAGCATGGATGGCATTTTTTTGGCACTGAATGTAATACTCGATCATATCGCGCTTTTCTTGATTTGAAAAATTCATTTCAATGACAAACCTATTACTTATTAAGTGAAAATTGGTGGTAATAAACGTCAAAGTGATATAATTTGCATTTGTCAATAACTTTTGTTTCCATGGCCAACCATATTAACAATTTCGAAAGAGAAAAACTGCCGTATCTCCGTCGTTTTTTTAAATAACAATATCTAATGTTATATCGTTGGAAAGTTAAAAAAAAGGCCATTTTTTTTTCATTCATGGCCTACTATGGTTTCCATTAAAAAAACTGATGTTTATGTCATAACTGAAAAATAAGAGCTTATATAGAAAATTTAGTTCGACTGTTTAATTAAGAACATAATTCTGTACAACTTTTGTTTTTACAACTTTTCTCTAAAATCAAGAATAACCGAGCTATATGCATTTAACGAATTTATAAAAAAATCAGTTTTTTCGAAATATCTAGCCAGCCATGAACTTTAAGAAAAAAGCAAAAGCTGCATTAAACTGGGCTCCTAAAACTACAAATCTTTCCCCTTTTAACCGTCTCTCTAGCTCTGCTGGTTTCCGAGATCCCTATGCTAAACATCGAAAAAAACTCACCCTGTATATAAAAATGACTGTTGTTAAATTTAAAAATACAACCACCACAGAAGAAAATAGATTCCACTAATGTAGAATCACTCATTTTTGCAAGTTATTGAATAGTTAGAATCTAGGAAATTGGAAATTTGTCGGTTTTATAAAACGTCAAATTTAAAAATGCAACCGCCACATACCCTGTAACCGTAAGCGTTTCATTTTGGCGAATCTTACTAACCGTGACGTATTCACGTAACCGTGACGTCACTACTGCTAACCATGCTTTTCGTAACCGGTTAGTCGCGAAAAATTCGTGTCGAGTACGGTATTCACTTCGACACGGGTAATTATGTCGAGTCGAAGTGTTCGTACCTGCGAGCGTAATTTGTTTTATGGGCGATTAAACAATGCAGTCAGGACCGGCTTCAGCTTTACTTATAGTTATAACTGCAAAGTAAAAAAACTCGCAGATTCTGACTTTACTTAATGAAAGGTGAACGCATCTAACTTAATTATGTACAGTACATACAATTAAAAATTAAATAAGACCTAGTGCAAGGACCGGATTATACAGGATGATTTCGAAACCATGAAAGGTATTTCAATAGCACACATGGAGGTGCAAGTTTTGATGATGAGTATTCCGTCTACAATACCTACGGATTAATGTATAGTCTGAAAAATTGAGATTGTTTGTCGTGATCCTCTAAATCTAGAACGGAAGACCCTCCCTCCCCCTTTTAATTTTTTTTGTAAATCACTAGCATTTTAGAGCACAGACTTCAGAAAACACTTTGATAACTCCATACTTTAGGCAGTAATAATTTTTGATTGGCGTTGGCTTTGGAAAAACCCTGTATAATTATATTAAAAAAAAATCTTAAATTAATTCGCCATAATTTATTCAGATTGATTTTAAATGCGTCAAAAAAAATAAGTAACAGATCTTTTAGAAAACGCGCGTACGCTTTTCCGCACAGGCCACCGCCGCCACTGATCAACCAACCGTTGCACCGATTGCTGCGTGTCACTTCTTTTTTTGCTTCAGCAAGAATTCAGGCGTTCCATGTCTTGCAATGATCGACTTACGGATTTATTTGGCAGGCATGTTTCGCTGTTTGTTGTTTGAGGTTTTTCTGTTCTTTCTGTAGGCCTCCGAGGAATATATTTGTAGCTATCCGAATGTCCGCACCGTCACTGCTAGGAAGGTAAGTAATATTTCTCTGTTCGGTTCTCGAACTGTTACATTCAACACTACACACTTTTACAAGCCGCACACAAGCCCACGCTTACTAAAAAATATTAATAATAACTGTCTCGGCGGTGTGTGCAGAGTACATTATATGAGTTTGCGTCTTTGCGACTTTATATTTCGAAATATTTTAAATTTGCAGTTCGCTAAAGTCCTTTGAATTGTGAAAGTCAAAATTGAATCGAATTTATTGAATTCTAAATTTATTGTACCATTGTACAGGGTGATATAGAACTTCACATTTTTAGTAACTCGAAAACTAGTAACATTAGACATATGGTGCGACCCATCAAATCACACTAGAATTCGACGTAGAATTCAAAAATGCAATAATACACAGGGCATTCGTGAAGAAAAAACGTAACTTTGGTTTGTAACTCGGAAACGCGATGCTCTGTTGTTTTTCCGTAATTGGCAATTGAAAGTACATTAAAGAAACTATAACTTTTGTTTTAAAAATTTTTCATTAACTTCAGAAACAAAAGAGATAACGGCGTAAGAACTCTTAAGTTGACATCTTTTAGTAACTCTAAAACTAGTAATATTAAATACATGGTGTGACATATGAAATTACACTAAAATTCGACGTAGAATTCAAAAATTCAATAATATACAGGCTGTTCCATGAGAAAAAACGTCAGTTTGGTTTGTAACTGGGAAACGCGATGCTAAATGTTTTTCCGTAATTGGCAATCGAAAGTGCGTTAAAAGACCTCTAACTTTTGTTTTTAAATTTTTCCATTAACTTCAGAAACAAAAGAGGTAATGACGCAAGAACTTTCAAAATGACATCTTTTAGTAACTCGAAAACTAATCGCATTAAACATAAAGTGCGAGCTATCATTTCACACTAGAGTTTAATATAGAATTTAAAAATGCAATAATATACGGGATGTTCCATTAAAAAATTTAATATTTTGAATACGCGTTTCTCTGCTTGTTCCTAAACCTGTCTGCTGTGTTCTTTAGTATCATGTCAACCTCAAAATTGCTTCGTTTTTTCAGTTCGACGTCTTATTACCCTGTACACGGTACTTTGAATCGTGCATTAGTTTTTTTTTTTAATCGCAGCTGTTTGGCCATTATTACGTTCGCAAGTAGATTACAGCAATTTGAATTGCAAATGCGCTTCGCGTACGCAAAGTGCACTGATAAGACAGTTTCACCTGTCGCACCGCTCGTTAAGTATCATCGCAGGAGGTCGTGGTGATTCTTAGCATTTACGTGTCACACGCAGGGACCGCAAGGATTAGGCATAATGATCATTGAGGGCAAGCACACGGACGTGGGCCAGGGGATTTTCATTTCGGACATCCAGGAGGGCAGCGCCGCCGAAAAGGTATGTCCGCCCGCTTCTTTTCCACCGAGACCTTTGTTTTAAGCTGTTTTTATTTTTCTTTTTACAAGGCTGGACTAGAAATCGGCGAGATGATCCTGGCCGTGAACAAAGAACCGTTACTGGGTTCGAACTATGAAAACGTGAGTAATTCGAAGTCTGTGTTTAGCTGATTGTGAGTCGTGTCACGATCACAAGATTTTTTTTTATTAAAATTTTTTTGACACCGTTTTCACGTTCACCTGTGGCTGATTGGTAGAAATGCTTTAGACGTTCGTTAACCATGGGAGAAATACCGACCGGGGACGTTCTAATTTTAGTGCAGCAAATCAGTATTTAGATCTCGGTGTGTCGATAATTCGCATTTTTTTTGTTTCCACATAACTCCCGCACACCTGAATCGTTCATGACTTTATTGGACCCCTACTTTTATCTCGGAGCAAACAAATTAGGCGTTGTACGGTTTTGTGTTATTGCTTCGACTTTTTTTATGGCGCGATCTGTTTGGATTGCTTTATCAAAACAATGTCCGATAAACATTCGCTGCATAATCTAATATTAACTCGATAAACGCTCAGATAAGGCCGGCGCAGCATTCTTCCTGCGCGCACCACGTGCCGTGGTTTTTGAACTTTAAGTAGCAGTGGCGGTGACAAGTTTGGCTTGTCCCTTTTCTCTTTCTTTATTCTTCGAGGAAAGAGTGCACGAAATAACCTGAGTGTGTCTCTAACTAGGCTGCGTCGCTGTTGAAGCGGACGGAAGGCCTGGTGGCTCTGATCGTGTCGAATCCAACGAAGAAGGTCTCGACACCCTCGCACGCCGTCGACGAAAACGCCGCCGTTCTGAACGACGTGGGGCTGGGCGCCTCAGCCACCATATCGACGACGTTAGTGCTAAACATTACCAATACATCCTCAACCGCGCCGGCGGTTAAACCTGCTTTTAAAAGTTCTGCTCCACCTTCAAGACCAACTACGCCAGTACCGGGTAAGTAAATCCAAAAGTAGAGAACGGTACTACAAGGAAAAATAAACAGAAATGCCTCACTGAGACCTTTAAGTATGACGTATTTCCGTTTTTAATTGTCAGTTGACCATTTTGATTTACTAAATGACCAATTCTACAACAATCGGCTCACCTCTTCGAGATCTGTAATTAAGTATCGCGTTTTAATGTCTTGTCAAGGCCTTTAATTTGATATCTCACACAAGTATTTTCAGTTTTAATTAAAAATCTGGTGTTTTGATTTACAAAATGGCCCATTCCGTAACAATCGGCTGTCCTTTTCGCGATCTGTAAATAGGGACCACACTATATGTATTTTATGTCTTTGGTTGAGCGTTTTAATTTGACGCCTCACATAAGTATTTTCATTTTTCGTTGCAAATCGGCCTTTTTGTTTCACAAAACGGCTGATTACGTAACAATTGACTCACTTCTTCGAGATCTGTAATCATTGATCACTAATCAAGTAATCGCACCGTAAGTGCTTCCCGCCTTTAGTTTAACGCCTTATCGAGAGCTTTAATTTGATCCCTCACATGAGTATCGGCCGTTCTATTTTACGAAATGGCAGATTCTGCAACAATCGCCTCATCTCTTCGAGATATGTGATTAGGTAATCGCACCCTAAGTGCGTCCCGCCTTTGATTTTACATTTTAACATCGTAGCGGCGACTTTAATTTGACAGCATCCACCAGAAATGACGTATTTCCTTTTTTAATTGTAGGTTGGTCATTTCGATTTTATAGACGGCGGTTTCGTAACAATCGGCTCGCCTCTTCAAGATCCTTAAAGTTAAATGCCACGTTTCTTATTTGTGGTTTAGAAAGCTTTTAACGCCTCATCGAGATCTTTAAATCGGTCCCTTACATTTTTAGTTGAAATCGGCCGTCCTGGCTTGCAAGATGGCGGATTCCGTAACAATCGGCTCAGCTCCCTGCAATGTGCAAATAGGTGATCACATGTATCATTGTACCCTTCTGCCTTTGCTTGAAATTGTTATCTTGAAGAACAAAATGGCCGATTCGCAATTAAATCGAACTGAAAGTCTCAACGCGGCAATAAAAGCTATTAAACTCCAAACAGGAAGAATCACACCTGATTGAAGGTCTCAGAAAGGCGAATTCGATTGTCACGGAACAGCCGATTACAATTTAAACGGAAATTCGTCGTCAGATTAAAATTAAACGTGCTTTAACGTCTTAACGAGGCATTTAATTTGACAGCACCGCAGATGATGATTCCGTAATAGTCGAGTATCGTGGAGACCTTCAAGTTGATGCTACGTCTGACGTACTTTCTCCTTGCAATAAATTATTTGTAGGGGAGATTGGGGTAATGGCAGTCACCTAAGAGATAATTATTATAAAAATTATAATTTTTATGGGTTTGTAACACTACCACTCCTAATAGTATGCTTATAATCTTTCCTAAGCACTAAGCACTTCAAATTAAATTAAAAATAAACATATTTTTTTGTATGATAAAAAAAGTAAAATATTAGCTTTGACCGGTATTACCCCGACCTTGGGGTAATGGCAATCGGTGATGTCAGACATTATTTACTGATTATACAACAAGGAATATGGGTAGTTTCAATGATATATTCAAGTATAACTGAAAAATGATATTTATTATAGTGTATTTACACGCTACTTCATTTCCTACAGCAAATGTCACACAAATATCCCTCGGGAGTGTCCCAACCAGAGCACTCCGAATGCGCCCATAAACCACAAGACGTGCAGCGATACCACAGTTCACCATCTTTTCCTGTATCTTCGCAATAAAAGCAAGTGTCTTTTCCCATTTCCGTTAGGCTTAAATCATCTGATGACACATCTTCACAAATGTCATCTTTATTCATAGAGGTATCTGTGTCAGATTCAAACAGTTTCCTTTTCATTTCCTTTTTGGTTTTCTTTAGCTTGAATTTTTGTGAGCATTTTTTAGCCAGAGCAGATGTTTTGACTATCTTTTTTTCCTTTTTTACCTTCAATTCTTTGTTTATTCGCTTAGACATCCCATCCCGTTCGTCTTTTCTTTTTCTTTTATCTTTAGCCTTTTCTTCTTTTTCTTCTTTTTCTTCTTTTTTCTTCAAACTTGATTTTCATTGGCGTCGAAGTCAATATCTCAGAATGCTGCTTAGGTCTTGCTCCTTTTGTTGGCACAATCCAAGTACTGCATCCAGGTAGAGGAGAAATCTCTTGTATAGGAACTTGAATTACTGGGGTAGACTGCATATGAATATTAACAGGCAGTGCAGGCGACTATAACATTTGCATAGTATCAACCACGACTTCTTCGATGAGTTTGTCACTTGAAGTATCTGTTACAGAAACGTCCATACACACTGGTGTTAAGTCTTTGTTCTTTTGAAGAATGTCTTCTACCAAAAAGTCTTCATCTGCAAAAATTTCCGGATTTAATGGATGAATCCCAGTGTTTTTGAATCCACTTATTGCTTTGGCAATGGTAGCAACTGACGAGTAAGCCTTGTTAAAAAGCTCTGCTACATCGTAAGGGGTTATCTTCACTAAGTTCTTAGACTTCATAAACAAATCACATTCCCTTCTATATGCAGCCTTTAATGGTGAGTAAAGTACTACATCTAAAGGCTGAAGCCTATGAGACGTATGTGGTGGTAGGGAAACCATAACAACCCCATTATCTCTACAAAAGTCGTAAGCCTCAGCAGAGCAGTGTGTACTGTGATTGTCAAGAATGAGCAGCATTTTGTTGTCTACACTTGCATGAGTAAATTGAGCAAAATGTTTTAACCAAGTTAAAAACAGATCTTCATTAATCCAGCCCGTCTTTGAACAATTGTAAATTGATCCCGGTGGCCCATTTTTTTCTAACAATGGGGACATGCGAGATCGAGCAAATATGAACATCGGTGGGACGTAAATCCCCCCTGAACTCGTTGCACATACAGCAGTTATGTTCTTGCCCCTTTCCCAACTTGTTATGGAACCTACACGTTTTTGACCCCTTTCTGCTAATATAAGCCAAGGGTCTTGCACAGTTGTGATCCCTGTCTCATCAACATTCCAAAAGTTCGTTTCTTTAAACTTATATTTATCAATTGCTTCTTCTAAATTCATGAAAAAACGATTAACTTCTTCTTTGTTGAACCCTACAGCTCTTCCTATGCTTGTAGCTTCAGGTTTTCTCACACTAATCTTGTTCCTAGCCATGAACCCATACATCTAGTCTAAGCCAGCCATTTTCTTTTCTTTATTAAATCTGTGGTTCAAATGGTTTTTTTCTGCATATTCAAACGCAATTTTTCTTAACTTTACTGCTGTGACACCATAGAAAATCTTTGATAATGTTTTTACATGGTCAGCTAGAGCTTCTTCGTGTGCAGGAGGAAAGTCACATTTTCTGCCTAAGTTCGGGTCAGAGTCAGTTTCACTTTTTAATCTATTTTGCAGTGTGCTGAAAGGTATTTTAAAATGTTCAGCAGCCTTTCTCATCGACAAACCTCCAGCAACAGCTTGTTTTGCTTTTTTTAAATCTTCTGCAGTCCATTTAGCTTTGGCTGTCTTCCTTATATATTTTCTGGGCATCTGAAACATAAAAATAAAAAATTGGATACTAATGGGGTAATGACAGTGATTGTCATTACCCCGGTCATGGTGACCACCATTACCTCGAACATTGATCATTCGTACGTCGGTAGAAGCAGTGTAACAGGTGATTATTACAGTTTGAAATATTGCTTTGCTTTTAACACACAACGTAAAAACAATCTATCTCGTTCAATAGTCAAACAACGACTACCAAGATGGTGTGCGCTCGTGTAGTAGTTCGAGTGAGAGGCGCGCGATGGCAGCACCAATCATTTGCAATCTGCGTTGTGGACTTTACCAGAAATCATAGTGACCTCAATTACCCCTTGACTGCCATTACCCCAGTCTCCCCTATGTAACTTCGCCGATTCCTGCCGATTGTTTAATATGTTCGATTACTAGTAGGTTGGCGTGCCGATAATCGCCGAATTCCCTTCCTAATACCGAATTCTGTTGTTTCTTTTCTTAGAACCGCCCGCCGATCCCTCGACGTGTCCCATACACCCCGGAAAAGAGACGGCGATAGAAATAAACTCGGATAACAAAACCCTCGGACTGTTCTTCATAGGAGGGAAGGACACCCACATACCCGTAAGCCTCATCCCCTCACTAATTCATTTTAAAGCTAATCGGGCTGCTTACATCGCAGGAGGGTATAATAGTGGTGGAGGTGTACCCCGGCGGTGCGGCGGATAAGGACGGAAGACTGGAGGCGGGCGACCAGATCCTCGATGTCAACGGGACGTCCTTGAAAGACGCGAGTTTCATGACCACACTGCAAGCACTCAGACAGACACTGCCAAAGGTAACCTCACTCCCCAAAACACCCTGTACAATTCTACCCTTTCCAACAAATTTTTAGATGAAACTGACCGTCTATCGACCGGAGAAATTCAACTGCCAGACCATTGACGTGGACCTCATGAAGAAGCCGGGGAAAGGGGTGGGGTTGAGTTTCATAGCTTGCAAGTCGGGGAAAGGAGTTTACGTCTCTGAAGTCGTAAGTATTTACCCCCCCCCCCCCGCCTTTCGTAAGAGAAAAACAATCGTTTCCAGTTGAACGGCGGATCGGCCGACATAGACGGTAAAATCCTGAAAGGAGACCTGCTGATCTCAGTGAACGGCCAGAGCGTTGAGAATTCTCCTGGGGAAGAAACGGGGGCGATCCTCAAGACTGTAGTGGGTAGAGTTACCCTCAAGCTGCACCGATACAAGCCGACCAACAGATAATTCAAAGCAGCGCTCGTCATTGACACTTGATCAAAAACTTTTATTAACGCCTTAATGATGTTTAAAAGCGAGATGTCATCGGGGGGGCCGCACTTATCCTTAATTGAGTCTCGTTTTTAATGATGATGCATTTAATAGGAACGCGTGTGTAAAAGTGCACTAAAATTAAAATTAAAAAAAAAATAAAAGCAGCACCGTAATTTGTTGCTTGGACACACGACACGAGAGTTTAGTTACGTTTGCGTTCTTCGTCTAGTCAAGTTATCGTTACTTATTTCAAACTTTCTTTCCTAGAGTACACTGTTACTTTTACTGTCGTTTAATAAACTTTTTCTACTTTGCGTTCACAATGGATTCATTGTGACACCAAAAACAGTTTCACAATGAAGCTCATTGTGACACTGTTTTTGGGGAAATTTTAGTCATTTTTAATTGAAAATATTTAATAGATTTTACAAAATAACTCGTATTTATTTGTTACTTAACAATATACTCACAATGAAGCTGGATAAGAAAAATTAATAACTTGTTAATGTGACTTGATTAAAACGAAAGGTTTTCAGTGTTGCCACGCATTACAACTAAAATTCCCCATATACTAAGAAGATCCAATATTTTTTATATTTTTGTTCAATAAGTGACGCAAAGTAGAAAAAATAGTATATTATACTATAGTCTACCTGCTCACATTGTGATACATATAACTGTTATTATTCACTATTAAGTGCAATTTAGAGAATTCTAAATTTACATAATGCCTCTTGAAATTTACTACTAATGAAAGTACAATAATAATAGCGCGCGCGGTATGAATGCTCGACTCTATTTACATAAGTACGCGATTGATTCCCAATGAATTTATTAAGTAAACAACAACAAAAAAATTAGTTTTAATTCTCGATTACCGTTAGTTTTTGTTCTGCGCGTTAAGGCTGCATGTAGTACACTAGATTGGTTCATTACTATACTTAGGGACAGACTGTATTATGAACTTGTATATACTGTCTTGCAGAGTTCACTGTAACACTAGATCTATTTTGTAAATAGCCTTATATAATATTGCATGCTAGAATTTTAATAAATTCACATTATCTCTTCTACGCGTTTCATTTCTCACCCTCTCACAACTTTGAACTTCGTCGGTAATACAATGTAATGAGCCTACCTTCAGGGATGGTCGTCTACGTGTCGACTTTAATTGTCGTTTAGACCATGGGGCGATATGTTGGTAGTCATAACTATGGATGGCAAAAAAAGTTTATGGTATATCGATATATAGACTCATATGATATATCGTTAACCATATATCGATACATTCGATATATCGTTAGAAATATATACATATTTAACTGATTGTTAAAAAAAAGGTAAATAAAAATAAGTCCCAGCATATTTAACAGATTTCAATTTATTAGTAAGGCAGATTTTATTTTAATATATTCGCACAAAAATGAATAACATAAGAACTAATAATATTTACTAATATTGCTTTTTCGGTGGTGCCATTACGACGTTTTATTAAATAACTTATAAACATAAGCCACAATTTTAAAAAAATCAATAATTTTCAAAACCGCACTTCAGAAATCAAATCGTTACTTCCGCAAGTTGCAAGAACGAATGACTCACAAACTTCTTTGTGTCAGCCGTTTATAAAACCAATAATGTAATTTGTTCGGGGATTTACATAGCTAATCTTTACAAATAAATTTTATGGAGATGCATGATTGTGGGTTTCTGCAAAAGTTCAACGTAACTTATTTTCTTTACTACTTACTAAAGGGCAGGGCAGGCGTAAAATGAAAGAAATTAAAAAATATTTCAAGTACTATTCTATATCATCACTATAAAGATACCGGTTTCATTGTTCTTTAAAACTGCACAAGATAAAAAATATATCGAAAGGTTATTTGCAAAATATATCGATATTTTTAGCAATATATTGAATTATAATATCGATATAATATATATCGATATTTTATATAATATATATCGATATTTTCCATGAATATATCGATATTTCTAATACATATATCGATATATCATTGCCATCCCTAGTCATAACCGAGTTTAGATTGTTAGTTAAGACTCTGTTCACGAAGGTCGCTGGGTGTATCGTGTTTACAGATTTCTTTACAATTTTTTATTAGCGAAATATTTTGAAATGACATGCCATGAGTGTGGTGCGCCTGTACCTGCTTTCGTTTATACTCGTGATTACTAATCATAATCATGAACATAATTCTGCGTGTTCGTTCTCTGTGATTACTTTCTCTCCACCTCTAATTAAACGATCATGATTACAATTTGGATAATCATAAGTTATGTGTGATTTTGTTTGATTTGATCACAAAAACGTAACCTAGAAACAATACCGGTTTGATGTGTTTCGGCCAATATGCAATTGTATATTTGTTTCATGTGTGATCCGTTCATAAATTTTAGACCTACATTATGTACTAATTCCATGTACAGGTAAATAAATTTAATATTAAGTAAATGTTTTACATGTAAATATTATTGCAAATTCTGTTTGAAAACTAATTTGTTTATTCCTTTTCTATTTTAACAATTTATTTAATTATCATTTTTAAGACGAATAATGGGTTTTGATATCTTAGGGCCGATATTTCAATCACAAGTTAACTTTAACCTTCAGTTTATTGCCATAGGAATAATTGTAATTGATTTTATATTTGTTACTATGGGAATAAACTGATACGGTTAACTTTTGATTGAAATATCGGCTTTATAAGTTAAAGTTGCATGAAGTAATAATTTGAATTACCCGCCGTTGTTTCTAGCGCTACAGGCGAACAGAGTCTTAACTATTATTTATGAACGCCAAAGTAGCTGAATGTTTCTAATCTAAAGAGGTAGTCGTCTATGGTTTAGACTACGTGTATGTGCGCAATGTAGATAATGTAGACCTTTGCAGATAACATAACCTAAATAATTGTTGCACGACGTCGCCGACAATCCTTGACATATCCAACAAGCAAACGACCTTGAAATCTGCAACATGTCACGTCATGTCAGGCTGCAAGGTAGAGCTTTCGATGCTGATCGAGTACTTCCCCAAGTATTTCACTTCGACGCAGAAGCTACAGTTCTTCACTTACTTGAACGCGTCCCTGAAGCTGCAGTGCATCTACGAGTAAATCGTGTACTTAAATCAAGCACTACCCTGCGTGGGATAGGCCATACCTTGAAGCCAATATAGAGGCCGTCCTCAAACAGGTGGTCGACGAAGCCAAGCCCTTCCTGAAGGCGAGGAGCCCCATTCCGCTCGAATTAACGGCGCAGTTAATAAAACTGCGCGTCATCATGGCCGTGCAGGTACACGTCCACAGTTGTTCGTTAGCGATTTCAGAACGGACGTCTGTTTCGTCTATTGAGAGCGGCTTGGCCAGCTCGATTTTCACGGAAGAAGAACTGAGCACGTCGAGCATGCTTCCGAAGAGGCACTCACCGCCGTAACCCCAACACAGTACAATTACGAAGACGTTTTTGGGAATATAACGACCATCGACGAGGACTTATACTCCCGCAGCTCTTCAGAGCCTCGAGGTTACATCGACAAGTTGAAGTCGAGGCGCGAAGAATTCATGAAAAGGAGCGGCGAAGAAAAGTGGGAACAATCGCCTCGCTCTTCCGAGAGCGTCCTCGCGGGGCTGCCCAAAATGTGCAAAAGACGCAAAAAACCAAAGGGGTTGACTCGGTAGTGCTTAACGAGGAAGAAAGAAGCCTCCACCTAATTTTGACTGGGTTTTACGAACCCGCCCTCATCGAAGAGTTAGCTAAAGTAGACTTCACTCTGACTTGCTTGATTGGTCTAAACAAAGACGGGCACGTCCCAGTAGAACCGATTTTCCCCAATAGAATCTGCCTTTCTGAAACCCGACACATCCCAATCTACAATTACACTCTCCACCACGAGAATCAAACGCTGAGGAATTTTTTGAGGACCTCGTATTACAATGAACTGGTCCTGTATCATTGCTACGAAACCGACCCTCCAGGACATCATTTACTTTCGGTGCGACCCTACGATCGAATCGGACGGCCGGGACAAGGAAATTTGCGAACGCGTTTGCAATTTGGTGGAGGAAGAAATCCCGCGACTTAAAACCCTTCATTCTGATTACCTGGAGAGGAAGAAGTTTGCCGGCACTGTTCCCCGAATGCCCTCGAACAGGAACGCGCGAAGATCTTGGGGAGGTACAAGTTCAAGCGCGTCCCGAAAAACGCGTCGAAATTTTTGAGTCTAAACCTCATGTGACCCTTCGGTGGATTTACAGTTGGACTTATCCAGATTTGTGGTGCACGAGAAGAACATCAAAGAGATGTCGCTGCGGTACTATCCTAAAGTAAAAGAGAAGCTGCTTGATGTTAACTTGGTCTACTTGGAGTTGAGTACGCCGGCGTTGCTATGGCGCAAATACTCGAAGGAAGAGAAGAAAAAGACTAACCTGACCCAAAACCAGTTTCTTGCTTGGGCCAGCGAGCTGCGGCTTTCCCCGAAGGAACTCACCACGTGTTTGCAGGTCGACATGTTAAATTTTCTTGCGTGTCCGAAAGTGAAGGAGGACGCGGACTTGGCTTGCGACGTGCAGAAGTACTTCCGGAATCCGTTTAAAACCACCCCTGCAATTACGATGAATGCCAAAGTCGATAAGGGGGAGCCGGAGCTTAGGTGGCAAGAAGACCTGTCGTGTAAGATGATGTTACAAGAGGTCTGCAAGGCAAGCCTCAAGTTCACGTGCATGGATCACATGTACGTGCCCTTCATGGACGTAATCTTCTTGCGCTTCCACGACAATCCCGACGACTTCGGTCTTTCCACGCAAACCTGGAAAGAAATACTTCGAACACCGGTCGGTTTGCACGACTTCTTTAATTGGGTGATCTTCCAAGACGAGGAAGCCCCAAATTCCCAACGCCCGATGCTCATTGGGTATGATTTTGGAAAGTGGAGAGGAATCAACGGCGTCTCGGCGCCATTTCGCAGCTCGGAAGGCTTCAGCATCCACGTCGATAAAGAGTGGTGTTTCAAAAGGACGCCTTCCCTATCGATCTGCTTTGAGACTCGCGGTCACAGCCTGCATTTAAACACGGCCACCTACTCCGAAGGGCTTATGTTTCACTTCCTTCTAGCCAACGGCTGCAGGATATTGTTTGCAAAACCCGAAGATGCGCGGCTTTCGGAAAATAAAAACCGTGAGGGGTACAGGCGCAGCTCACCTAAAACCCCAGAGAAGCGACACCCCATTTGTTATTTGGTGAAGAAAACGACCTACGTTTACTTTAAAGAAAGGCACAGGTACTGTAAGCCCCTGTTGCTGAAAACGTCCTTGCAGGATATTCTGCATCGCTCGTCGACCTTGTGCGAAATTGATTCCCAAACGAGCATTGAACTGACATCCAAACCAAGCACCACCACGATCTAGAACTCCCGCAATCGAAACGAAACAAAGCCGAAAACAATTCGAAGGGTTTTCAATCAGATCAAGGCGTACAAGCGGGCTTTAACCCCACATTTCAAGATATGCTCGTCGATTTTGCACAGGTATAAGTACATCAGGGTGGCCAGAAAACGCCTCACCATCAATTTCGCGAATTTCACGCGAAATTCACCCCGCACGTCAAGTACCGGCTGGAAATATCGCCGTGTAAATATCGCCGTGTTTCTATCTCCCGCCGCGAAACACCGAATTTTAGATGCCATCTACGACATTCGGGTATCCCTACCGTCGGGTTTGCAGGTGCAGACTAGGAAGGGGGTTTCCCCCTACGCCTACCACGTAGTTCAATATTACGCAACGGCGAAAGGACCGACGTGCAAGAACATCGAAAGTGAGGTGTCCAGGAAGTACCTGCGCACGGGTTTCGTTTGCGTAAAGTCAACATCGCACACCTGTATGAGAATTCAAAGAGATCCCTTCCGACCAGTGAGTACCTCATCATAGCCAACGATAACTTTCAGGTTACGTACGACCGAAGGTGGTCGTGCAACACCGATTATAAACCGGGGAAGGTCAAACACGATTGTTTGACGCACAGGAAGGACGCGTCGCAGAAGCTCTACGTGTGGAAGCGGGACTTGTCGGGGAAAGTGTTCTGGGACCGGGACATGTACCTCAACAGGATGATGGTCGCCCAATACGGCAAGATGCAAAAGATCAAGTACTATTTGGATGACAAGGGCGAGCTGGTGGCATACGAATTTTTGAAATACGTCCGGCAACATTATTGTCACAGGTTCCTCGTCGATTACGGCCCCCCTGATCCATTCATCTTCAAACTGCCGAAGCCGCACGAGGATAACTTGTTCAAAACGATCGCTTTCACTGAGCGAAGGTTGATCAAGATCTTGCCGGATTGTGAAAGACCCCCATCTGTACACGGCATGGACATTATTTGGCCATCCTTCACCGCAGAGGATTTCGCCAGTTGGGTTAGTAAAGTCGAGGCAGGCGTAGTTTTCGACGACAACATTTCGCGGGACTTGCCCTGTAAATGCAAATTGAATGTCGTAGACCTGGGGCGCGTGCTGAGAGTGGGAAGACCCCGCTGCGGCCGGCGCAAGCCCACCGAAAAGCTCGAATGGATTACCCTCCCCTCCAAAAGCACCTCGTTTGTGCCGATCACCCCCACCAATTCGCTGGAAAGTAGCGTCAAAATTCCCTACCGCCAGGGCCAATCGGAAACCGATGAAATAAACCTCTTCGCCTCGACGGCGCCAAGAGCTTTACTAATTCAAGATGACTTCGGCTCTATTTCGGAAGCCCGAAGCTCTGCGTGCTTGGACGTCAGCTCTGAGTTTTTGAGAGTGGGGAAACCCCCACGGGTGAAGTACAAGGATAAATCGACATGTAATACGACGCGTTTCGACTTGTTCCGCGATGACTGGGGGATTGCGCCCTGCGAAACGCCGCCGCCATCACCACCAATAAAAGAAGGTTCGGAAGTACCAAAGAACGAACCCAGGAAAAAAGAATTTGTCTGCGAACAACCGACCCACATCGAACCGCCGGTGAAAAAAGCAAAGGCCAAGGCCACCTCCACGTTGTGCAAGTGCCCTCGATCTATGCGCGGCTTGATTCAACAAACCTCCCGGCGAGTTACCACTAAGTTTGTTAGGAAACCCAAGCCGGACCTTGCGGCATTGCAGATGCACTTGAAGTACGCCCAAAATATCCCGGCGATTTACAAGCGAGTGATCAAGTGCAACCAGATATTCTACAAGCAATTGGAGCACGAGTTGCTGAAGGCTGACTCCAAATCCCAAGCGAGAGTTTCCGACCAAGACGTCTGGCATCTGCGCCGGGATTCTTGGGAGTCGGTCTTCTCGCAAGAAGTCCAAAGCACTTTACCAACGGTTCTGCCCGCCACGACCAGCGAAGACTCGTGCAAAATCCTGCTCGCACCAAAATCGGCGGTCGTCACCAAGAGAGAGAAGAAATTCGCGCGGCCTTTTCGGCCCACCGCCAAACCGAAAGAAGGGACACTCTCTTTAGCAAATAGGTAATTTGACGCCCCAGTCATTCGACGTGTATGTGAAGACGCTACGGCAGCGCCTCAAGAAAATCGAAGAGGTGGATACCTTCGATGATGATATCATAAAGAAAATTGAATAGGGCTTTGATCTTTTGATAAGCGAAGAGGACGTGCCGTTTCCTAAGAAAATCGCGACGTTGCAGGATTTGCTGAAGCAGTTGCGGTTGAACAGGAAGGACGTTGACAGCATGCACGGCAGCATACCGGATACGATCGTTTAAAAATAAAGAGCAGTTTCCGTTTTACGAAAATAAAATAATTGTTTCGATTAACTTGGGAACAAGTTCAGTAACTACACTGCAATCAACAATTTATTGAATGTAAAGTGCCGCTCTACAGTATTTTACAATTTTTTATTGTTGGCACGGCGTCGTGCAGAAATAATTATTGATAACCTTATAGAGAGTAAATCGCTGTTGTGGAGTAAAATGGAAATATTTCAGAGTAAACCTCCAAATCATGTATTAGCATTAGTTAATTAACATTAACCTGACGTGTATGTATGGCCGTTTCAATTCGACTATTAAAAATTTTGACGGTACTTCTCTCAGCGCCTCTTGTGAGTTTTTAAGTAATTGCAATTGCCATTACGTTACTATCAGTAGTTCTGAAGTATCTTTAATAGGGAGCGCTGAGTGGAGTACTCCACGGCATGCTTTCTCCAAACCGAATTTTAAGCGAATTGAAACGGCCATACATACGCGTCAGTGAATGTTAATGGAACTGGCCATAGTATTAGCTAGATTCAGGAAATTCGAGATCGAATAATACGAAATTTTTCAGGTTTTCTTTTGGTGCGACATCTCGCGGTCAATTTTTGAACTAAAACCGGCTTCCAACACAAAAAGAAATTTACATTTTATTATTAATTTAAATATTTAACATTTATATTTGTAATTTTCTATTCCTTAAACTCTTGTTGCCACACTGAAAAGGAATTACTTTGAACGGAAATAGGGTTGCGACGAAGAAACTTTGGGGCCGGACAAAAGATGGCGCTCTGAAAAGTTCACTTTGTTATAATGGGCTCTTTTGAAGAAGCCGCTCTTAAATAATTACAACGTGACTTCAACAGAACGATTTATATACAGTGTGGAAACTAAATAGCGGATAAAATCCATAACTCCGTTAATGAATGATTACGACAGAACAAAAATCTAAAAGGAGTATAGCGATTCAAATTATAGCGCATATGAGGAAGTCATCTTCAGATATTTTCATCAATTTGTTTCAGGATTTTTTTTAATGACAACCTCAAAAGACGTTTTATAGAAATGTGTAAAATAAAAATGTCGTCGAATTCTATTAATAAACGTACTGATTTTGCAAATTTAAACGATACATTTGTAGTTTTCTCGATTCCTTAAATAGAATATAGATCTGTCAATTTTTTAACATTTATATTGTTCAAATTATTTTTAGATTAAAAAAAAATCAAGTTACTTTTTCAGTTTCCGTTGACAACCTTGTCTATTTTGACAACATGTTTATATTTTTCACTTCTGACGAAGCTGTCGAACGACTGCGAAACTTTAAGTGTTTGTGCGCCATTTAGTGTCCGTTTAAAAGAGTTTGTGATACAATTTTCATCGGACAAGAACCAGCTTTAATTAAACTAAAAACAACTTTAAAAAAATAAATTTCTGTTCTTAAAGGATTAATTTTACACAATGCTTGCTTATTAATAAATAACTTGTTTACCCTTAGGTTGGACAAGCAACTAATAAAACTACACCACTGAAAGTAATTTTGCTAATGGTTATAAATAATTTAACTTTCCCGCGTTTCGTATTAAACCTAATTGGCTGTTGCTGGCCTGCATGTCACAGGCTCTAAACGCTTGTAGAAGAGTAGAGATGTGTAAGCAGTGTTGCCAGATTATGAAAATGTGATTACCAGAAAGTACTTATGAAATTACCAGATTTTTGGAAAAATTATCAGAGCATCAAACACTACGCTAATATATAAAAAAAAAACTTTATTAAATATCAAAAATAAAAACAATAAAATAAATATACTTTCAAAACTTTCAAATAATAATAACTGGTTCAAATTCACCTTCAAAAATATTTTCTTAACTCCTGTATTCTTATAACGAGTTATCAATATCTTTTCTAATCAAGAGACCTAGGGAAATAAAATCGTGTGTCTTTGATTAGTTCATTAGTTGAAATGTCATTTGAATTATTTATATTGCATTCCTATACAAAATCTAATTGCTGTTTTTATATATCACATGTTTTTTTTTATAAATTTGGATATCAAATCCCAAGTTCACATTTCCCACTTAAAAAGAAAGCTCGCGTCAAGGGCATATATGCAGCCGCAGCAAAGTTTTAAGATTATTCGGTATATGAGTTTTGTTATGATGATTTCAGTTAAATTGCTATGTTTTTGAATTAATTAAATTTAGTGCAACAAAATGTATTAATAAGTGTTACGTTTATAAAGATAATGACGTCAAATGTATACAACGAAAAACTGATTCATAGAAGGTGCCTAAAATGTTCGCTGTTCTCCTGTAAACATAAGCGAATTTTGCGTTTTAAATGTTTAAATGTTAATAATATTCGCTAAGATTACTGGATTATTATTTAACTGTCCACAATGCAACAATAAACTCTTATGAATAAAGATTTCTGTTAATAAATTTAACTTATTGACACTGACAGTTAAATAATTAAAATGACACTTGAAAAAATGAAGACATACAACTTTTTTTTCCATAGGTCACTTGATTAGAAAAGATATTGATCACGCGTTATAATATATTAGAATTTTGTGCATATGATAACATTTTTTCATTTGGTGAAAACTTAATACAGTTGAAACGAATAATTTCATTTTAGTATTTAAAAGCTTTGCCACAAATTACCGTAGATTACAGTTTATTAGAGACTCATTACCAAATACCAGATAGAATTCCAAATTATCGTAGATTCTGGTAATTAACAGACATCTGGCAACACTGTGTGTAAGTCCGGAGGGATTCGTTCCGAGGGAACGATTCCGCGTTCGGAACGAATCGGAACAGCTCCGACTATAGGGACCGTGCACATGCGATGACAGCGCCACCAATGGCCATATTTTGCATAAGTGGTATGAAAACACGAGTGACAGTATGATGACAGTTCAAATGTACATCTGTCATTTCAAATGCTCAGTGTACATTTGAACTTGAATTTTGTAATTAATTTCATACCAGAAGGTCAAATACTTATTATGTACTACAACTGTAAATTGTCATAAGTGTTATAGTAACAGGAAGAATGTTAAATTTTACAATTATCCAGACAGTAGCAAGAAAATATATATGAATTGAAACATTTAAGTTTGTTATATACTGTCTTGGATAACCGGTGACGGGGGTTTCAGTGGGGCCGATTATTAACTCAAATTAACAAACGTTTTATTAATTATAAACATGTACAAAATACACACTACTACACGCTGTTGTTATCGTAAACACACTGTTGTCAACCTTATTTTTTTGTCTTTTTCATATGTCACTAACACTCGGCCATCCTGCAGTCAATCTCGTCCTCGAGATAAAAGTCTTGCAGATGTCTCGGAATTCTTCTTTTTCGTGCTCTTCTTTCTTCTATCTTGACTTCTGTTTCTTCAGTACATTTATTGTCGCTTTCTGGTTCATCATTTATCTCTTCCTCTGGGCCATTTTCTTCTAACTCATCTTCTTCCTCTACTTCTTCATCTTCATGTTCTGTTGGTGTCTTCCACGGTTTTAACTGACTTACATGTGCAGTTGTAATGTATTGATGACCAGATTTTGCCTCTATCAGGTCCTTTACATAGTAAGTATCATTCGGTAACACTTTCTGCACCACTAGAGGTCCTCTATACTTCCTCTGTAGCTTTGTAGACTCTCCTGTTTGAACTGGTACAGTTTTCATAAATACGATTTCTCCAATGTCATATGTCACATATCTGTACTTATTCTTGTCGTAGTGCGCCTTGTATTTCTTCTGTTCCTCTTCAATTCTTTGTCTTGCCTGTTCTTGTAAAATGGTTGGTTCATTGTACTGCTCTGATTCTACTGTTAACTGTCTTACAAATCCTTCATTAAATCTTGGAACATATCCGTACAGTAGTTCAAATGGACTCTTATTGGTAGTCTTGTTTATTGCAGAATTTAAGTCTGTCTCTATCTTCTTAATTTGTTTGTCCCAATCTTTACATTCTGGATCTTGTATTGTACTTCGTAATAATGGTAACAATGTCCGATTTACTCGTTCTACTTGACCATTAGCTTGTGCGTGACGTGGTGAATTTAAAGTATGTTTTATTCCATACTTATTACAAAATGTTTCGAATGTCTTAGAAGTAAAACATGTACCTCTATCTGAAATCAATCGATCTGGCGTCCCGAAATTCAATATAAAATTCTCTAACTTTCTTATTACAGGTTCTGCTTTTGTATTCCTTACGGCATTCAATTGAACAAATTTCGTAAAATTGTCTATCATCACCAAAATATACTTGTTTTTGTTGTTACTCATGACAAAAGGTCCTACATGGTCTACATGCACTATTGAAAAAGGTCTCTTACCTGGTGGTATAGGATGCAACTCACCCTCTCGCTTACCAGTTTTATCCTTATTCAGAATGCATTCTAAACACATATTTATATGTTGCTTTATGTACCTTCTCATCTTGGGGAAATAGTAATGTTGAATTATCTTACGGTAAGTTCTTTCCAAACCAAAATGTCCTTGTAAGTCATGGTATTTTATAGCTAAACTCTTCCGCATCGTCTTCGGTACAACATACAATAATTTTTCCTTTTCTTCGACTATTTTTTTTCTTGTACAGTAGTCCTTCCTTAAGCACATATTCATTTCTGCCATTTTCTTCATTCATATCTTGTAATTTCTCGATCAGCTTCTTTAAATCTGGATCATTGTACTGATGTAATACAATTTCCTCTTCTCTCGTTATGATGTTGAACATTACCTTGTCTAACAAATTGTCTTCATTTTCTAATTCTGGTTCCGCAATTGGAGCTCTACTTAATGCATCTACGTGACACAATTTTTCACCAGGGCGATGTTTAATTTCAAAATCGAATTCATTCAACAATGCATACCATCTAATTATCTGTGGGTTTTTCGTCTTCATCATTCAAGTATATAAGTGCCTTACAATCGGTTATAATAATTAATTTAATGTTAATAAGTAGCGATCTTAGTTTATTTACAGCCCAAACGATAGCTATGAGCTCAAGCTTACTGGAATGATAATTTCTTTCTGGCTCACTCGTCCGTCTACTTAATGCATACACAGGATGTAATTGACCATCTTCGGCTTTCTGGAATAATATAGCTCCTAACCCTTTTGAATTTGCATCCGTATGTAGTTGAGTCTCTTTGGCTTTTGCATCAAACATTCTCAATATTGGTTTGTTTGTTAATATTTTCTTGATTTCTTCAAATGAAACAGCTTGTCGTTCACTCCAATCGAATTTAACATTTTTCCTGAGTAGACTGTACATAGGTTGTGCTTTCTGGGCAAAATTTTTTACAAATCTTCTAAAGAATGAAGCCATTCCCAAGAATCGCCTTAGTTCATGCGCATTTGCCGGCGTGGGGTACTCTTCAATTGCCTTCATTTTTCTTGTTCCTGGTTCAATGCCTGTCGCAGATATTTTGAAACCCAAATATTCTACTTCCTTCTTCATAAATTCACATTTGCTTAACTTCAATGTTAAATGCGCTTCTTCTAGTGCCTTCAGTACTTCAGTACAGTATTAGTTTGTTCCGTAAATCTTTTCAATCCATGCCAGGGATGAGAATATCGTCCAAATAAAACAAAACGACCTTTTCGTGGAGAGGTCCCAAAATTTTATGCATTAACTTGCTAAAGTAAAATGGGGCATTCATTAAACCAAATACCATGCGTTGAAATTCTCCTGTCTCATCGGGTGTTATAAAAGCTGTCTTCTTCTTTGCATTTTCATTTAGTGGAACTTGTAGGTATCCGTGCGCTAGATCCAAGACTATGTACACCTTGCTGTTACTTAAAGTTGTTAAATGGTCATCTATGTTGGGCAAAGGGAAATTCATTCGATGTTCATTCAAAATTTTAACCAAATCTTCTCTTTCTTCATCTGTCATTCTTCCTGTATTTAACTCTTCCACTCTTACTGGTTCTTTTTCCACCTGCTTTACTTTGAAATTTTCTTGGTCACATATGCTCATTGTTTCACCTAGTATGTCACCTTCTTTGATCAATTTTTCTTTGTCATATTGATTAACCATGGGCAAACATATGTCCTTGTCTTGACATCTGGCGCTAATAAAATTCACAGATCGTGGGGGTAACAAACAATTCTCAGTTGCCACAGCCTTTTCATAGCTCTTCTTGGCTTCAACCATTGGTAAAACGATGTCGAAACACTAGTTCATCTCCAGTCTTGTAATACGCAACATGTGGTAGTTCTGTATAACTTCGACCAATGATCATATCCGTTGGCTGGACATTATCTGGTACTACTCTAATTGTTACCTTATCTGCTGGTACTCCATCTACCACAATTTTAGTGCAAATTATTCCACTCGAATTCACAGTGTACGAACTTGGTCCAAAACCTTTCAATTCAATCTTTTCTTTGATTATTTCAAAATCACCATCAATTGCTGCAGTAGCTTTTATTGTGCACTCAGAACTGCCTTTGTCGATCATGGCTGTATACTCTTTGTTTTCCATTTTTACAGTTTTTATGTACTTTTCAAAACTACTAACATGCTTTACCTGTTGCAATAGGTTTACTTCTCTCTGTTCTGCCTTTCGACAATGTCTTGCAGTGTGTCCAGTCCCTGAACATTTCAAACATACTAATTCTCGTTTTGGTTCTGCACAATTTTTCGCCACATGCCCATACTTTGAACAGTTGTAACACTTATATTCTCCAATTTCATTCTTCACTGGTGGTCTAACATCTGGTTTTCTATCAGCTGTCTGTGTTTTAACTCTTGTCATCTGCTGCTGGATATCTCCTTGTTCTCGGCTTCCTCTATCTTCATATCGAGTGCTTAATGTCATTCTCTTGGGTATTTCTTTACTTTTGTTTACTATTCTCTCCGATCTTGCACTATTAACTCTCTCATGCCTTACGACATCTTTAAACAGGTCATCTAAATCTGTGTGTTTTCTCGACATCAAGTTGTTACTCAATTCTCTCGACCATAATCCAATTATTATCTGTTCTTTTGTTTCCTCAAAGCTGAGATGTAGTTCATCACAAAGTTTTGTTTTCTCATGGAAGTACAAATTAGTGCTTTCCTTTGGGCCTTGAACTCTGGTTTGCATTTGTTTCCAGCATTCTGTTAAGCTTCTTTCGTGTACAAAAGTCTTCTTAAATGCATCTTTGAACTGCTCCCAATTTGTGATGTCCTTGGAACGTGCTTGAAACCAATATTTGGCTGCACCCTGCAGATGTGTCCGTGCAGTCTCAAAGGTAAACGCCTCTGGCCAAGAATGCAAGTTGGCTGTGCTTTCGACATGTTCAAGCCAAAATTTTGCTTCGTTAAGTCCTCTTCTGTTCTCACCATCATACACTGCAATCGTCTTCGACAAGTCCGGCAACACATTAAAATTCTTCACATTACTGTTCGCATTACACTGGACATGCAACATCTGCATCATGGTCGCATTTTGCTGCATTAATGATTGCATCGTCGCTAACATATTATTTACATTCAAAGGCTCATTTACTTTCTCTTCAACTCGTTTTTGGAATACCTCAAATTCGTCGTTTGCATTGCTTGTGTCTACGCTGTACGCCATTTTGTAACGTCAAACTCGAATTTTTCTCACTTATGAATTTCGTTTTATCCCGCTTCTGAATTATTATATACTGTCTTGGATAACCGGTGACGGGGGTTTCAGTGGGGCCGACTATTAACTCAAATTAACAAACGTTTTATTAATTATAAACATGTACAAAATACACACTACTACACGCTGTTGTTATCGTAAACACACTGTTGCCAACCTTATTTTTTTGTCTTTTTCATATGTCACTAACAAGTTTGTATACCGTTTTGAAAGTGATTCATAGATTTCAATATCGATTAGTCATTACGTACAACGTACTCTATTCGAGAAATGTGTAGGAGACTCAGATGAAATGAAAGTTTGAATAATTTCATGAATAGAAGTCGGAAAGCAAGTCAACAAATTTAGGCTAGTTTCAAATGCAGTTGATGACTAACGGATGGTTAGTCTTCGTAATGTGAATACATTTACGGTCAGGATACTGATGGTAATTGTATTAAAAGACTGATTATATTAGTGATGTTTCTTAAATTGAGGTTTGTACTCAGATTTTTGTTTAATTTATAGCAATTTTACATTAATTCTATGAGTCACTCTCGTTACCCATTTTATTTATACAAATGGGTGTAAAAGAGCAAAAAAGAGCGAAGAACACGTTCCAGTTAGGCAAATTTCCATAAATTTGTGTACGGAGATTTAAAATCCACCGTGTTTGAAACGAGAAATTTAGAAATAACGGAAAACGCACATGTCCAACAATAATCAACTGCCGATCTTCTGATGTGTTTTCTGAAATACTGTGCTCATAAACAATAGAATTCAATTTGTAATATATTTTCACATCTATTAGTGACACCATGCAGGATTTGTATAAATTTTGCATATTTAGAAATTGTACAGATTATCAAACAATAAAACTTGTTGCAAGATTTGAGTAAATTTAGAAAAAGCCCTAAATATTTTGAATACAATCGTCCACTTACATAAACAAGATTCTAAAATATATTTCAACATCCATTGTAATTGCAAAATTAAAAATTACAGAGTGACGTTAATAACGTCACTTCAACGTGTCACAGGTGTATTAACCTAAAAACAATGTTTTCATACCACTAATGCATAAAATTTATGCCATAAATCATCGCCAGGCGGCGCTGAATGCAGGCATGTGCACGGTCCCTATTAGAAGGATCTACTTCCGACCGATTCTTTAATGAAATTTAAAGCGATCCTAGAAACTGAATTATATTTGAGAAATATAATACTATTTTTAAATTATAATCTTACTTAAGTAGCTTATGAAACAAATTTCTAAAAATTATTCCTTGAACAGCATTTACAACAATTAAAAGTATTTTTGAAAATTTATTTCATTATTTATTTATTTAAGTATTTAAACCAATAGGCATGGTTTAAAAATAAATGTTCCGTTTATAAATACTTATATTTTATTTTCCGTCATGATTTTATTCAGAGTAAACATTCACAATTCTCAGCAGGTATCGCAAATTTCGGACCTCGGATTAAATTAATTTTTTTAAAATGAGTCCGAACTTCATCTGAATGCATTTGTTCCCTGCCGACAACACGCTCCAAAGTTACACGTACGAATCCTCGGAATGGGAATCGTTTTTTTTATGCAAAGCGGAAGCACTCAATCAATCAATCAATCTCAAATACGCCGGAATCGAAGTCGGAACGAATTAAATGGATTCGTTCCATAGAGGGAACGGAAGCATCGGAATCAAATCCGTTAGCGGATTCGGAGTTCCCATCACTAGAGAAGAGGACCCCCTAGAAAGGAGGTCCCGTTCGGGTTAAGGATGACGAAGGTCGATTCGACGCACAGGGATTACCAACGATAGCCAATGACAGGCGGTCTGAGAGTCACATGGGGCCTTAAGGACCTATGAGAACTCAACGATCACAGCAGGCAGGTTTTCCACCATAGCGATGTAGAGAAGGGGCATCAGGGTAGCCAACGATGTTAAAACGAAATTACTAGGCGGTATATCGCCGCTACATTTTAGCGCGAAATTTAACCGTAACATTACATGAAATTTGGAAAGGATAAATCAAATAAAAAATGAATTTTCCGACGTACTATCGAGCACAATAGGACTTCCGATTTCGCCGGAAGTGATGTCAACTTTTTTATTTTAAATGGAACACCGTGTATATTTTTACGTGTTTGGAATCTACAAATCATTCCGAGTTCGAATATAAATCATATGGTAATTTTGGTTTCCATGACAACGAAAAATAAACTTGTTTGTTTTTCAATCTAGTAGTAGTTGAAATTTGAATGTTTTCGGCCGAGTTCGACTTGAAACCCCAAATTCATTTGCTCTGCTGTGGTTGCGACCGCGTTCACTGATGTTTTACCTTTGCTTCAATTGGTATGGACTTAAATTTAAATCCGGTGCTCCGGCCAACAATCTTAACGGCCAAAGCTTTGGCTGCGCACAAAAAAATACAATATTTGCAATTTGCATGCGTAACGTGTTTCCTGAGTTTGCTTTGCGGCGTCAAAAGTTTGCACTGCTAAAAGCAACTCGCGGGATGTGAAAAAAGCAAACACAATTATTACCTACTGTTAGCGCGTCATCGACGCCGCTGAGTTTCAAACGATGTTTACAGTGAAAATTTTTTCTTTGCGAACGTTTATTTTAGAAAATCGCCACTTTACTTCAAATTTACACTTTTTCTTTTTAGAGAAATAATTTCAACTTCTATCATAATCGCTGAGGTAAAAGAACGACGATAAGTTCAATTACTTGCCAACTTCCAATTTTATTCTGTTGGCAAACAAAGCAAAATGTTCCTTTTCATAAAAATATACAAAGTGGCCAAGAATAACTGATGAGGCGATACAGCTCGACCGGCTGCGACTGTTGCGCCATCTACCTACCAGTTCTACATTTAACAATAAAGTGCTAAATACAAAATGTATACTACTCTATTTAAATGATGTACTAAATAATCTATATTAAATTGTTATTATCTAAGCTACGAGCCCCAGCTAATAATAGTTCGGACAAGCTAAAAAGTATACTTCTATTTAGCACAGAATCAAAGAATGCGGCATTTTAGCTTCAATTGTCAAATAATTACGTTTATTATAGAAAGCTATCTATCTTTAGTAGTTTATTAATGCTAAGCAACATACGATGTTGAATATAATAAAAAGATATTATTACAGAACGTGTAATTACTATTAGTTTATAAAAGTTCGGACACTTAAAAAACCGCTCAAAATAGTTCGGACACTGAACAGATATAAAAAAAATAAAATCATAGCGAGCTATGACGTCATGCTCTTGGTATAACAAAATCTAATCAGTCAGAAACAAAATAAATCCTAAACGTCAACTTTGTTCGACGTTTTTACAAAAATGGCTCGTGGTAAATCTTTGAGTGAAGATTTACGCTTATCTGTCATTAAATCGGATAATAAAGGCGCTTCGCGACAAATAGCTAACTCTCTTAGTATTCCACGATCGACAATTCACGATATTATTAAATTGTACAAAAAAACGGGCAGTGTCGCTGAAAGAAAGAAACTGGTCGTCCGCCTACCATTTCTAATGCTGATAGAAGAAGTCTAAGAAGAATTGTAAAACTTAATCGACGTTCAAATACCCGGGAAATCACTGTTTTGTGGAGAGATGCTATTCAAAAACAAATATCTGTGGCAACAACTAAAAGGCAAATTAAAAAAATTGGTTACAAGTTCTATAAGGTATTTTTTAATTAGTGTAATTGAAATTTGCTAATATTTTTCTAAATAGGCTAAAGAAAAACCTTTACTAACTAAATTGCAAACAAAAAACCGGTTGAAATGGGCAAGAAACAATAGATTTTGGACTCAAGACCAATTGTGTTCAATTATCTGGAGCGATGAAGCGAAATTTGATGTTTGTGTATGTGATATCCGGAAACGTATTTTGCGAACATCAAAAGAGACATACCACAATGACTGTTTAGTTAAGAAAGTTAAATTCCCCAAATCAGTTATGGTATAGGGATATATGTCGGGAAGAGGAGTGGGAAAGTTACATTTTGTGGATGGAATCATAAATGCGGCCCGATATAAAGAGATTTTGCAAGATAGTTTGCTACCATCAATACCTTTATGTAAATCTGCTGAAGGTGAGTTTATCTATCAACAGGACGGAGCTCCCTGTCATTCCGCAAAAACAATAAAAGTCTGGCTTGAAGATCACCACATACCAACAATACCTTGGCCCTGTAGCGGTCCAGATCTTTCGCCGATCGAGACTATATGGAATAAAATGAAGAAACAGTTGCGTAAAGATCCACCGCGGACAGTACAGGAGCTTAAGATCAAACTGCAGAATATTTGGGACTCTACACAACCAGAATATTGTAAAGAACTTGTTGGTACAATGCCTAATCGTATAAGCGCTGTAATTAAAAATAAAGGTGGCGTTACACAATATTAGGTAAAATTAGGCGATACCCAGAGCGATACCTGTGTTAAGCGTTTTATGTTATTTTAGTTATATATATATAACCTGTGAGCAAATAAAAATCAAATTAGAACAGTCGGTGTAAAGAAAATGTATGTCTGTGATTAAATAAAAAGTCAATAAATTTGACAGTTCATAAATGTATTACATTAATTAATTCAGTTAATCACAGACATACATTTTCTTTGCACCGCCTACTCTAATCTGATTTTTATTTGCTCACTTTTTATATATAAGTGCAGTATGATCACGACTGATCAGTTAAGGAAAATTAAATTCTTCACAGAGCTGCAGTCAAGAGGGCGGTAATTAATACTCTTTTAAAGTTTAACCGAGCTTTCGGAAAATTTTATTTCCTTTTTCAAGGTTTCTACAAAAACATGGCACTAATTAACAATTCATTAATAATCTAAATTTTTACTTACTCCTTAATGAGTAAGAAAAGAAGTTAATTTCAAGTTAGAATTTTTTTTTTGACAAATTATTTTTGACACTAAATTGAATTGACAGTAAATTTGTTTATTTGAGACAAAGCAATATGATGTTATAAAATATATATTTTTAGATTAAGAATTTTTAGAAGTGATTTTAAAATTTAGTAAATATGTGTAAATGCAACTAAGTTTCTCAATATCTGTTCTTTTATTCATGCTTTTATTATTGCCAAAAAATGTGACACATTTCAATAAAAGTTCTTTGATTCAAATTAGGTTCAATATCCAGTATTTTTGCATCTTGAAAATTGATGTGATGGTCCTGTTTATTGGCATATTCAGATAAAGAGCAAGCAGAAGGTCTGACTCTAATATCACACTTGAAATTAACTTCTTTTCTTACTCATTAAGGAGTAAGTAAAAATTTAGATTATTAATTAATTGTTAATTAGTGCCATGTTTTTGTATAAACCTTGAAAAAGGAAATAAAATTTTCCGAAAGCTGGGTTAAACTTTTTAGAGTATTAATTACCGCCCTCTTGACTGCAGCCCTGTGAAGAATTTAATTTATATATATATATATATAAACCAATTCTCAAATTATTTTTATTAACGGGAATTAACGGCTATTGTAAATAAAATATATTTTTTGTTGGTCAATATTTCGTAACGTTTTTATTACTTCATCAGGACCAAAAATTGCTACAATAATAAATTACATTGTATACTTATGAAAATTGAAGCTGATTATTTACTTACTGAAGGTGAAAATAATTTATTTCTCCTTTCTTATTTGAAAATGTATTAGAAATTGAGAATTTTGAAGTTGATGTTTGAACAAAAATTATTTATTTATACAAATATTTAAATAACAAAAGGACGCTAGATGGCCTGACTTATTAGATTGAAATAAATAAATATTGTTTAGTCCGTCAGTGTCAGATCTAAAATTGACAGTTACGTCATTATGTTTTTGAATACAAGACATTTGAGGAAAATTCTGGTTTTATAAGAAGGTTCTTTTTCTAAAATTTTAACGTTATCAAAATTAAATCGATGGTCCTCATCGATTGTATGAATAGCTAATGCACAAGATCTTTTTCCAATCCTACAATCACTTCTATGTTGTGTAAGTCTGTTCTTGAGCCATTGGCTTGTTTGACCTATATAACATTTGTTACAGGTATCACAATTAATTTTATACACAACATTAGAGTTAAGCAAGAGAGGAGTTGAATTTTTTAAACTAGTATAATTTGTTTAATAGTTATAGGATTGTAATAAGCTATTTTGATTGGAATTGTCTTTAATAAAGAAGTTATTCTTGGAGTAATATTTTTGATAAAAGGTAATTTACTATATTAAATTTGATGATTTGATGAATTAGTTTCCAGTAGCTATGTAATGTTTGAAAGATTCAATTATTTTCTATTGATTGAGAATAATTTATCCGTCAAACAAAATGTATCACGAATAAAATTATACAGAAAGGTATAACAAAACTAAAATATGCCTTTTAGAAGATATTTATCATTACAGTGCAGACTAATTTCTAACATGCAAATACATCCAAATGGAATAAGAATTAATAAAACAGAATAAACTAAAAATAGTAAAGGAGACTGTGGTTTAAGCAATAATTAAAAATAATCTCTGCGCACATTAATTTTAATTTGAATTACAAAATACGGATATAAAATTAATTGTGGGCGGAAATTATTTTTAATTAACCAGAATAAGGTGAAAAATTATCATTTGAAGTTTTATTGTTAAAAAAGAAATTATTTGAATAAATCCTCACAGCTCCATATACCACGTGTCCACCGAGTATGGCTTTCTTTTTCGCGTTTAAACCATTTAATATAGAAAAAAAATTCAAAGGCTATCATCCTCTAATAAAAAAACTCTATACGTTAAATTTATTTGCACTTACACAGGGTGTTCATTTTACAAGTGTCAGTAAGTATCTTTAATATTTCAAATGGAATGCGCTATACAGCCTGTCCATTTTTCGAGTGCCACTATAGGGATCTCGCTTATCTTAAGAGATACGAAGTTGGTTAAATTAGGGCAAAGTTGTGCATTTTCGTGCTGAATAATAATCTGAAAAGAAATTTGAAATATCTTCAATATTTTTGAAAATATCGCAAAAAACGAAAACTTCTGGTTTTCGTTCTTAATTTTTTCACGATAAACTAATCGTACTAGAAATTTCTAACCCAGACATTATTGCGACACTTTTTTATGGAGAATTCGAATATGGCATCCCCTTTTCAATAATTTTCAAGATGACGAAGAAACACTTGGTAACTTCATTTTTTCTTATGGACGCCATTTTGGATTTTAAAAATATTAAAATTAAATAAAAAATGTTTCATTACTCAAAAACTGTTAAAGTTAGGTATAGCCGTATAGGGAATGCTAATACAGTTCAACGCAGCATTTAATTCTACATACAATGGTGTATTTTTCTGTGTTTGAATGTCTTCTAGTTGAGTGGTATATTTTAGACGCCCTGCAGGTTAATAGATTATGTTTATGAATTTTTTAAAAACCTTAAAGCCTCAACTACAACATTAGCTGTTACAAATAAAATTGCTTCAATAATAGCTGTGATATGATTTTTTGAAAATCACATTGCAGAATCCAGATTCTAACGAAACTCAAAATATTTCAAAAATGATGCAATCTAGAAATAGGGAAATGTATTACAAATTTACATATTTTTACATGTAGAATTCAAAAACGTGATAAAAAATCTAGCATCTCATTTAAAATAAGGGACTTCCGGTATAACCGGAAGTGACTGGAAGTCAATTTTATTTTATTTGGAAAGATCGTTTCAAAGTATCTCTCCTCCGTAAATTTCAAATTTCTATCTAAACTTCTTTTTGAAAACTTTTAATGAACGGTTTGCGTGAATAACCCTGTATAGGTAATGCTAACATCGATACGCTCCAGTACGATTGATCTTCTTCAGATTTGTCTATCGAAATGGATTATTCTACTCTAATGCTAAAACTCCACACCTAATTAGCGGTCGTCGAATTGTGGATATGGTGCCTTTTTTTCGGCACTCAAATCAATTCTACATGAAGGTTTTGGTTGTCCTTTTTTTAAAATGGAAATTATCAATGAAAGGCTATTTGGATTGAAAAGTAGATTTTACTATAAATGTGGGAGTGTGGAAAAGAAGGTTCTTTTAATAATTTAATGTTGGCCATGACAAGTGAAATTTGAAAATGTATTCTCAATGAGCTCTTGAACCCGCACCTTTTTACTAATTTAACCATCTCTCTATCTCTTCGAATAAAAAAGTTACCCATGATGTTCCCTACGAAATCCGGGGACTCTGTATACGGCAAAATTATAGACGACGGTCACAGTAGCGTATATAGAAAAATTCGTGATGCTAAACCCTACGGTCCTAACATTTTTATTGAAAAAATAGAATGTCGTAGTTATGTTTTACGTAACTACTGCAAGAAACTAAGGGATATTTCAAAAACGTCTGGACAAAACATATTTTTAAGACAATTTATAGGTAGCAATATCATTAAGTTTCGAACAGCTATAACAAGTGCAAAAAAAGAGGACTTGCCAACACAAAATCGTATTCAAAATTTAAAAAATTATATTCTAAATGGACCGCGTCACATTTTTAACAATCATTGAAAATGTGAAAAATATTTTTGTAAGAAAACTGGTGCAAGCAATCCGATTGCGTGAAATGAAATTTATAATAGTAATATAATATACATAAATTTCGCTAAACATTTATATCGTGTAGCGGCATTGTCGTCCAGTTTATTAAATGACGTTGATAACAACTCCGCAGAAAATTTTAAATCACTTTTAACAACTTAAAGATATCCTATCAATCCGCTTTTAAACAAAATTATTAAATCAAAGTTTATTGGTGAAGCTCCATATTTAATAGCTTCCAGAGATTTTTCCAAGAAGGCCAGAGGGTTCCCACTGGGATTAAGGTACCTACACGGCCCATAAATCATCGTAACATTGTACATAAAGTTGCCCAATTCATTCGTTTTTTCGAAGTGTTACCGGACCTTTTAATTGCTAATTTAACTTAAACGTTCAAGTTTTACTTAAAAAAAATGTCTCCGCTTTAGATATTAAGCTAACCTACATTTTGATATAAATTTCATTGAATAATTTTGTTTTGTTACCGAGAAAAACGGATTCTTAGTTTATCACAAAAACAATAATTTAAAAATAAACTACTTACATTTTGAAAAAAGGAAAATGTCTCCGCACTGTAGTTTACAAAAACGAACATTTCTAGATTGCAAGCATTGTTTTAACTATAATAATACGTCTGTAAAACGGATTCTACGAATGTACTGTTTTACTATAGTGTTGACACAGTATAAAGAATATGTTCGTAATTGTTGGTTTTTTAAATCTTCGGTAGACTGTATTTTTTGTTTGTTATTGCAGCACGATGGTCTAGTTTCCTTTATGTACTTGAAAGCACCGTTTCTTTAATAAACATTATTTATTCTTTTTGAAAAATAGTACATGCAAATACGAAATTGTTTTTTACACTGTCAAACATAATTACATGTCCTTAACGATAAAAAACTGAATAAAGGACCGTATGTGGATCTCGTGGATCTCTTGAAATCGCAAACAGAATAGGGTCAGTTAACTTGGCCCCTCCCAGTGAAATTTGCCTGCAGTTTCTCTCCTGGAGGGGTGCAAAAATTTATTTTGGTGGTGCATAAGGGTGCATTAAGGGTGCAATCATTTGGTGCAAGAAAACTTTGAAAAACGTTACTGGGGGGGGGGGGGCAAGTTAACTGACCCAACAGAATACAATAGCGCAACTCACTTGTCGGCGCTTTGATCTATTTACTGGATTTTCATTGACCTCGAGTAGATTAAAGGGGATGTGTCAAACTGTTTGTTCTGCTTTAAGTGTGAGCGATTTTGTTGTAAATTGTAAATTTGCACGTGCTCACACACCAAGGCCGGATTGTAGTGTTTAGTGGACGTGTTAAAAAAAAAACAAGGCATAAATAATGTGTATTAACATAATTATAAAGATCCATTCGGCACCAGAGCCGTGAGTGAATGAGCTCTGCATCCCGAGATTGTGACTCAGACCTTGCGCGGGATGTTATGCGCGAATTTAATACTTTCATGAGAGTCGCACTACTGTGTAATGTTTATACTGTGGTGTTGATATGACTCCAGTGGGGCCTTAATGTAAACAATTCCTTTCCAGGAGATGCTGCACCACTGCGGCCAAAAGCTCAAGTTAGTCCCAATATGGTAAAATTTGGACATCGGAGTAGCTAAAATTGCCTACCGTGAACGTAATAGTGGGCCTATATTTTTGATTAACGTTATCGACCCGCGTAGGTGTTGGTACGCGGTCTCATGCGATAACGTCCATCCGTTTACCCTCGCGGTTATCTAAATGGGTTCTGGCTAAGAGAGCCTCTTTTGTTGAGACTAACTTGCCTGCAAGGTCTGGGAATGTTTATATTAAAATCAATATCTAAATTCCTCCGCGGACAGGGTCAGTTAAACTAATTTAAAGTTAATAAATTTGGATTTAAATTTCCGGCCGTTCACAATTTTAATAAAGATGTTAGTGCAAATCATTTCTTGCTTTGACAATAAATAGATTATGACAGATAACACGTGATCAATATCTTTTCTAATCAAGTGACCTATGGAAAAAAATTATATTTTATCTTTGCTTGGTTCACTATTTCAAATGCCATTCCTAATTTTATTGCATTCCTATCGTCTTGTATAGGAATGCAATATAAATACGTTGATTGAACTATTTACCATAAATACTTCAATCAACGATAAATATGTAATTCAAGTAGCATTTGAAATAATAAACTAATTAAAGACACATGATTTTATTTCCATAGGTCACTTGATTAGAAAAGATATTGATCACGTGTTAAGATAACACGAGAATAAAACTTTGCGTTCCGCTTATTTGTTTTCTATGATATATCGGTAATAAAATAATCTATACAATAAAAATTTAATTTTATAGAGAGCGCAACAGCCGGTCGAGCTGTATCGCCTCGTGAATAACTGTTTGAGTTGGCAATACAATTAAGAGCATTTTTTTATTCGGCTATTTGCAACACTGCAACCGGATATACGTTTTGTTGATTTATTTGACGTAACGGTGATGTTAGGAAACTCTGATGTCTGCACTCTGTTCATTTGTTTTAAACTAAAACGAACCGCAATCTCACGGTCTGATTCAATGAGTTGCCGGTAGATAACACTAACACTGCTACAGAAACCTGTAATACCTACTGTAATAAACGTCAAAAGAAACTTCAAATCAAATTTATTCTTGGTTGGCTGGTTGTAATTGTGCGTAATCAAACTGTAATAAAGTGTTGCTGTTGTTTCTTGTTCATAATTCTTGTAAAGTTTTGTCGTTTTTCTTGTTCGTAATTCTTTTAAAGTTTTGTTGTTTCTTGTTCAAATTTGTTGTTGCTCCTTGTTCCGAAAATGCCAAGATATTGTTATCTATATTTACAGTCTAAAAGAGATAAGCAAGATTTAACTTTATTTGCTGCACCCAAGATAAATTTCTTCCAATTCCTTCTTTTTAATTTAAAAATTGGGTCATTTCAGAGTAAAAAAGAACGTGAAGCATGGGGAATCTTTTTTGGAAAACCAATTCCAGCAGCCGGTTTTGTCTGCAATACACATACTTCAGACAAGTACTTGAAAAAAAATTCAACTAGATCACTTCTTCATAAATGTTTCACAAGCGACTGGTAAGTTTTACCACTATTTGGTGATGGTGAAGGCAGAATTAGTCAAATTTGCTTTTTGCATAAAACGGTAGTGGTTAGAATTTTTTTGGCGTTGATTTGAATTTATATTCATGAATAGTTCAGATTTTAAAACACCTTACTTAGTTCCATTTATTATTATTTATATTAAATATATATTCATGAAGCAATGAATTAAACTAAGAATGAAGGAGCAAATTATTATTTAGTAGGTAAAGTATAACTGACATAATGAAACAACTATTTTTCAACAATGTTTATGCTAATTTGTAAACCGCGAAAAAGAAAAAAAGTTAGTTAATAATGGAATTATTAATAACCTAGTGATATTTTAATAAAGATGATGTTTCTCGACAATAGGCACAAGAGCTTCATTTCTATACACCCGGCCTTTATACCTACCTAACTACATAGTAATCCCCTACTCCGTTGACGAGGCGAACCTAAATGAAAAAATAGTCGTATTTATGCTTGAAAAGCTTTACTACGATTTCAGATTTAAAGAAAATAACACTGATTTTTATTGTATGTATATTCAAACCATCATTTAAAAATTTTAGTTTAAAAGAATTGTCACAAGCACCAGATTTCTCGAAATTCTCTAATCCAGGCTTCCAACTTCCAAGTCCTGACAATGATTCCTCTTCTTCGTTAAATGTAAGGTAAGTATTCAATTTTATGGCATCTATTATTACTATTTTGTACAGTTCAACATATTCTACACAAGAATACAATACTCCAGATTAGACTGCATCCTCACCTTGGTCATTTCGTATGGTGATCTTTGATACAATCTGATCTGGGTCTCCTGTATGGTTAACAACTACCTATATCATTATTTAATTCCTTTCAGTAATATTCCTTTTCCGCCTGAGCATTCAGAATCCCTTGCAACCTACCTGAACGAATAGGCAGAAGTTTTAACACCGGAGCGGAATATTCCGGTGCTGCCAGCCAACTGCAGTGGGACGGGGGAGTTCAATTCCAAAACGCGAAGGGCATAACCAAAAATAGGCGCCACTTAATTTTTTTTTTGAAAGGGGAAAAAGTGAAAAATTAAAAAAACCCGTTACGTCCAAAACACGTTAATTTAATCAATCAAAAGAACATAAACAAATAAGTAATCTATGGACAACAAAAGAACAAGATTATTTTACAAAATACTCATGTTTTGTCGGATCCGAACTTCGCATTAACCTATATTAAAATTAACCAAACACGTAAATAATACAAAAAAAAAAATAATATCTCCGGTTAATTACACGCGACAACGTTCGTCTACTTATATCCTCTTTGCCAAAGAACGAACAATCATTTTTAATTTACGGAGGAGTGTACGCAATAAGTTGCATGCTTAATTGCGGCAACTTCAAAGAAATGCATCGGAAATTATCCGATTCGTTTGTCGGTGTCTTTGCGGGGATGCCGCGTTACTTTGTAATGTGCCGGCCTCCGCGTAGAGGGGCGAGGGAGGGAACTTCCAGCGTCGTAGTTTACAATGCACCTGCAAAATCGGATCGGACTCAACTTCCGCAAACTCTTGGTAAAAACTAATTCCCAACGAAAATAACACTTGATAAAAGTAGCTCTTGCTAAATTAACTCTTGCTAAAAGCCCAGGATAAAAGCCTATAAGCGAAAAAGAAAAGCGAACGTAAGGGCCAAATTGAGAAACGCAGTTCGTATTGACTTACCCAGGATGATCACCCGGACTGCCACAAGCCGCAAAATGGATGCGGCTTTCTCATCTCTAACTGGATCAAACAGATTCGGCAGATAGCCGTTCACATGCACTTTCACCCTCTTCGGCGAAACGGGCACACAACCAAACAATTAACAAAAGGACGTGCGATCCAAGAGACGACTTTAATGAAACGGCGGCGTACTTCTTGATCGGCGGAAAAGAAAAGAAAACTAACGAGAGAGAGACACATTCGATTTTACCATTGGCGGAATTTTCTTAGTAACAGTGAGAACCAATCGGCGGAAAGGGCAAAGATCACGACTAATACGCGTCGTGAAGTAGACCTTTGTTATAATTCGTTCAATTCCTCACATACACGCGATTTTGACCTTAAGTAAGGGTGGATTACTTATGTCAAATGAATTTGTTTAATTAAATGAAGGTCCTGTTAATGGAAATATGCTAGAACGAAATTTTAGAAAAATTACGCCGGCGAAATACGGCGTATCCTTACACTGACTGCAATGTGTACAACGGCGCGGTCCAAGAAATAATCCGGCACGTCGAATTTCGCATGTACAGGGTGTGTTTAGAACAGAAATAAAAAACGAACGGGAACAATACATATACAGGGTGTATTTAGAACAGAAATGGAAAATGAACTGTAACACCCTTCCTGCTCCCTCCAACAATTTTAAATTTTGGCAATGAGCAACAGGACTGTCACGCCAATAATCCTGCGATTTTGTTTGAGGCAATTCACAATAATGAAATAGTAATGCTTTTGCCATGTAATTGGGCCGTTCATAAACTAGAAGATTATATTACATATTCCAAACTTAAAAATTGCTAAACCTGAAGTAGAAAAATCAATAACAATTAATAATGATCTACAAACATTTATCCATATTAACGGGAGAAAATTAATTTTTCGCCGTAATAGACTGATAACATCTCCCGAGTCGCTACAAGAATAATTGACAAAGTGGACAAAACAATATTCAAGGATACAAAAATTAAATTAAATTATAAAAATAGATTTTTTTACATAAACAGGAAAAACAGTCATTTGGAAAAGATTATTACAGATTTACGAAAGCAGACTGTTAATCAGACTAAACTTAATGAATTTACTAAAAATTTATCAGACGCCCAAAAAGAAGTAGTAACGGCTTGTATAAATTCTTCAAAAAAAAGTACAAAGGGAGTACGATATACGTTGAATTGGGTGTACTCTTGCATCTTAATGCGAATAAAAAGCCCCAAGTTATATGAACACATGTGAAGGGAAAATGTTATACCTCTTCCATCTCATTCAACTTTGCTACGGTATATGAAAAAAATTGACGGCAACTTCGGTTTTAAAGCGCAGCTTTTCCAAATAATTAAAGAAAAAACAAAAAAGATGAAAATGTGGGAAACGCATGGCAGCTTGTTAATCGACGAATGCAAAATTACACCTTCCAAACATTTAAATAAAAATACCATGAAGCTGCTTGGTTTTGTTGACTTGGGCGCACACACACCTAAAAAGCAGGAACATGAATTAGGAGACCATGTGCTGATATTTATGTTTCAACCGTTTGCAGGTAAAACATTTCATAAATGAAATTTGGTTTCATATTCACCTTCGATTCATCACAGGTAAAGCAATACAAGCATTGGCTTGTTTTTTATCCAAGGGAAATGTAACGGAGCAGTTCAGGTCAAACTGCTTCTTGAGTGCCTAATCTTATGTGAGAATGCGGGACTTCACATCGATACGGTGACGAGTGATGGGGCTACGTGGAATCGAGCTATGTGGAAACAGTTTGGCGTTGAAAATGCATTAGAGCCGTGGTGCACTCACCCTACGGATGATTCAAGATTATTGCGATTTGTATCAGACTGGCCTCATTTGATCGAATGTGTCAGAAATCTTTTAATGGCAAAAAAACAATTTATTGTAAATATAAACCATAATATCATGTTCAAGTTCAATTAGCATTTTACTCAATTTCAGATATCGTCTCTTCAATTTCTCCTCCTTCGGCGAATTCAGTGTCTTCCGTCTGTTCGTTTTGGGACTTGTTTTCTTGATTTGGCAATGCCATATTTCATAAAAGCAATGTATTTCTGGCTTCACAGATAATTTTGTTCTTGTTTATTTTCTTGGTTTTAGTAAAACCGAAAATTTAGAAGTTACGATGAATTTTGTCAATACTTGATTTCTGACAGTAATGTCAATTCAATTCAAGTTCAATTAACATTTTACTCAATTTCAGATATCGTCTCTTCAATTTCTCCTCATATTGATAAAGTGCTTCAAGGTTCGATATGCTTGCTTTTAGTTCTTCGGCGAATTTAGTGTTTTCCGTCTGTTCGTTTTGAGACTTGTTTTCTTGATTTGGCAATGCCATATTTCATAAAAGCAATGTATTTCTGGCTTCATAGATAATTTTGTTCTTGTTTATTATTGGTACAAGTATGAAAGGTACAAGTATTAACAAAATTCATCGTAACTTCTAAATTTTCGGTTTTACCATGGTTTTACTAAAACCAAGAAAATAAACAAGAACAAAATTATCTGTGATGCCAAAAATACATTGCTTTTATGAAATATGGCACTGCCAAATCAAGAAAACAAGTCCCAAAACGAACAGACGGAAAACACTAAATTCGCCGAAGAACTAAAAGCAAGCATATCGAACCTTGAAGCACTTTATCAATATGAGGAGAAATTGAAGAGACGATATCTGAAATTGAGTAAAATGCTAATTGAACTTGAATGCTACTTCAGAAGAAAAAAATGCATGCATAATATCATACTTTAAATTATTAAAAAATTATCTTTAAGACTCCAGAAGGTACAGTCAAACATGAACATTTTGAATACCTGTGGAAACATGAAGCAAAATATGAATTTAAAATAGGGTTCAAATTAACGTACAAACACATATGGCCAAAAAACTTTGAAGAAATGTCAGCTAAGCTACCATTTCAGGTTGTATCAGTTGTAACATGTTTTTAAATCCACAGCTTTTTAGCAACAGTGTTGCACTTGCGCTAAGATCTTATTAAAGTGAAATAGGCCCCTTAATGAATTTATGGGAACAAATTTCCCCACAAGAATATTTTTTATCAAAATCTACATTTGATGGTCTTCGAGCAACAATTTCATCTACTTTAAATCTGACAAGATATCTAACTGAAAAGGTTGGCTTTACTTATTTAATGACAGCTAGATTTAATCAAGATGCTCTGGAAGTAAAATGTTAACTCCCAATGTTAGAGCAATTGTTGTCATGATAAATTTCATTTTAGCATTTCTTTGGCATGTTGAGAGCTGCTGGAGGGTGTAATAATCATCCGGAATCCCTCCAAGTTGGACAAATCTTCAGGTTGATGTCCATATATTCTCTTGTAAAGCCCCCAAGAGGAAGCAACGTTTCTGGTGGAGAAATGTTGCAGACTTTATGGAATATTGAAAACATCCAGCATTCCAAACAAGAAAAACTGCACATTAGCCTGAACATGGTCACTGATAACAAAGCAAGTTGGCATTCACAGACGTTTGATGATAATAGGGAAGCATTTGCCTACTTGTGTGGCTTTTTGGCAAGAAAATACAAAAAAATTAATTGCATGGACTGCAAATCCTTTATAATCGGACAAGGCTCTGAAAATTTTAACAAAATAATTAAAGAAAAAAGTAGAGGATTTTTAACATACCTATCAAGCCAATTTTATAATTTTCTTCTTGATATTGAAATGGTAGTCAGCAATATTTTTAAAAGTGAACTGGGGAAAGATGCTTTAACGGTGATCACTAATACATTAAATAATCATAAATTCAGATACTTGTTAGGTTGTCCTGAACATGCAGCAGAACTGACTCAGGATGTCTTACATCAATTTGTTGTTCTCTGTTTGACAATAACCTGCCAAAAAGAAAGTAAAAATAGGAATGATCAGAATAAATCGAAACAGTTTGCAAAACTAGCAAAATTAAATTAGGTTAGGCATTTACATTCTTCCACCTCCTAAATTCAATGTACCTACCTGAATCCAATTATAATAAAAAATTGTTTATTTCTTAATAACTATAAATTCACTCTAAAAATTAGTCGAGATTTCACCGGAAATTATCGTAAACTTATAACTTATAAACATCAAAGTCGTCAAACGTCCATATGTGTCAAATAAAATAAAGCCAAAAAAGGACAAAACGTGTGTAAGCATAGACAAATATAAGACATCCCATAGGGATTACGGAATTGGCAACGTGAATATAATTGGGCGTACCCACAAGGGGGGCGCTGATGATGGTGTTTTCAGACGAAAATAATCGACTTATAGAAAATAGGTGTCACTGCAATACCTGTGTCTCCAAGCTATGTCTCAATATCCTGACTAATATGAGATGTCGACATCCGTAATGCATATGTGTAATGCTGGATGCATATTTTCTAAATTTTATTATTTTGAATTTTACACAGAACCTTTTGTTTTGTGGTTAATTACAGGCAATATGTGAGTGCTAGTGTTTTGACCATATCTTAATGAAAATAATTTAAAGTATGTAATGTGTAAGTGTCATGTTAGTTAATTGTAACATACTTAGATGAAACCTAGAAACAACATTTTCCGGTAATACTCATCTTTAGTACGCATTAGCATTGTGCATGAATTAAATTAAAAATATTACTTCGTCGAAATTGAATATTGCTCGTAATATTCTGTCTCGTACCCCAATGCCGAGAATTTCTAAATCTAATTATACATATTGTCTATAAATGTAAATATTTCTAAATAATTCGTAATTCTCTACTAAGGTGGAATTACTTTTTTTTAATCATTTTTCGGCTGAAAAAACTAACTTATGGCGTTTTTCAAAAATGTTTCTATCAGTGTAATATAACTATTTATGCTTATTTATTAATGCAATTTCAGAACACGATCTCTATTACTAATACATTGATGTAGTTTTAAAAATTAATGCGTTCGATTTTTTATTGAAGAGAAAATTACGTAGTTAACACATCTGTGGTAGGCAGTTAAAAGGTCATAAGTCACATTTTCTGCAAACCGGAGTTATGACTTGAATGTATTCAAAAATGAAATTTGTGAATATTTCGTCCAACATAAGTAAGGGTTTAACTATAGTTATTCATTATAGTATTTCACATTCGGGCGATCAAAACGGACGAAGTTATTCACAAATTTCATTTTTTAATGCATTTACATACATAACTCCGTTTTACAGAAAATGTGACCTATGCTCTTTTGACTTTCTACCACAGACATCATCAGGGATGTAAACTGGTAAAATTCCATTTAAATTACCAAATAAAAAACAAAATGTACAGTTGTACAATTTTGGAGATTTTTTTGACGTCTCTCCGAAATACCAAACATCCTGTTACATAACTACGTTTCCTGACTTTGGCAGCCAATAATTATGATCACATCATTCATCGCAGAAAAAAAAGTTCTTTCGATATTTATTACAGTAATCATACCATTGCATGTAAAAAACAAAAGTGTCTTAAATGTAATAAAGACGCATGGTATTTTGTAGAGTTTTTTCTGCCATTTTGTTTGATTTTTTGACCGCTCAAATACGACAATAAACACCGACGATATTCGCGTAGGCGTTTTTTTTGGACTGTATATAGTGAGATTATTATAAAAAGAAATTTTGAGTCTATCTTGCGTAAATAATTCGTAAAAATTTAGTGATCTGTAACCAATTTCCATAGTGATGGGAGCGTTTTTACGAACGGCAAGGGAATTAACTAAAATCTACAAAGGAAGCTTCATTCATCTTTGGAAAGCATATAAAAGCCCCGTACTGAGTAGAAGTGGTGTTGGCGCGCATTTGTACATTTGTAATCAATTCATTTGATTAATCATTTTGTGGTATCCCAAGCATCAAAGTGTCGTTATATTCACGTCATTTTTGGTCCCAGCAGGTCGACGACGTCATGTGACTAAAAAAAGACGTCATATTTTGGATAACTTTAAACGACATTTTATAGAACTAATAATAGACGTCGTCATATCGTGAGAATTTGACCATTTTCGGACGAAAAATGATTTTTAGTGCATTTTATATAATCAATTATTTTAAATATGTATATTATTACATCGTTGAAGATTTTTTTTTACCAGTAATTAATTATTCTCGCTGTCTGTCTTGTTCCGCTGTATACATTACATAACGGTAATACCTACATTATTATTCGACGTCAATATAACGCACAATATAACGTTTCAGAATGACGTTTTTAGAGTGTGACATTAGGCCGTCAAATTTACGCTAAAATGACTCCAAAATGACTGAAAAATGACGTGAAATTAACGACAGTCTGCAGCCTGGGATATTAGTTCTTAGTAAAATAACTTATAGATAATCAGAAATAATTATAGGGCCGATCTTGTCGAAATGCGCTTTTCGCATAAGCGAAGCGAAGCGTAGCGAGCTAGGAGTGGCCCAACGGAACGAGTGTTACAATGCCTCTTGCCTCGTTCCGTTGGGCCACTCCTAGCTCGCTACGCTTCGCTAGTCGTGCCCCAACCCCACTCGTGTTACAATAAGCCTTCTTGTGAAACGTATATAATATACTATTTTTTCTACTTTGCGTCACTTATTGAACAAAAATATGAAAAATATTGGATCTTCTTAGTATATGGGGAATTTTAGTTGTAATGCGTGGCAACACTGAAAACCCTTCGTTTTAATCAAAAGTCACATTAACAAGTTATTAATTTTTCTTATCCAGCTTCATTGTGAGTATATTGTTAAGTAACAAATAAATACTGAGTTATTTTGTAAAATCTATTAAATATTTTCAATTAAAAATGACTAAAATTTCCCCAAAAACAGTGTCACAATGAGCTTCATTGTGAAACTGTTTTTGGTGTCACAATGAATTCATTGTGAACGCAAAGTAGAAAAAACTCTTTTAAACGGACACTAAATGGCGCACAAACACTTAACGTTTCGCAATCGTTCGACAGCTTCGTCGATGTTGAATGTTCATAAATATCATACAGATTTTAAGTTTGGTACATTATTTGCAATTACATTTTTATAGTTCAGCAACCCTTTTCAAAGATATTTAACACAAACAGTTTTTATAGATGGGAGGAACGAAATTTAGATGTTGCGTACCATCTTGTGACTCTCATTATCCAAACGAATGTGGAATTCACTTCTTTAAGTTGCTGCAAGAAGAGAAAAATGGATGAACATTTTCAATCAACTTCCCAATGTTAGAATTACGCCGACGAGCAGAATTTGTTAACTGCATTTTACGGATAAGCACTTCACAAATACAAAGAAACATAAACTATCGAAATTTGCCTATCCTGATCGAATTAATAGGGAATGTAGTCAAGAGAGTTCCCAAGTAACAGTGGTAAAGGCACCAACTGAATTAGGTAACTGTTAAGTGTTCTAGCATTAAATAATTTAAATACACGCACATAGCCTGCTTCGATACAATCATTTATAAGGTCTTGTATATTTTCATATTTTCAGTGTTACCCTCTACAGAAGAGTGTGCACCTGTATTTCTATCATTACCTAGTACTAGTAGTATGATACCTTCAACACCTGAAAGAGACTTTTCAAATGTTGTTTATCATACGCCAAAACAAAGTTCAAAAAGTAAGTATCTTTATTTGCGAATCGAATGACTATATAATTTGGTTTATGTGACAATTCATAAACGTTTGTTTATTGTATAAATTTATTAATAACTGTTGTATTTAAATTTTGATTGTATACCGGTTATACCGGGGCAGTAGTAACCACGTCTTGTCTTGAATAATTTCTTCTCTCCTTGAAAACAAACAGCATTTACCATGTATGCTTCTCTTCTAGCCGCTTATTCTACTACTACTACTATCTTACTATGTACTGTGATAGTTATAACAGTTAACAGCATTATTGTGCCATCCCTTATTACATACATTTTATTTTTTGGTAACCATAATTTTTTTATTGACTAGTAATAATATTGACATAGAATTGTAATTTTATTTTTATTATTTACAGCACGCAAATCTATTTTGAGGAAGATTGGTGAGAAAAGGTCCAATATATTATCACCTCGCATTAAGGTCTTGTATAAAGAATATATGGTGCAAAAGGGAAGGATATGCAAATTAAAATCACAATTACAGAAATCACGCAACACTTTAAAAATGTTATCTCGTGCCAGTAACACTGACGTTTTTCGGAAGTTAGAACAAAATTTTAATAATGTTACGGCAAATTTAATTAGAAGTCAGTTCAGAAATTTTAAAAAGAATAAACCTTCATGGGACCGGGATGACAAAATTTTTGCATTAGCTGTGTATAAGCGTGGACCAAAATGCTACCGGTTTCTCAGGAATTTTTTAAACTTACCGTCGAGATCAACATTACAAAGATTATTACAGGACATTCCCTTAACAGTAGGAATTAATATGCACATTATCATAAGTTTGGAAAAAAGATTGGCTCGCTGTTTAGAAGAATTGAAATAATGTGTCTTATTATTCGACGAAATGGCATTAAAAACAGGCATTAACCTATGATAAGGCGCATGATAAAATTGTTGGATATGTAGATCTTTGACATTTGGAAGATCCAACCAAGAAGCAAACCATGCATTAGTTTTTATGCTGTCATCATTATCTGGAAAGTGGAAGCAACCTATAGTTTTTTATTTCACAAAAGATCAAATTAAAACCGTTTCTTTGAAGAAATTATTAATTGACATTTTGTTCTGTTTAATTGAAAGAAACATTCATGTAGTTGGTTGTGTTTGTGACCAAGGTAAAAGTCAATTTTAAATTGTTGTGTTCAGAATGAAAACATTTTGAAAGATGAAAACATAACTGTTTCCTTTCAATTTTGCGAAGTATTAGACAATTTTTTCAAAAAGTTTTCTTTACGGGTTTGTTTTTGGGTTATTGGAAATTACAAAAATATGTAAGTGTATAATTTAATTATTATCCTTTCAAAATGTAATTTTTTAGTACATATCTCTGATGAAGCCCAAGAAGGCTGAAATAATTCACGTGACTTATAAGATATTCTATTTCTCTAATACTGCCAATTAAACAAATCAATTTGAAAACATTACACATATTTATTTTCAGGGACTACGAATGTAGCGGCAGTAAGCCAATTAGTTAATAGTACAAATGAAGGAGGACATCATATCGTAATTAATGGAAAAAGAATATTCATATTCTATGATACTCCCCATATTATCAAGAACATCCGGAATACATTACATCAATATGATATTCATTTTGATATAAGGTAGCCAAGTGGGTACACATTGAAGAAGCATACAAAATTGACTTGACCAGACGCTTTCAAGGTGGATACATAAAATCATTAATTATTGTTATCTTATTATTTGATTTTGTTTTTTTTATCAATGAGGAAAATTAAACCGTTACATTTCAAATTAAATCTAAGTTTTGTTAAAATGAGAGTTTCATTTGCTGCCCAAATTTTCAGTTCAATAGTGGCAGCATCGATAGAATCGATGGAGGTATCTGCAAATCTGCCAGCAGAGGTAATATATACTGCAGAATTTGCACATCTCATGGACTCTATTTTTGATTCATTGAATAGTCGTAATATTAGAGATTTCCCAGGTAATCTACGAAAATTTAAAGTGTTGTGTTCATATTAACAAACTGTGTTTTGATTTTGTAGGAAAACCTCTGAAACGTGCGGTAAGTCGCTCAAGTGGGCATATTAAGTTTTGGAATACCATTATTCCAAAACTCGAAAATTGGAAGTTTTTCAAAAATGGCGTCCAATGCAAAGCTCCTCTTTGTATCAATTGCCTCATCTTCACGATGAACTCCATGAGAGTTTTATGCTCACTATTTCAAAAGTGAGCAAGGTACATTGAAAACTAGATGCGTACAACAAGATCCATTAGAGAATTTCTTTAGGTAACTGATTTAATTATATCATTTAATGATAGCCATATAATATTAATTTCATATTTCAGTACGGTGCGTCAATACGGTGCAGCCAACATTAATCCGACTCCGCATCAATTCTTAAGAGCGATCTTTCCGTTCGAGACGCGGTCGATTTTGTATTCCCCTTAAAATGTTTTCTCCCACTACGAAACTAATAGGGGAAGTAAAATGTAACAAGAATAGAGACTTCGTTATCTCGTTTAGATGTCAACATGCTGTTTATGAAGTCATAAATATTGATACTTTAGGCACGGGCTTCGATATTTTTAAAAGAAAGCGATTATGCAGCATCCCAGCATCCGGATTTGGTCACTATTTTTAAAAGTACATATTTTTTGATAAAAATCACTATTAACAGGTATATAATTTTGCCACAGATAATAAACGTGGTTGTCAGATTTGTTATTATACGAGTAATCTCAATACGGGCGAGGGCAAATCGAGGATTTTCGTCAAAAAAAAAAAAAAACGCAGAACATGTCATTAAAATTGGTTTACCGTCAAACAAAAATAGAAAACGTTTATCATCGATAAAAAAAAACTAGGAGGTTCAAGAAATATTAAGAATTTACATCGGACAAAATTGGAGCATTTTGCAAGAGAAATTGTTGAAGGCATAATTGATATTGCTGTGACTGAAGTGAATGTTAGCGGAAATATCTTACTGGTGAGGTATTAAAAGTAGTTTAGTGGTTTTTTTTTTGTTGACAAAATACAGGTTGACTACGCGAGAATTCCTACCCCCTTTAACTCTTTTATTTTTGATTTTCGGGAAAAATGTTTAATACAAAACTTATAGGGACTAATTCAAAGTTTTTCAGAAAAGCATTGATGGCCGGATAAACGAGATATAAACTAAACTTAGGTTTTTTTTAAATGGAACACCCTGTACAATATTACGTTTTTCGATTCTAAATTAAATTCTAATGGTCCTACATATACAGGTAATGGAACGCCCTGTATGTAATCACACTATTTTAAACACCTTTTGTTGAAGTTTCTCACGGCATAAGTTTTTTTATGATTGGCTATTAAACTTTAGATGTAGGAATTTTTTAAAATTATAAATTTAAAAAACGAAGCTATGATTGTAATTTAATAACGAAAACCTAAAGTTTCTTTATTTCATATTCGTATATTACAGCAACAATAACAACAAACTAAAACTTAACTAACAAAAAAAACTTAATTAAAACACTTTCTTGAAAATTCCGGAAAATTGCAGGATTTGTAAATATCAAACTTGCTGCACTTATTTAGAAAGTACTGTCAGTGTACAGCAAAACGTCGACATTTTTCTAATTGTGTAAATGAAAAAAAAAAACTAATTTAAAAGATGTTCAAAATGACGCCCATCTTGCTCTATGCATTTTTGAACTCGGCGACGCAAAGAGTTCCTTACATTTGATAACATTACAGGAGTTATCGATGCAAATGCATTTCTTATTCTAATTTTCATATCCTCTACATTAATAGTACACTCTCTATAAACTTTTTCTTTAATGTGGCCCCAGAAAAAGAAGTCAAGGGGAGTAATATCGGGAGACCTAGCTGGCCAATTCACAGGTCCACCGCGCCCTATCCATTTATTTGGAAATTGTTGGTTCAGCCACTCTCTAACGTTACGATTGTAATGTGGTGGCGCTCCATCTTGTTGAAGCCACATTGTTTCAATTCCGTTATAAGGGATGTTCACCAATAATTGCATGAATTCATTTTCAAGAAACTGTAGATATAACGGACCAGTGAGAGTGCCATCAAAAAAATAGGGACCAACAATATGTGAATCTATTATTCCTGCCCAAACATTAACGGACCATCTATGTTGGTTATGTACAATTCGTAAAAAATGCGGATTTTCGTTTGAATAATAGTGTAAATTATGTTTGTTTACAGTTCCGTTATTATGGAAAGTCGCTTCGTCAGTAAATAAAATTTTACTTGTAAAATTATTCTCTGCATTAATTTTCTCATTAAACCATTGGCAAAATGTCCTGCGTCTTTGAAAATCTTCTTGAACTAATTCTTGATGAAATTGAATATGGTACGGATGAAACTCATGTTTTTTTATTATTCTTCTTATTGTTGTCTTACTCAACTGCCGTGTACTACATTGAGGATTTTCTACGAGGGAATATATCACATGAAGTTCATTATCTTCTGTCAAATGAGTCTTTTCTCTTTCATGTTTTTCGTAATTAACACTGCCCGTTCGTTCAAATCTTTCAGCAAGATTCATAAAAGATTCTTCACGCGGATGACGTCTCTCTGGATACCGTTCTTTATACACTCGACTTGCTAGTAAGGCATTTCTTCGACATTCGCCCAGAATGTAAATCATATCATTCAACTCTTCTTTATTAAAATTCATTTTGAAATTTAAGTTTATAATAGGGTAATATTTATGCTGAACGTTCAAACCGAAGCTTGTCAAACATAATTTGTTTCCATGGACTACTATTTTTACAAGAATTGATATTTCTAAATGTTAAGTTAAATAGAAAATATTTACAAATCCTGTAATAATTTTCAAGAAAGTGTTTTAATTAAGTTTTTTTTGTTAGTTAAGTTTTAGTTTGTTGTTATTGTTGCTGTAATATACGAATATGAATTAAAGAAACTTTAGGTTTTCGTTATTAAATTACAATCATAGCTTCGTTTTTTAAATTTATAATTTTAAAAAATTCCTACATCTAAAGTTTAATAGCCAATCATAAAAAAACTTATGCCGTGAGAAACTTCAACAAAAGGTGTTTAAAATAGTGTGATTACATACAGGGCGTTCCATTTAATTTTTTTTAGAAAAATGGTCTTTTGCGTAATGCATCATCCTGTATAAAGTTTTAAAAGAAATTTCCGATTGTGCATGCCTTTCTATTTCCCAATAGTTAGATAATGTATTTACCAAATTTCAAAGTCAAATATTTAAAAATAAATAATTTACAGAGTCACAAATGCTGCCATTTTTTAACGATAAATCATCAATATCTCGAGAACCATAAACTTTAGATCAAAAAAACCCTATATTATTTTCATCCACTAATGACGAGCTATCGAATCGTGCAATAATATATAGGGTGTTCCATTTAAAAAAACACAAGTTAGGGTTGCCACACTCTTACGGGACACCCTGTATTTGTCTAAATAATTTTAGATTGTGCGTCTAACCCATATGTATGTTAGTGCGTACACAGATTTTAAAAATATTCAACAATAAAGCCACAATTTTCCGCCCACGCACTGTTGGCCCACCCTGTATAATAAAACTAATAATGTACAAGATGTCTATCAAATAATTCCTATTTAATTTTTTTATTTGCGAATTTAGAAAGAAAAAAGATAAAAGAAGTTGTAGAATTTATTTCAGTACTGCTACAGATATTCACAAAAAACAATTGAGCGACGGATATCCAAAAAACTAGAATTTGAAATTAAAATCGTATAGTTGGAAAAATAAATTGTGTATTTTTAACAAAAATATTGATAGACACCTTCTACATTATTAGTTTTATTATACAGTGAGAATTTTTTAGCGTATGCATCCTTGCTGCAATATTGAAGGTGAGTTTTTTTAAATCGAACATAGGCTTAATATGTATGTGGGCTTCGTTACTATGGATACCATTCGTACTTGTTTGGCTAGCACTGAACACTGAAGCTCTTTTTCCGAAGTAGTTAAAAATAATCATTAATCAGTTTTCTGGAAGTTTGAGAACATATCCAAACGGTCATAAAAATTGTTAATTGCCTTAAACTGAATCCTGCTCGATGCCAGTTGTAGATTTGTATCCTTTCATTCGTTGAATATGTGTCAAATGTGTGAAAGAAAACTAATGACAATTAATGTTAACCATATCCATGGTTACCACGTACTTTTCGGCCTATGTTCGATTTTAAAAAATTCGAAACACGTAATAGTATATAGGTGTTCCATTTAAAAATACCTAAGTTTAGTTTATATCTCGTTCATCCGGCTATCAATTGTTTTTCTGTGAGCGCACAGAGAAACTTTGAAATAGTCCCTATAAGTTTTGTATTTTACATTTTTCCTAAAAATAAAAGAGTTAAAGGGGGTAGGAATTCTCGCGTAGTCATCCTGTACATACATTAAGTATAGAAACTAAATAATTTTAAAATTATATTTTCATAATAAAAGTATGTAATACAGTCCCATACACACAGAGTGATTTTTTGGAAATGACCCACCTGAAATATTTCGAAAATGAAAAGATGCTCATTTTGAGTGAATGTTTTTTTTTATTCAGTGTTGGTTATTTATTCTGTAATAAAATCTCACAAACACACTCTTATTTCCAACGCCTAGCGAGATGTTGGAAGATTTAGTAGGCCAAAGTGTTAATTTTTCAGTTTTTAATTAATTATTTACTAAAACATAGGTACATTGGCCCATTATTTGGAGGATAAGCCTTCATTTGAGGTACCGATGGGTTATTCTATTAAAACATTTTGGGAGGGTACTCGGGGGGCACGAGAGTAAACGTCAAAACTATGATTCATAGATCAAAACATCCCCTCAGATTAAAGGCAGACGTGTTTTTGGAAAATGTTATTTTCCTTTTCATTTTTGAAATATTTCAGGTGAATCAATTTCCAGAAATCACCCTCTATGTATAGCACTGTATAGACTTAAATACAGAATTACCTTTGCGATGGACTAAAGAAGAGGGAAAACTTTTCTATTTTAAACTTTAGAGAAAAATACTATTCTTTATAAAAGCTTTAGCTTGTTCCAAAACCATTAATTTTCTGAACAAATTTTTTTCAACAAGATGGATGTCCTGCCCATTCTATCATGCCAATTTTACAATACTGTAATAAATATTTTGAAGGAACATTTTCCAAATAAATGGATTGGTTGTAAACTGGCCAGCTCCTTCACCGAATTTGAATCCATTGGACTCTTTTTGTGAGGATATTTTACGCTAATAATTTAGAAAACGATGTTTCAGTTTTAAAATAAAAATGAGAAATGCTGTCATTTCTATCACGGACAATGTTGTTAATAATGTTTATAGAGAATTTTTGTACACAGTTAAGAAAGAAATTTCAGTTGTACACAATGTGCAGGGACATCAGTAAACCTAGACTTACAGAAAATTTCGAGTTGTGGAGGTTCGAGTTATAGAGACGCGACTGTAAATATTTTTCCATAATTTTAATTTTTTATTTCAAGAAAAACAATATATGGTTTGTTTAAAAATTAATGGTTTTCGAACAAGCAAAAACTTTTATAAAGAATTACATTTTTGTCTAAATTTGAAAATAAAAAAGTTTTTCCTCTTTTCAGTCCACCTGGGGACACACTGTATATTGTAAGCACATTTTAGAAATGTTGATATCGCAGTAAAGAGAAAGAAAATCTCTACCCAATTACAAAATTACAAAAATTAGTACATTACTATTTAAAAAAAAACATGGTTGTACAAATATTTTAACAAGTAGCAGTGCAATTGTTTTTTCTTTTATTAATTTCTTTTATTAAAAATTCAGACTCTAAGTAAACGTCGTCAAGAATTATTTGTAATTAAAATTTAATGTTTTTTCATTTGCCAACAAAACATGGTGGTCTTTTACAAACAACTACACATCTGCAAGTATTCTGAGAACGCGATGAGCAATAATTTTTTTCAGATCATCACTATAATCCTGAGCAAAAACAGTTCATTTGTGGTCATTTTACGACTTCGCAGCTTTGATCACCGTGTATATTACTGTACGAATTAATTAGTCCGTCTTTTTTCAGAACACAAAATTAAGGAATTCAATAACACCTACAATGAGATTTCGTAAAACAGTTATAGATTTGTAGTAAAGTAGGTGCTTTTTAAACCACGTTTGAAAGTTTCTCGATAACGAATATGAAATTTTTTATATACCTCTGTAAACATAACATGCCTTAAGTGTGCCTGTAAACGTGGATCCCATTAATTTATTACTGTTTCTATGTCACTTCAACACTACGTTTATAACAGCTGTAATTCTTGCCAAATGAAATTGTAATTAAATTGATTTGTTTAATTGGCAGTATTAGAGAAATAGAATATCTTATAAGTCACGTGAATTATTTCAGCCTTCTTGGGCTTCATCAGAGATATGTACTAAAAAATTACTTTTTGAAAGGATAATAATTAAATATTACACTTACATATTTTTGAAATTTCCAATAACCCAAAAACAAACCCGTAAAGAAAACTTTTTGAAAAAATTGTCTAATACTTCACAAAATTGAAAGGAAACAGTTATGTTTTCATCTTTCAAAATGCAAAATGTGACACTAAAATAAATAACGTAAGTAACTATGGAAACATTGAGTGAAATTAATGACAGCTGTAATTCTTGCCAAATGAAATTGTAATTAAATTGATTTGTTTAATTGGCAGTATTAGAGAAAACATAACTGTTTCCTTTCAATTTTGTGAAGTATTAGACAATTTTTTCAAAAAGTTTTCTTTACGGGTTTGTTTTTGGGTTATTGGAAATTTCAAAAATATGTAAGTGTAATATTTAATTATTATCCTTTCAAAAAGTAATTTTTTAGTACATATCTCTGATGAAGCCCAAGAAGGCTGAAATAATTCACGTGACTTATAAGATATTCTATTTCTCTAATACTGCCAATTAAACAAATCAATTTAATTACAATTTCATTTGGCAAGAATTACAGCTGTCATTAATTTCACTCAATGTTTCCATAGTTACTTACGTTATTTATTTTAGTGTCACATTTTGCATTTTGAAAGATGAAAACATAACTGTTTCCTTTCAATTTTGTGAAGTATTAGACAATTTTTTCAAAAAGTTTTCTTTACGGGTTTGTTTTTGGGTTATTGGAAATTTCAAAAATATATATATCTCCTGCAATATGTTGAATAGGTGTTTCAATTAGCTAGTGAAACGATTATGATATGGGCCAATGTTGGTAGCAATATTCAAAAGGATCTCTGTTTTTGTTCAGATTTTTTTTTTTCTTAATATAATAATTTAGTTTTCGACCTGTGGTTAAGTATTCATTGTGTGATTGTCCCTTGTACACTTTTGAGTACATAGTGTATACATTTTGCTTGAGACGAATTCATGTCATGATCCAGAAAAAAACTTCGTGCGTTTTTCAAAACATGTACAAAATCAAAACTTAAAAATAACGGCATTTGTTGAAAATTGGATGTTCTATATAGTTTGTAAGAGAGCCATTGCACAGATTCTTAAAAAGGGCAACATTTGTTGAAATATTGTCAGTGACAATATTTCCAAAGTTAATGAATGAAATTCATTGGTTGTAAATGTTGCATGAAAAAAGTATCCAGCTGGAATGGTGAATTGCGTTGATAATCCATGCACCACATAACAAAGCATTTTATTTCCTACTTTTGGCGTTTTACCAACGACAGCAGAACTGCACGTATCTAAACCATAAACCTGATCTTCTGACCTACTGTAAGTTATTTTTTCTTTTATTGGCTTGTCGTCAATAATTAATGAACATACTCGTTCAATAGGTTGTTTAAATTGAACAACTTCTGCACATAGACGTTTTTTAATTAGTTGATTATGTCCTTTGAATTGACCAAGATGTCTTAAAATTGTGGTTTTTGAAGGAAGTTTAATCAAATTATTATGACAAAATCTATAGCCCTTAGCTGAGCAGAATCTCCAAACAGTACAAAGACGCACTGATATTTCGGACCATCTAGGAACCTTTCTAGCAAAATTTTTTATAAGGTTCGTAAGAAATATTGCTTTTTCGTCACCCTTTTCTGCATTTTCAACAATTTTATTTATAAGTTCGAGATTTTTATGCGTTTTATATGCTTTACTACTCAATATTATTAACCCTTTCGCAGCAGGCATTTTTTAAAACAACAGGCAGTACAAACGGGGTTTTTTAGGTTTGTGTTCACAAGCGTTTGCAACTTCACCAATTTTATATACGTTCCTACGTATTATAGAATATTAAGGCGCAATCGTGCGCTTCCTGATTTGCCAAAGTAGTTTTTACGTTAGTCGAAATAATGTAGCACCCGCAGATATGACACTCAAAAATAAGCGCATTCTTGCGGTTCTCGGTGCGGAAGGGTTAAACATCACAAAGAGTTTATGTAATAAGTCTGGACTCTGTAAGTTTTTATTCCATTTCCCTCATATGTATAACAAAATACTTAAGATTGACTGTGCCTTAATGTAGCAAGAAATTCACAACTCCAAACACATTAAATAACTTGCAAATTTGCCTCAAGAAGCGGTTCCAAGTTCCCGTTGGAAATGTTTCCTTCAGCTAAAATACTTACAAAAATAGAAGGGACAGCGCCTTTATTTAAACGTCGTTTTTTTTTGTAGCACTGTTGAAACACTGTTCTTCAAAGTGGACGCTACAAATTACACAATAATCCGAAATTGTGGAAATATCTGTAAGGACAATGCTTTTCGTTTTTAAAGTTTTCTTGTAGGCAAATCGCTTGGAACTTGGAAAAGAGGTTTATTTTTATTTCCACAAACAAAGCACTTCTTGCCCATCTTCAGAAAGAAAAATCTCTAATTAAAACGTGATTAAAACCACAATTAAAACAAACAACGGATCTGTCGCTTTATTCTAATATGTCAATATTTGGCGTACATAAGGCCGTATTCTGTAAGGAATATGTTAAAAGTAACGGACCACTAAATATTTTAACAGCCGCTAAACATAAATTGCGATTCTGTATCATCCATGTCATTTAAAATTTAACGTATACAAGTTAATTTCTTTTATTTGACAGTTGCAATTTAGAGGCCAGTCAAAGTTAGGTGTTAAAAAATAAAGGGGCGTTAATATTAAAAATATAATTGTTTTATATATCGTATACGTAGTAGTTTCTGACTGATGATGGCACATGTATTTGATGCTCTTGTTCATGTCATTTTGGCGGAAGAAATTAATAATGTAGGATAAAGGTAAAATGGCAATATTCAAGGTGTAATCTCTAGGCAGCTAATTTCTTCATCCTTTCTAGACATCAATTTCGAATTAATCAGAGAAATTTGCGTGATGTTAGTAACTCCTTTGAAATGCCAGATCGTACATTCTTGAAACTATTTCGTTTAAGTACAGTGTTGCTTTGACCTCATAAATACTTTGGCGGAACATATGATTAATCCTGAGAGGACTACCAGGATACCGGCACATTTACGGGTGTTAGCTGCTTTACATTTTTTCGGACAAGGGAGCTACCAGCTTAATGTTGGCACCGGATACACATTTGCTCTTAGTCAACCCTCTGTCAGTCGGTGCATTTCAGAAACATCAAATATTATGGTTGAACACCTTCTAAATAGATGGATACATTTTCCCAATAATGAAAAAAGCAGAAATGCAGTTGAAAGGGGATTCCAAGAACTTGACCACAGATTCCCTAATTTATTAGGTATCATTGATTGTACCCATATAAAAATAATTGGTCTTCCTACGAATCATCCTGTATACCCTACAGCACCATATTACTGCAGAAAAGGTTACTATAGTTTAAATACACAAATTACAATATTCAAAACATAAAATATTAAACATGAACGCCAGATTTCCCGGATCCGTTCATGATTCGGTAATATGGATGTCTTCAAATGTCAGAACCATCTTATATAGGCAGTTCATGAATGCAAACAACGGTTATCTAATAGAAAATGGTGGTTATCCTTTACAACCCTGGCTGCTTATACCTTTTACCGATTTTGTGCAAGACTCGTCAGAAGCAAGATTTAATACGGCTCTTTCACAACAAAGGATAAAGATAGAACATGTGAATGGTATTTTAAAGTCTAGATTTAGATGTACACTAAGTAATAGAACCTTACATTATAATCCAATTCGAGCCGCAAAAATTATCTACAGTTGTGGAATTTTACACAATATGGCAATACATTATAACGTAGATATGCCAGATGGCGAATAAAATGTTCAGGAAAATGAAGTTGATGTAATTCCCACCCAAATAAATAACTGGTTCAATCAAGGAAATATATGTATCACAAACTCTTTTAAACTGACACTAAAACGTTTCGCAGTCGTTCGACTGCTTCGTCAGAAGTGAAAAATATAAACATGTTGTCAAAATAAACAAGGTTGTCAACGGAAACTGAAAAAGTAACTTGTTTTTTTTTTTATCTAAAAATAATTTGAACATTATAATGTTAAAAAATTGACAGATCTATATTCTATTTAAGGAATCGAGAAAACTACAAAATGTATCGTTTAAATTTGCAAAATCAGTACGTTTATTAATAGAATTCGACGACATTTTTATTTTACACATTTCTATAAAACGTCTTTTGAAAATATTAGACTCGTAATATAAAATATTAGTATTTTCAAAATCAAAATTATGGTCATTTTCTAATGAATGTTCTACAAGCATTGAATGATTTTGATTATTTTTTTGGATATGATATTTATGTTGGTCTAGACGTTTTTTTAAATTTTCTCCAATATAACATGAATTACAATTTAAACATTTAATTTCATAAACTACGTTAGGTTGTTTTAGTTTTGGTGTTTTGGTTATTAAAGTTGAGAAAATACTATTTAAATTATTTACAGATTTGCTAGCTAAAATTAAATTGTGTTTTTTGAATATGTGTTTAAATGTGTCATCTAGTGGTTCAATGTAAGGTAATGATATGTATTTTTTGTTTGAAGTTTGTTTATTGTTATTGTGGATTTTTGAATTTTGTAAATATTTAACACGATTTTTTATTACTGATTCTATAAGATTTATTGGATAAGAATTTTGAACAAGAGTCTTTTTTATTAAATTTAAATTATCATAAATGAAAAGTTTATCTGAAAGTAAAACAGCTCGATCTGTTAAAGAAATAATTGTTGCAATTTTATAGTTTTTAGATGTATACGAATGAAAATTAATATATCTACCTGACCACGTAGGTTTATGAAACCAATTCGTTATTAATTTGTTATTACGTCTGATGATATTTACATCTAGAAAACTTAGTGAATTGTTAATTTTTTTTCTACTGTAAATTGTAATCTATTATGAAAAGAATTAAATCTACTTAAAACAAAGTCTACTTTATCTGAAGGCAAAATCGGTAAAATATCATCGACGTAACGAAAATAGAAAGGTAATGAGTTAATGACACTTTTTTTTAGTTCCTGCATAACAATTTCAGCTAAAGCAGGCGATAAAGGAGAACCCATTGCTGTACATTGTAGTGTCCGTTTAAAAGAGTTTGTGATACAATTTTCATCGGACAAGAACCAGCTTTAATCAAGGAAATATATTTCGGCAACAAATTGCCAACAATTTTTTCCAGTGAAGAAGCTATTGAAGATTTATTATTCAATTGCAATTATTTAATAGAAAAGTGAAATCATTATTTTTTCGTTCGAGTCAAGGAAACATTAAAGCAAACATCCTTTAGTTACCTATTATTTAAAATCTAATTATTAATTTTGTGTTGCTTAATCTTTAGGTAGATAATTTAAACAAATTTGAAGAAATAAACTTCATTGAAAATTTAATTTTAATAGTAGAAATCTTAATATCTATCAGTCATTGCATGTTGAATAACATTAAAAAGAAACAATAACAGACAAATAATCCTAATGCTAATAAGTAAGTATTGTTAGAATTTAAATTTAAAAACAGCACTATGATTATTTTTTTTCCAACTCGGGCAATAGAAATACCGAGTACCAATAAAGCTTCTGCAATTTTATTATTAGAAGAAGCAACATTATGTAGGCATTTTTCATGTGTATTCACCACCTGTTGCATTGGATGTATTTTGGCATTTCTCCTTTTTTGAATAATCTTCTTTTTCGCTCTTGGCCTTGCAGTTGTTAGTACCTCTGTCTCTGCTTGTGAATTTAGATTTACTTGTACGTCCCCATCTAGTACTGAATTAGCATTTGTTAATACCTCTGCATCTGATCTTTTAGGTAGTATGATGTATTCTCCTAGTAACTGGAATATAATTATTGACATTATCAGGAATTCCAAGTTTTCATAAAAGAAAACCTACCCCTACAGAATGGTCTTCGATTACTTCTTCAATGTTCTCATACTTTACTACAGCTGCTTCTGGGAGCGGTGCGGTGCTCCTTGTATAACAACTTTTGATATTAACCCCATTATTCTGTTCTCTAAATCCGACATATCTTTGGCTTTCTTCGCACCCCCACCGGTTCCCTTTACGTCATAGATGTTTTCTCGGGCTTTGCGTCTAACGTTGGTTTTTAAGGTACGAGTAGGTCTTTTGGGGCAAGACTGTAATTTTTTAAAAAATAAAATAATATTTAAAAAGGACTTACTTTCTTTAGGAAAATGACCTCAGCAATCCAAAAAAAATACGTGGACCTTCTCCGACGCATTTTAAGCGCCTCCTAGTGCACCACTACGGTGAGGGCATTAACACTCAAAACCCACATTCAATGTTCTTTTCATTAATGTAAATTGTTTAAAAACGATGTAATATTTCCGTAAAAATAGAATGAAACCGTTTCCGCAACGACAAATTCTTAAATTAATTAATTTTACATCAACGGTCCTGTCAGCTGACTGCGCGTCATCGAATAGACAGTGGCCGGTGGTTGGCGCTCGCACTCAGATCATTCAGTAGACGGGCCGCGGTACGAGAAAGTAGTTTTGATACACGTCACCTCGTCTGCTGCTTTCGTAACATTCATTGTTCATGTAATTTATTTATTCATAAATTAATATGTAATTACTTTATTAACTTCAATTTTGACTTATACTACAGAAATTAAAATGACATTTATGAAATTTTCCAATTAACGAAGCACAAATTTAGAATAAATCTTTTAATAATAAACATAAAAAAAAAACAATACAAAAAGTGGAGAGAAAAATGTAAATTACGGTAAAAATGTGCAAACAAATTAATGTTTAAATGAGGACAAAAACACTTTTCACATTAATATCGTTTATTAAAAAAAAAAAAAAAGTAATAATAGTCCCGAGTTGCATTGCAATTGAATTCATGAAATTTTTTATAAATTTTGTAGAAGACTGAACTCGTAAATATTTACAAGCTATACTCCAGCATTCGCTGCAAGGGTTGGGGAAATCCTGGTAAAACCTAACCAGAGTAACGATAAAGTATAAATATCTAAAGATAGCTTCTGACGAAGCTGTCGAACGACGGTGAAACGTTAAGTGTATAGTGCGAGATTTAGTGTCCGGTTAAAAGATTTTGTGATACAAATTTCATCGGACAAGAACCAACTTTAAATATTTATTGTGTACCTTTAAAAATGTGAAAATTTCAAATGATTATTAGATAAACAACAGTGGACATTGTATTTAAAAACTCACTGTCTGTGGAATGTATTAAATTAAAGTATTGCAGTAAAATACGATTCAAAACAGAAAAGAAAAAATCGAATACTTCAAAATGCCAATTCATTTGTAAAAATTTTGAAACTCAGCATACAGTCCTCTTTCGCCGTTACTAACAATTTATCCTAGTAATATTTTTTCGAGAAATCACAATTAGGGGCACTTTACTGTGACACTGCGTAGAAAAGAGTGAAGAGTCGACCTATTGGGGCAATCGCGAACGCCGGGAGTTGGAAGCTGAAATTCGGCATACAGTCCTCTTTCACCGTTACTAACAATTTAACCTAGTAACATTTTTTCGAGAAATCGCAATTAAGGGCACTTTACTGGGGCACCGCCTAGGAAAAACTGAAGAGTCGACCTATTTTCATTGCCTGCAATAAATAATTGCGGCGACTTGTATTGCACGCGTGCACAGTATTTGTATTTTGATCAACTGGCAATTTTCATTGCATTGTAGAAAATAGCTCCGAACATATTTTTCTTGCATTGCAACGGCGATTCTAGCGAATTTGTAGATAATTTGTGAAATACCAACTTCATAAATATAATAAATAGCATATATGTGACAACGATTAGATCGATTTTCTACCATGCAACTTGCAATTAGTATGCACCTATGCACAAAGCAGGCCTTATTTTTTTCCGACAATTGTTGGAATACATTGCTACTTTAACACAAACAAATTTAATATAATGATTTTTTTTTAGTAAGTTGTAAACTTGATGCTTGATTCATCAATCTTTATTGCCATCTGTAAAGTGTTCCGCAATAAAAATTGCTCAATTCTTCATTACTGCAATTATTTATTGCAGGCAATGAAATTTGCGAACTGTAAAGCGGCTTTAATAAAGTGCCCTTAGTTGCGATTTCAGCGAAGTTTCAGCTTCCCAGCTTCCGGCGTTCGCGATTTGCCCCAATTGCTCGACTCTTCAGTTTTTTCTAGGCGGTGTCCCAGTAAAGTGCCCTTAATTGCGATTTCTCGAAAAAGTGTTACTAGGATAAATTGTTAGTAACGGCGAAAGAAGACTGTATGCCGAGTTTCAGCTTCCAACTCCCGGAGTTCTTTTCTGTTTTGAATCGTATTTTACTGCAACACTTTAATTTATATTTAATAATAATCTATTTTAAAAATCATTTTTTATTGGAAATGTGTCTAGTACCTATAGTAAATAATTTACTGCCAGTAATATCACGTAATATGTATATGTATATGTATTTTATTCTTGAAATTAATACCCTCATTAGTACAGCAATAATATCTATTCTGATGTAAAATGAATAAAATTGTTTTATGCGAGAATTAAAAACATAAAAAACGCAATACTTATTTAAAATACGTTAATAAATATAAATAATAAATAAGGTTACATATGATATTCAAATTACATAAAAATTAAGTCCAGTCAATGTAATGTGGAAAAATTTATTTTACATGTAGTTTTCTCAACCCTGCATGCAATCCATACCAGGAAATTGTAAAATAGGTATTTCCTTTTTTTTTTCATTTTAGGATCAGATAATTATTATTACGAATCATTATTATTACCTATTATGAAAATACTTTTTCTAAATTGGATTTAGATTTAGATTTCTATTAGTGAAAGAGGGTGTGATTTTCCGAAATTGGACAAACAAATTGATTCCAAGACGTCATCTTCAAGTGGTGATGTTTATCGAAACTACTTTCCAACATGCGCATCTATTAAACGCACGCGATCGTGTCTATTCCCTGACACGCTGTTTAAAATGTCGGCACGTGGTGGGCACTATCGACAGAAAACTCAGCATTAAATAATTTCACATTGTGGAAATGATTCTATTTGCGCTTTAATGAAGAAATACATCATTTACAAAGGATATTATTCGAGTTTTATGAGATTCTGAAGTATCTAATGCGGCTGATGTCCTCTTCAAAGTGGTCCCCTAGGACACGCAGAACGACTCCTCGGAGAAGGTCCACGTATTTTTTTTTTGGATTGCTGAGGTCATTTTACTAAAGAAAGTAAGTCCTTTTTAAGTATTACTTTATTTTTTAAAAAATTACAGCCTTGCCCCAATAGCCCTACCCTTACCTAAAGCACTATCTATTACGTCAAAACAAAATCTATTACAGTAATCTGTAAAATTCTGTTACAATAATTTTTAGCCGAAGAACAGCACTGATAACAAACTTCAGTGAAAAATTCAAGAACGATTCAAGGTAACTAGGTAAGTATTCAAGTGGAAGCTTTTGTAAAATTGGTTCCTTGTTCCTTATAAATAAGGGAAACTGGTAATGTTTGTTAAATATACTCGGCAATACACATGTGAAAAAAACTAATAAGTGGAATTTTAAACACTACGTACCTTTACTGTTATTTAGATAATCTTAAGTTTTTGCTTTAAATTTAAAAGATGACCATGTCTTTTTAAAATGTTTATCACAAAATCATAAACACACTATATAAGCTGCATTCAATTCGCAGCCGAAATCAATTCGTTGTTATCAGTAGATCACTCAGAAGTGATCTGGATCAGTTTCTTTACGTTTGGCTTATGGTGAATCCTGCACGAATCGAACATATAAATTCTTTTTGAATCGATCTAAATCGATGAATTAAATGCAGCTATAATTAATTAAATCCTTAGATACATTTTGCAGTCTTTGTTTGTCATTTACTTCTTTAAACATAGTAAAAGTATGTTGAGGTTCCACAGTTTCACTTAGTAATGATTTTTTTACAGGTATCACAAATAGGTAGTCCAATTTTCTTAATTAAATAACCACAAACGTATGCCACTGCCTGAATGTCAAAATCAGAAGCACTCGTGTCCTGTATTGATGGAATATCGAAACTAGAAAGTTCATTTTCACTGATATTGGTAAGTTATGTTTGCTGATAATCTTGTTCTATAAAATCTTGGAGATTGTCTAAAATACTGCAGTCATCTTTTTCACAGTTGGCGTTTTTTCTATAGAGAGTAATTAAATTTAATTAATTAAGTGTTTAATAATTATTAAACACAGATGTTTTAGTGCTGACCTAAATTGGTAACATGTAGGACTTTTATCGAGTTCAAAATAATAGTCTTGAAGTTTATATAAACATTGAAATCTTTTAGTCCTGTCATGTTTGAAGCACTGAAAAATATGTTCTAGCATAGCTACTTTGTTTCTTTCATTCTGAATGTTATATTTTAGTAGAGCATTTCTGGTTAATTTTAATAAATGTGGTGGGTCAAATAAAATAATAATGTTTTCATTGTTTACAGAAAAGTACGGACCTGGTCTGTCTTCCAATGCTTGCAGTTGATTTAATGCTGCTCCATTGGTGCTTCCTAAATCGCAAATAGTACATCCCACCTTTAGATCTACTGCTTGTAAAGATGTAATTAATTCTTTTATTATCACTTTCAAGTGTACTGTTTCAATAGTGTCCTTTGTAAAATAAAATGCAATAGGCTGTTTTTTTTTTTCAGGCGCTGTTAAATTTGGTGATGAATTATCATCGAGTGATTGCCATAACTATATTAAGGAGTTGTCCAGGTGCCAGTTGCCGTTTCACTGTGCACACGGACGACCCACCGTTATACCTCTGCTAAAGCTCGGATATGCAAAAGAGAATTTGTTTAATAGATTGGCTGCGCCAAATTTAAAAAAGCTTGTTAATGAATAAATGCATATTTACATATTATTTATTATGTATTTCAAGCTTCAGTATGCTCTCTTTCAGTTCATTGGTGTACTTATTGTCTTCGGTCTGTTTATTTGGGGACTTGCTTTCTTGGTTTGATAATGCCGTACTTCACATAAACAATTCTTATAGTTTTGGCTTCACAGAAAATCTTGCTCTGTTCTTGTTTGTTTTCCTGGTTTTAGCAAAACTGAAAATTTAGAAAGTAAGATAAGTTGTCAATTTCTCTAGAAATCAAGTATTGACATAACCAACATAACTTATCGTACTCTCTAAATGAACTAAAAGAAAGCATATTGAGGCTGTAATCACTGTGAGGAGAAATTGGAGAGAAGATATCTGAAATATTTATTATGTACTTAACTTATAGCGTTCTGTAAATTAAGGCAATAATAAAACTACATAAAAACTATTACTTTTAAAGAAAGGAATTATGGTCCCTACAAAAATATTGCTATTACTGAAACACAAATTTTTTGTTAAGAAAAGCAAACGTGAGGGGAATGCAATCGGCATCACCAGACTGACACACACACACCAGTCTAAAAGCAGTTCCACGTACACCATCATGGTGGATTTGCAGTTCTTTAAAGCACCTCCGAAGCCAGACTTCTCAGACCAGGAACAAGTCCAATTTAAGCGATTTAACAACATGTACGGTTTCATTTATTTGACAACTGAAATTAGAATTACATCAAGATTAAGGTGACCAGAATTTGAAAATCCTTCAGGAGGACACTCCTGTAACATGTTCAGACATCAAATTGATTTCCACATAGAAAATTAATAATTTATCAAAAGATAAATTAATAAAAAATAAAAGGATCTATTTTAAGTTTTATTTCTTTTTATCTTTTTTATGTACAAAGTAAATAACGGTTTTTTTTTAATTTGGCGTCGAAGTTGACGATGACGAGGTGTTTATTGTGAACGCACCGCAATTTTTAAACATCTATCAATTTCTTTGAGTTTTTACGCCCGTCCAAACGTGCGACGGGGGGAAGAAAAATTATTGTCTTCTGGAAAAAGTCCGGCGCCCGTCCAAATGTGCGACGGCGGGAATAGATTTATGTGCTGCTAAATTAAAATTGGTTTTTTTTTTTTCGAATAGAATGATTTTTCGCAAGAACAGAAAATTTTCATGATGAAGTCATATTTTCAAAACGGCCACCGAATTAATGATGCGTGGCAGTATTCAATTCAAAATTGTTTTGAAGAATTCTGTTAACAACTTCTCGAAGCAGTGTTCACAATTAACAACTGTCATTTTGATGATGGTTCACAATTAAATTTTCATGACAAACTGCGATGCCAGATTTAAAAAAAAACACTGTTTACTTACTTAATTTATCTCCTAATAAACTAACTAGGGCCCAGTTGTACAATTCTAGCTTAACTTTAAGCCAAAACTTTAAACCCTTAACACTTAAAACTTAGGTCCATTTGGTCCAATAATTTTTTTTTAATGTTATTTGTTTTATACAGGGTGTCCCAACAGTGCGTTCTCGGACCATATCTCCATAACTACTGAAGATACAAAAAAATTTTCAAGGCAATTTCTTTTTTAATTTAAGAGGTCTACAACACAAAATTATTACATTAAAAAAGAAATTGTGTTGAAAATTTTTTTGTATCTTCAGTAGTTATGGAGATATGGCCCGAGAACACACTGTTGGGACATCCTGTATATACAACTCACGATCAACAAAGTTGTTTTTCTATTCAATATGCTTTTTCAAATGTATTTTTTACATTTTTTTTGAGGTATCACATACAGGATGTTTCAGTGAAGATGCACCAAACTCGGTATGTTGGTAGATATCGTGAAAAGAAATAAAAGTTTCCTATAATATATATTTTTTTTAATGAATAAGTTTTGAGATAATCGAAGGGAAAGGAGAATCGTATATTTTTAAAACGTACAATAGATGACAGCGGCCCGAATTCTTAACCTGCCTTAACGTTCGGTTTTTTACTTTATTACCCCATAAACTGTCGCGCCTCAGATGATATGATGAAACACATTTAGTTCGTTCACTCCGTTCTGGTTAACGTTGTAGTGTGGTTATAGTGACGAGTAATTAGTTGGTGTAGTTTATACTTTTCATTTTTAAGTTTATTATATGTGTGTGTGTGTGTGTGTGTTGGTGTGTGATGGGCGATTACACATTTCGAGAATACGCAGATTATTCGAACACATGTAAGGTAATTGCCGTTTTTGTAATTTGCCCGCTTCCGAATTTGTTTTTACCTCACGTGACCAAGTCTGATAGGCAAATAATTTAGCAGACCGGCGCATAGTGGTCAATTTCCGTAGTCTGGCGCGGAAAAAACCCTAAATATAATTTTATATTTAAAAAATTGAATCCTTGGAAAAAGTAAGCTTATAAACTCCCCAGCATTTTTTAGAAAGAAAAACAAAAAAATCGCCCCCTCTTATTAAGGATTATAATGATTTAAATCTTATCGGATTTTATAAGTAGGCGGTCGTCAGTTGACTTTTTATTGAATTTTCCGTTGTTTCTTTTCGAAAATCGTAACATGAGTAAGTAAAATTTGTACTTAGTTTAAAATTTGATGTAACTGTAAATTAGAGTAGTTAAAAAAGTATTTCGGTGACACGTAATTACAAAGAAATTATAGCTAACCATGTTTCTTGTATTTGATGGACTAGAAATAATATATATTGTCGCGTATTAAAAATCATTATGACTGTATTATCCTAAGTATACAGTGTTTCCCGAAAGTAACGGATAAATTCTATAAAATGGTTGAGAAAAATGTTTCAAAAAAATGCTCGGACAGGTCGATTTTTATTTTTAACCCATTATTGAAAGATGTAATTTTCAACCCCCCACCCTTCAACCCTTAAGCGCCAGCAACCCCAACTTTAAAAAATCAAATAGCATAGTACTCCTTGTGAAACCTCATTTAATAGCATTTTTTATGCTGAATACAATAAAAAAAAGTTTTTCAAAATCGGTTGATAAATAACTGAGATATTCAACAAAAATATATTGAAATGAAAGTGCCGATATTCGAGTAGGCGTTGATACGGCTCTAGCAATAAGTGCTAAAAACAGTTGCAATTTCTTTGTAGTTAAATGTCAAATAAAATTTATTGCCATTACGTAGTGTGTTTAACGATTAGATAGCAAAAATGAAACTTACTGAAACCGAAAGAATCGAAATTTTAATTATGATTGGGTTTGGAGATAGAATTCGCACGCATGAAGAAGTTCGTATTTTGTTCAATGAAACTCACCCAAACCGTCCTCCAATCTCGCAATCAACTATAAGTCGAATTGAAAAAAAATTTCGCGATCTTGGACATGTACGAGATAAACCTAAAGCCGGACGTCCAAAGGCTTTAGATGAAGACAGACAATTGGATGCCATGTTAATGGTGCAGGAAAATCCACATTCAACCCTCGTGGGAATCGCTTCATATTTAATACATCAAAAAATGCAGTTTACAGACTTCTTCATAAGGAAAAATTTCATCCCTACAAAGTGCACTTGGTACAAGAGCTATCCGATGATGATTTTGATCGACGAGCGCAATTTTGCGAGACAATGATGGAACTCTCTAACGCAAATCCTGCATTCATTAGAAATATTCTTTTCTCTGATGAGGCAACATTTTGCTTAAACGGTACCGTCAATAAGCAAAATTGCCGTTATTGGGCGGTTGAAAATCCACATTGGATGATGGAGGCAAATACACAATATCCCCAGAAGGTCAATGTGTGGGCTGGGATAGTGGGTAACCAAATTGTTAGACCATATTTTTTTGTTGGAACGTTGGCCGGTGAACAGTATCTGAACTTTCTCCAATTTGAATTAATTCCGGTCTTAGCGATACTGTTTCCTAATGCAGAAGATCCTGATTTACCCGATCCCCGAATTTGGTTACAGCAAGATGGTGCGCCTCCTCATTATGCACGTCCAGTACGGGAATATCTCCACCAAATATTTCCTAATCGATGGATTGGTAGACGGGGACCTATTGAATGGCCAGCAAGATCTCCGGATTTAACCCCTTTGGACTATTTCCTCTGGGGTTATTTAAAATCTAAAATTTATTTGAATAGGCCTCCAAATATTGAGGAGTTAAAGCAGAGAATTCGACAGGAAATTCGCTCAGTCACCCCTGAAGTGATAAACAATATTCAAGAAGCGTTTGTCTCTAGATTAGGACATTGCCTCGCCATTAATGGACAGCAATTTGAACATTTAATTTAATTTTAATATTGTTTTATTTTTCAATTTTTTTTTAAGTTTTATGTTTTGTTTCGTTTGAATACATTTTTGTTGAATATATCAGTTATTTATCAACCGATTTTAAAGAACTTTTTTTTGTTTGATTCAGCATAAAAAATGCTATTACATGAGGTATCACAAGGAGTACTATGCTATTTGATTTTTTAAAGTTGGGGTTGCTGGCGCTTAAGGGTTGAAGGGTGGGGAGTCGAAAATTACATCTTTCAATAATGATTTAAAATTAAAAATCGACCTGTCCGAGCATTTTTCTGGAACATTTTGCTTAACCATTTTATAGAATTTATCCGTTACTTTTCGGAAACACTGTATATTGTCTTTTCAATATACACTGAAATAATGTGCAATAACCTGCAATCTACATAGTTATGACAATTTTTCAGCGTTGTCGGCTGGTATCACTCGGCATGCCATATTTGACATTTGGAAAACTATTTTGAATTACTTACGTGAAACGAGTGACATTGATGATTATGAGGAGCTATCTCAGCGCAAAATAAGGAAGGTGATATACAATTTCTGCGCAATTTTGCGGCGAAAATGGATCAGGTGCCACCGCAACGAAAAATTGTTTGTAAAATCTAACAGAGCCTGGTTGTTAGGAAAGCTTACATTCGATATAAAGCCAAAGAAAATATCTCCGGGCCGACCACCGAAATCATTCGAGGAGTGCACTGAATCCGGAAAGCGGAAAAAAGTACGCTATATTTTAGATTCATCCAGCCAGGAAGAACTCGCTTTTGCAACCAGACTGAGTTCGTATGTCCATGGTCAAAGAGATGCAGCGGAAATTGTAAAAGAAGTTACGACCTGCTCACCAAGACGGGCTACACGCCTGAAGAAAAGTTTCACTCGGAAGGACAAATTACCGAAGAAAATGTCTTCGGATCAGGCGCTCGCGCTTTGTGTCGACACCAAAATGTCAAAAAAACAGTAAAACGCGTGAAAGAAAATAGCAAACAGCAAAATGCTGATATTTACCCGAATTACAATAGAGTACTGGAGGCAAAAAAAAGGTGCTATCCTGTAGGCATTCTCATAGATGAAATATCAGGTTCCAGTTCAAGCGATTGTAGACCACACCATAGACAGGTTGGCAACTGCTCAGGCCGAAGTCCTAAATCATGTTAATGAACATCATTCGATTTCTTCCTTGAAAGCCTGGTTCAAGTGGGGATGCGATGGAGCTGCTGGGCAAAGCCGTTACAAACAACGCTTTGAAAATGAGGGCAGCGATGATACATTCCTTTTTTCTATATCGATGGTTCCTCTGCGAATGACCGTACAAACAGACAAAAACGAAGAAATAGTCGTCTTTCAAAATCAATTAACATCATCGACAAATTTTTGTAGACCGATAAAAATTGTTTTTAAACAAGAAAAAGAAGAATTCATCAAACAAGAAATTGAAAACATAAAAAGTCAGATCCTACATCTTCGACCTAGCCCCGTTAAAAATAATGAAAATGTATATAACTGCACATGTGTTTTATCCTTAACGATGATCGACGGCAAAATCTGCAGTTGGCTAGCTAATTCCTCTGCACAAAACTGCCACTTGTGCCATGCAAAACCGAGCATGATGAACGACATAGAAGCCATGAAAACACGGCAAGTTGCTTCCGAGAATTTGGAGTTCGGCATATCCAGCTAACACGCATGGATCAAATGCTTCGAGTGCCTACTTCACATTTCTTACAGGTTGGAAGTCAAGAAGTGGTCTGTGAGGAAATTAGATAAGCCAGCTGTTGATACGCGAAAAAAAAATAATCCAAGAAAAATTTCGCCGTCAAATGGGTCTTTTGATCGACATCCCGAAACCTGGATTTGGTACAACCAACGACGGGAATTCGGCTAGAAAATTCTTTAAAAATTCCGCAACTTCTTCGGCGATAACCGGAATCGATGAAACCCTAATAAAAAAATTGTATGTCATACTCGCCACCATAACATGCAGGCATGAGATTGATGTCGAAAAATTCCAAAAATTTAGCAGGCAACAAACCATAGAGGACATGATGCACATGCTACTGATCTCTTCAGATCCCTACATCACCAGTTTACGAAAAATCACAAAAAAAAGGACCGAATCTTTGCCCCAAGAAGTAATTCTAATGTTAAAAACACCCCAAGAACCTCAAAAATCGCAAACTCAAAGCGAGTCCAGCGATGATAGCGTCAGCGATATCGACAGTAATTAAAAAGCACTTATTATTAGGCACAATTACAAATCATGCATTTTCATATATAGAGAGTTTTGATTCACGCATACGGACAGTAGGATGACATTTTATAATAGAAACTACACAAGAAGTTTCTTTGTAATTTTTTGAATGGACTAATATATTTTTAGTTATAACGATTTATAATGTTTATTCCTGTCGGCATATTTAAAAGAAATCAATGATAAATATTTAAAATCAAAAAAGTTTTTAATTAAATTGATTTGTTTAATTGGCAGTATTAGAGAAATAGAATATCTTATAAGTCACGTGAATTATTTCAGCCTTCTTGGGCTTCATCAGAGATATGTACTAAAAAATTACATTTTGAAAGGATAATAATTAAATTATACACTTACATATTTTTGAAATTTCCAATAACCCAAAAACAAACCCGTAAAGAAAACATTTTGAAAAAAATTGTCTAATACCTCGCAAAATTGAAAGGAAACAGTTATGTTTTCATCTTTCAAAATGCAAAATGTGACACTAAAATAAATAACGTAAGTAACTATGGAAACATTGAGTGAAATTAATGACAGCTGTAATTCTTGCCAAATGAAATTGTAATTAAATTGATTTGTTTAATTGGCAGTATTAGAGAAATAGAATATCTTATAAGTCACGTGAATTATTTCAGCCTTCTTGGGCTTCATCAGAGATACAGTGAGTCAAAGTAAAACTCATACACCTTGGTAACTTATACAAAGGTAGACTACTTAACAATATTTGTGTCAGTTTTGTTTCTTGTGTGAACTTTACATATTTGTCTAGGTATTCTAAGTACTATAAAACATAAAAAAGCAAATCTTTCCAGAAAAAAAAAGGAAACCGGATTTATTTTATCTTTTTGTCATAATAATATGTCAAAATAAAACTCATACAGCAATGTTTATACATGTATATGATAATTCTGCAAACGCATTCACTTGTCCAAAATGGTTCGCTATCGAGTGTAAATCAATGTACACTGTTCTAGCAGTGCCGTGGAAATGACAGATTTAAAAATATTTACGATGAGTCGTCAAAGAGGGCAAACGTCTCGAACAGAGAGAGAATTAATAATTTTGCACTATAATCAGGGCAAATCTTATCGCGAAATTGGAAAAATAGTAAATAGAAGTCATTGTACAGTACAGTGTGTTATAAAAAGATACAAAAATGGAGAAGGCATCGAGAATAAAGGAAAAATAAGTGGAAGAAAAATTTTTGATAGCCGCGATGAACGATGGTTGATAAGAGAAATAAAGAAAAATCCCATGCTTAGTGCCCTAAAATTAGCTCAAAAGGCAGAAGACGTGTTAAAGAAGAAAGCTAATCCAGAAACAATTAGGATAATTTTACGAAAAAACAATTTCCATGGCAGGGTAGCGAGGAACAAACCATTTATTAACAAACGAAATCGGCAACGCCGCTTAGATTTTGTAAAATTGTATGAAGATAAACAGTACGATTATTGGAAAACAGTTTTATTTGCAGACGAAAGCAAATTTAACCTCTTTGGCTCCGATGGAAAGGTGACTGTTTGGTGTAGACCAAATACAGAGCTAAAACCGATCAACGTACGCCCAAATGTTAAGCATGGTGGTGGAAGCGTAACAGTATGGGGCTGTATGTCAGCAAGTGGCGTGGGGAATTTAGTATTTATTGATGGTATCATGGACCAAAATGTATATTTGAACATTTTAAAAGAAAATCTAGTGGCTAGTGCTGAAAAATGTGGAATTGTGGACAATTTTCAGTATTACCAGGACAACGATCCTAAACACAAAGCTCACAAAGTCCGCATGTGGCTACTTTATAATTGTCCTAAAGTCATCGATACACCCGCCCAGGCTCCTGACATGAATATCATTGAAAATCTCTGGAATCATTTAGAAACTAACATTCGAAACCATCAAATTAATAACAAAGATGACCTGAAGAGAGCTTTAGTGAATGAATGGGACAAAATAATGCCTGATTATTGCGAAAAACTTGCTAGATCAATGCCTAATCGTTTAAAAGCTGTCAAAAAAAGCAAAGGATATCCTACCAAATATTAGATTAATATAAGAATTAAGTGTTACTTTTTGTTATCCAAACTGTATGACTTTTATTTTGATCTATTATTATGACAAGAAGATAAAATTAAATACGATTTATTTTTTGTGTGGAAAGATTTGCTTTTTTTCTGTTTTATAGTAACTACAAAACATAGACAAACATGTAAATTTCATACAAGAAACAATACTGATACAGATATTGTTAAGTAGTTTACTTCTGTATACAGTTACCAAGGTGTATGAGTTTTACTTTGACTCACTGTATGTACTAAAAAATTACTTTTTGACAGGATAATAATTAAATTATACACTTACATATTTTAATATTTACATATTTTACATATTTTTTAGTACATATCTCTGATGAAGCCCAAGAAGGCTGAAATAATTCACGTGACTTATAAGATATTCTATTTCTCTAATACTGCCAATTAAACAAATCAATTTAATTACAATTTCATTTGGCAAGAATTACAGCTGTCATTAATTTCACTCAATGTTTCCATAGTTACTTACGTTATTTATTTTAGTGTCACATTTTGCATTTTGAAAGATGAAAACATAACTGTTTCCTTTCAATTTTACGAGGTATTAGACAATTTTTTTCAAAATGTTTTCTTTACGGGTTTGTTTTTGGGTTATTGGAAATTTCAAAAATATGTAAGTGTATAATTTAATTATTATCCTTTCAAAATGTAATTTTTTAGTACATATCTCTGATGAAGCCCAAGAAGGCTGAAATAATTCACGTGACTTATAAGATATTCTATTTCTCTAATACTGCCAATTAAACAAATCAGTTTAATTACAATTTCATTTGGCAAGAATTACAGCTGTCAAAAAAGTTTTTGTCATAATTAACACATTTTGTGTATTTTAAAAGCAATCCAAATTGTCTAGAATGGCTGATAATTTTTCTAATGGAGAATATGATAATATGCTGATGACTTTATGGGCAAATAATTAAAGTATTACAAAAGAATTTCTTATGCGGTTTTTATTGTAAATATCAACCTACCATCCGTATACAGAGAAAAAGATATTTTTTCCTCAAATGTTTTTATTTAAGAAATTAATTTTGGACTAAATAAATGTTTTGATTCAAATACATTATAGTGTGGAACAAAAGTATCAAATAATGGATTTAAATGTTTTATTATTTAAAAAGATATACATAACTTATAATACCAGTAAACATTACTGCTTGTTTGTGTTCTATAACTTTCATCGTCAAATTTCCATAGCATTTTTAAAAGAAGTTAAAAAAGGCACAACATGCAAATCAATAAACCAAACAACATTATATTAAACATTTTTTCATAACTTTTTAAATAAAAAAGTCCATTAATTGATACTTTTGTTCCACGCTATATGTAGTTATTTTTAAAAAATTAAGACTGAATGCGCGGGTATCGAAATACCCTAATACCCATAATTAGGTGTAAAAATTTTTAAGAAAGCTTCTTTAGGCCAAACCAAAGCAATTAATCGAATACATATTAGTACCAAAATGCATCCTTAAAAAGATACAGGGTAATAATGAAAATATTTTATTCTATCATGTGATCAACAAGTCCCGTCCCCTAGTTGGCTTTGGCAGTATGAAGGCATGTCTTTCTTGGATATGTAAATTGGCATACATTACACTAGAAATCAAGAAAAAACATGCGTTTACACTGCCAAAGCCAACTAGGGTGACGGGACTTATTGATCACATGTTTATAATTTGGAAAGTAAACACTTGAATTTTTAAAATCAAGCAGCCTGATTTTGAAAGTCAACTTTAATTTTAACCGATTAATGATGTGACACGGGCTTTATATATAGTCACAAATAGAAATAAGAATGTTTTCATTAATACCCTGTATCTTTTTAAGGAAGCATTTTGGTACTAACTATAAGATGTATTTGATTAATTGCTTTGTTTTGGCCTAAGGAAACTTTGGTAAAAATGTTTACACCTAATTATGACTCACCCTGTACACTGTACAGGGTACGTATTATGTATGTAAGTATTATATTTGTACTTACATAGGTATCTAATTGTATATATTATGTAGTTAAATTACTCATTTCTAGCATATTATTTCTTGTGTATTATTGAAAGCCTTATATGTATTATTGGTGTTCTATATCTTCATATGCTACAAAAGTATAGAAAAATACCTAGTATTACACATTATCTATATTTCCTTATCTATAGAGTTGATATGAACATCTTAACAACAGAAAATAGTTTTTCCGCGCCAGATTATGGAAATTGACCACTGTGCGGCGCGGCGGAAGCAATAATTCTAGTTACTAATTTTCCCCATTTTTTAATAGTACATAATTGTAGTAATTGTTGGATACAGGAATAAATAAAAACCCGTTACAGGCGTTAATTATCGTACATTATTAAGACTCGACAAATTTGATGTAATTACGGTTTGCGTAAATGTTAGTGCGACGAAAACGCACGCTTTTTTCAAAGTGTTCGCCATTAACGCGTTTTGCGGTCAAGGGCAAACTTAAAAGCCTCTCATAAATTTTTTTGTTTACGATAGATATTTATTGTCTTCTTGCAGCCGCGTGCCATTCATAAAACAATTTAAATCGCTCGTCTTGTTTCACGGCGGCAGAAATTTAAATCGCTACGGTATTTATAAAAACATCGGCTTCAAATTATGCAAATTTCAAGTTGCTCCGATTAAAAAATTTTATTAAGATATTTTGTTTGAAATAATGTCAGAAACGTGTCCCTCAAGTTTGGTGCTTCTTCAATGAAACACTCTGTATATGCCTCGCCGTCGGTGGAACGTACTCTTGTGAGCCGCGTGGTATCAGTGTTATTGTGTACCTTGTTTTTTGTTGCTCACACAACTAAAATTACATAAATTTTATATATTTTTTTAATATTAATAATAAATAAAGTTACATGTTTATAATATGTAGTGCATAATGTTTATTTTTGATTAAAAATTTCTAAAAATCAAACCGATTAAAAAATTATCGGACCACGAGCATAGATTAGTTCTCCGAACCGGTGAAAACGTGGCATCAGACCATGTACTCGCCGTTTAAGTAAACAAAGGTTATGAGGCATTGCACGAGTACCTCGCCGTCCTATAGTTGCCCGAAAATGTGGCATCAAGGAGATGCCTCACGGGGCTCAACGTGTTAATGTAACAGGAAACTTACATATGGGTGTCCCAGAACTCGCGTACAAGCTGTTAACACAAGATTTTAACATTTATTCTAAAATGGATTCTGCAAAAAAGTATAATTAAATCCTTTTAATTTTTAAATTACAAAGATTTTAATTTAACCAATCAAACACGCTTCCGTGAAGAAAAATTAACTCAATGTTTGTATTTCCTAGGATATGACTGTAGGTATTGTTGATTAAAAATAATTATAAAGTTTTGATAAAATGTTTGGTCAACTTTTAATTATAGTACTGTCATTTTGACATTGAACCATAAAAAACGAAAAAACACTTTAAAAAAATAACGATTTATTAAAGTTTTCATAATAGAACTTTAAATTTAAAGTGACTTTAACCTATAAAAATACTTAAAGTTGGTTCTTGTCCGATGAAATTTGTATCACATTTTTTTTCACTTCTGACGAAGCTGTCGAACGACGGTGAAACGTTAAGTGTATAGTGCGCGATTTAGTGTCCGGTTAAAAGATTTTGTGATATAAAAATACATTAGTTTTCCTACGTTTAAAGTGACTTTAAATTAAAGTCTCCTTTAGCACTATTATGAAAACGGCCCTAAATGTTCAAAAGAACCACCACCAACTTCAATTCACAGCCCTGCCTGTCTTAATAAGTTGTTTCTTGCATTTTGCAACATAGGCAATTCTTCTTACAAAAATTTAATATTTAAAATATGTATACATAAATACTTCCTAAAGATAGACATAAAAAGAAATTGGAAATTAACACTTTCAGAGGTGGTAGGGGATGAAATGTGTTGTACTTAGGGTCTTTTTGGGACAAAATGTTTTGTGCAACGAACAGAAAATATATTTTGAATCAAACAAAGAATGTAACAACGTGCTCTTTTGATGAATATAATTTTTTAGGAAAACCATAAACAAAGTCATGGGCAATAAAGCCAAAAAAACAATTATTCATAACTATCCATGTCTTCCTCCTCCTCAGCTAGAATGTTTCATGAAAACTTATGGAAAACTTAAAGAATAAGCAGAGTTTATTGCTTAATTATTTTTATCGCGTTTACAGAGTTTTACAGCTTCAACGAGATAGGGTCTTATTGAGAAATAGGGACACTTAGGGACTTCTTGCATCAAACTCATCACAGGTTAATTCAAAATCAGTATCAATATTTAATGCATAAGATCTTCTGACAACAAATTTGTTACACTCAGGCAATAGTATATGTTTTAAAACGTAGGTGGTGCCAGTAATCTCAATTTCGTCAAAATGGCTCGCTCTTAGGGACTTCTTGCCATCTTCTTGCATAAAACCCTTCATTTGGTTTAGTGCTAGGCGAAAAACAATTGTGTGTCACACACGCAGAAACGCATTAGCAGCCCTTAGCTATGAGCTCATAGCCGCGGGCTGCTAATGCTCACTTTCTGCCCTTGTGACACAATATACCGTATGATTTTTAAAATTCTAGATCAAGGGAGGCCGTGAAAGCAAAACGTATGGCGTAAATTAGCAAATACAACAGTTTATTCAAAATGATACACACCCCACAAAAATTATCGCACCACCTAGAATTGTTTTAAACAAAGCTACGTAGCGTTATGTTGTGTTATTTTGTGATAAAAGGGTGTAAGATAATCTGAAAGAGCAAGTTTAATAAAAAAAAGAATAACGATTTAACATTCTTGAACGGATTTAAAACAATGTAATAAATTGATTATGCACTATAACTAAACTAACAATGGGTTGTTCCGCCCCAGGCTTGAATGACAGCTTCCATTCTACGCGGCATGCTTTCGTAAAGGATTACAATGTATTCTTATGGTATGTTATGCCATTCTTACACAAGAACTGCTTCCAACTGTTGGACAGTTCTAAAAATCATTCTGCGCCCTGAAACTCGCTGTTGAAGGGTGGCCCATACATGCTCTATTGGATTCAAATCAGGGCTTCGAGCTGGCCA
>OY284484.1:9743320-10056128 GCA_958336345.1 Dorcus parallelipipedus
TGAGTCAGAAACAGCGGATTTACGGTTTAGCGAATCATTTGTGCTACCTGTAAGGACACTAAGCAAAGCATATTGCTGCTTCTCAGCTGTTACATTCGCTAAATGCGCCCAGTTTTATCCTAACTTCGCTTCCCATACCTTTAGTTAGCACGTCCGCGAAAGATTACGTTGGATCTAATTTTCAAAAAACTTAGTTTCGCGTTTAGTGGCCGCCCGCCTTTATTTTCTGAGTCCACTATTTGGAGAGCTTTAAATGCCTAAGCTTTTATTATAAAAAAATAACAAATGATTAAAACAACTACAAACAATATTAACACTAACTGATTATAAAAGATATTCAAATTGTTCCCTATTAACTGTTTGAACTGCTCCAAATAACAGTCTCAGATCTTCCTTGAAATTTTTCTTATAGGTACAACCCTCAAAAAGGTATAGTCCGTCTATAATTACGAGGAGAAATGTTAAAAGTCACGTTATTTAACACACCATGTACGGTAATGGAAATGCGCATAAATTTCATTTTTATGTCAAAATAAAATACAATGTGCGTATTTTTCTATGTGGGCATTTTTCTGGGTGAACATTTTTCGATGTGAGCAATTTTCTGTGTGCGCAATTTTCTCTGTGGGAATTTTTCAGTGTGGGTAATTTTCCATGTGCGCATTTTTCTATGTGAGCATTTTTCGGTGTGAGCAATTTTCCATGTGGGCATTTTTCGGTGTGCGCAATTTTCGTTGTGCATTTTTTTCTTGTCCGCATTTTTCGCTGTGGGCTTTTTTTTGTGCGCAATTTTCGTGTGCGCTTTGTTTCGTGTACGCTTTTTTCATGGAATCCTAAAAACATACTATCTCACATCAACACCTACTATGATTATCTCACATCAACATCTACTATGATAAAAATGTTGTAAATGCCGCGCAAAGAATACTAATTATAATAATTATTGGACATTTAAGTAGCAACATCTTTCGATCGCTTGTTGACCTGATATAATAATGACAGTTAGACTTTTCATGAGAACTAGAGATATAAATTGTGCAAGTCTCAAAAAAATCTATTCTTTTTCTATTTCACAGAAAATTGAGTTCCATACACAACATGTATAAAATTATAACAATTAGCTGACACATTATAACAGTATAAATTAAATTGCAAATTGCAAATAGCAACCTTTTATGATTGATTAGAGTATAATTAAATAGACTGTTTCATGTAATACAAACATTTCTATTTTATAATATCTATTCCACAAAAAATTGTATCCCATAAAAATTGCAGAACATATAAAAAGAGTAAAAAAAAAAACAAATTATATCTATGATACAGTAGTACTTTCCAATTGACCACTATGTCATGAAGTAAATAATGATTGACGCTTAAAAAAGTAAAGTACTTCTTAAGAGTGTAAAATTCTGCGTACTGAAGAGGGAAAACGTATGAAGCCGTGAGAAACTTAAAAGAAGAAGTGGTAACGACTTGATAATATTTAGTTCTGCTTCAACGCAACTTAAATTTGCAATCGTAAATGCAAGGAAACACATCAAAAATCAAAACCTGCACATAAAACTCTGTATGTTAAAGAAACTTAACCTAGAAATATATTATGTATAAAAAAAAATTATAAATTACTAATTACTAGGCCACGGGAAAAATGTATGAATTCGCAACACTACTGAACAAGAAATACAGTCCAGCAGCGTGTGATATGTCGAGCGCTATGCTGCCGGCAAGGCGGCAATATTTGCCCGTAACGGACCTGCACTGTGAGTCGTCTATTTGGAGGGGCAACATTCTTGATGTTTCATACAAATTTCCCGTGCTTTACTAATGACACGCTTTTGAAATTGATGAATGCCCAAGACATCTTCAAATTTTAAGCTCCATTTTCTCGGCGTTGTAAAAATATCCTATTTAACAGAATCGTCGACTAAAGGATGTTAAACAAATAATTGGGTGTCAGACTTAATTGTACGCTTTCATTCCCGCTTAATGGCCTGCGGTGCTTCAGCTAAACCTTTCACTTTGAGTCGGTCCGCAGTTTTAAGTAATGCTGGTAATTGCTCTTGACTCACATTCACTTCGCCGGCGTACATAAATTCTAAAATTGCTTGAAGATGACTGTATGCTACATCTTTCAGTATTATAATCGGATGTTTCGATGGATTCTCCTGTAACAACAAAGAAACTCACTTACTCAAAGTCCACTACAAGATAATTGACAAACCTCTAATAAACTCTTAAAGTATGGACTGCATGCACTTAAGACCATCTTATGGGCCTTGCAAGTTTGCCCTTCACAAGCCAAAGTCACATCGGTGAAGCTCTTCTCATCTCGCAAGTGCCTAAACGAGGTGACCATATTGCTCTGGAAATCGTTCCATTTCAGGAAAAACTGCTGCTGGTCTGCCATTCTCACGCTTCAAACGAATTCTCTGCGTTGGAAATTTTACCAATATTTAATGGACACGAATAGCGTTTTCGATTGACTGCACTGGTGCGCACTCAGAGTATCTTCATCTCGTGTTATTACATGAGGTTAAAAGAAGATGCAAATACACAGAGTGCAACCAGTGCATGTGAATCGAAAACGCTAGAAGATTTACATCACCCTAACCATAGTACCGATAACTGCGATCGTTAGTGTCACTGGGCGCATCCAGAGCTAAGTAGCACGGTGGTAGCACTGAGCGCTCTGCTACATACAGTGTTGCTAGATTTTTATTGGTCAGAGTCGCCAACATTTTCAGAAAAAGTAGCCCAATGTAGCCATGCCACTATTGCCACTCCTATGAACAATTATTACCAACGAGAAACACAAAACGATCAATCACAAGTTAACTCTAACTTCAGTTTGTTCCCTTAGTAACTACTACGAAGACAATTATTGTTATGGTAATTTAACTTTAAATTAAAATTAAATTGTCTTTAATAAAACAGGCCTAAGTAGAATATTTGAAACGAGTAGTAAAAACACAATCAAATCTTGACCTGTGTCTTAATTATCCTATCCTATCCTAGACTATAAAATGTGTGCCAAATAACGTTTTTTTTATGTATTATGTTATACAATTTAATTTGAAATTGAAAATATCTACATTAAATGCAGGTAGCCCAAATTTATAGCCAGGAGCCATAGTTCATTTTCTTTCGCCAAATCGGTAACTTTGGTAGCCCAATTGGCTACAACACTGGCTACATAGCGGTAGCGAAGAGTGAAGAGAGTAGTTCAGGGCCTGAATTCTCGAAACGAGGGAGAGGGTTCGTTTTGCGGGAGTGACGTCAAAATGACGTAGACTCTCATATAAACCTATACAAACTTTTCGAGAAATGCGTCATTTTGACGTCATTTTCGGGAGCGATCGCTCCTCCCGGTCTCTCATTCACGTTCTCTCGGAAAGCAGAAATCGATCGATTGATTCCATGAAAAAAGCGCACACGAAAATTGCGCACAAAAAAAAGCCCACAGCGAAAAATGCGGACAAGAAAAAAGCGCACAACGAAAATTGCGCACACCGAAAAATGCCCACATGGAAAAATGCGTACACGGAAAATTGCTCACACCGAAAAATGCTCACATAGAAAAATGCGCACATGGAAAATTACTGATGGCGAGAGTATTTGGCCAGTGGATTAAACTCAAGATAAGCATTGAAAAGAATATATTAAGTTGCGAACTTTTATACAATTAACAACTTCTATCTATGTTGTATCAATAACTGATTACTTGATAATATTAATATCAAACGCCTACTATATGAATGTCTTAACAGCATAACGATAACTCCAACACTCCCCCTCGTTATGGTGGGAATTTACCCATGCCTAATTTTTCTAAACACTTTTGATGTTTGGGCCTTGGGAGACTCTTCGTTAGTACATCCGCTGTCATATCTTCTGTTGGAATATATTGAAGGCTAACTTGATTAGACTGTAGAGCTTCTCGCACGAAATGGTGTCTTATGTCAATATGTTTCGTACGTGAATGAAAGACAGGATTAGCTGCTAACTTTTGGGCTCCTACATTATCGCAGAAAATCTTTACTTTTCCAAGATCTTCGAAACCTAGTTCATTTAGAAATCTTTGTAAGTATATGGCTTCCTTGGTAGCTTCCGAAAGGCTCATATATTCTGCCTCTGTTGAAGAAAGTGCGACAGTCCTCTGTTTCTTCGATTCCCAAGTAATTGCACCACCTGCAAGAATAAATGCAATACCTGTATACGACCGTCGGTCATCTGGACAATTTCCCCAGTCGGCGTCAGCATATCCAATGAGAGGTTCTTCTGTAGTTCTGTACCAATACTTGCGGTACCTTTCAAATACCTTAGTATGCGTTTGGCCGCAATCCAGTGAGCTTGTTGATAAGAATCATTAAAACAACTCAAATAACTCACCGCATGTGAGATATCCGGTCTGGTACCTAACGCAAGGTACATCAAAGAACCAATAAGGAACATTTTCAGCATTCTTGATTTTTGATTCATTTGTCTGGCATAATTCTGTAATTGTACACATTGGTTTTGAGACTGGTTTACAATCACTCATTCCGAAACGATTTAAAACTTCTTCAATAAACCCTCTTTGGTGAATTGAGTATCCATTTTTGTGACGTACAAATTCTATTCCGAGACAACATTTCACTTCACCAAGATCCTTGACATCAAAAGAACTTGAAAGTCCATGTTTTAGTTTATTTACCTTTTCCAAATTTCGTGAAGCTATCAGTATGTCGTCAACATAAACAACGACCAGCACTAAATCTTCCCCTTTACCATTGAAATAGACACATGGGTCTGATTTTGATGGCGTGAGACCAAGTTGTTGTAACTCGCCATCGAGTCTCTTGTGCCATTGACGACCAGCCTGGCGAAACCCGTACAGTGCTTTCTTAAGCAAACACGTCTTATTTCCTTCACGTATTTTCTTGAGCATTTCTTGTGCCTGTTTTTTAATATTTCCAGAATTTTGTTCTGTTCGAATAATGTGTTCCAAGGTCTCTTCAATCATCTCTGGTACTTCCATGTAAACTTCTTCGTCCAAATTTGCATTAAGATATGCGGTTGTGATATCAAATTGGTGAATAGTCATGTCATATAATGATGCGAATGCTGCTGTTAAACGAACTGAACTAAGACGGGCAACTGGTGCAAATGTTTCCCGAAAATCTATTCCAGGCCGTTGAGAAAATCCGCGAGCGACGATCCGCGCTTTTCTACGCAGCAGTTTTCCATCTGGTCCGTACTTGTTGGTCAAGACTAATCTCCCTCCGATGATCTTTTTGTCTGTAGGACGTTTTACTATTTTCCATGTATTATTTTTAATTAAACATTTTAATTCAGTAGCCATAGCATCATACCAATCTACCACATCTGGACTTGAAATAGCTTGTTTAATCGGTACTTCTGCCAGTAATGTCTTTTCCGGCGATACATTCATGGTTTCAACTAGGTTGAACTGTTTTCGCGGTCGACCTCGTTCACCAGTTAAAATCTTTCTAGGTCTGCCAGGTCCCCTTTTTAATTTGACGGGTTCTTCCTCTTGATGTTGGTGCACACCATCATTAGTTATTTCTTCAGTTACTGTTTGAATTCCTGTCAGTGGAACGTCTATTTCTGGTAATTCCTCTTGTAGGTTCACCTCAGGTTCTAAAGTGTCCAAAATTGTTCCACAGGGAGACGTATCTTCCATGAATTTCACATCTCTAGTGATTTCTATTTTTCTTTCTTCTGGTATCCATACACGGTAGCCCTTTGACTGATCTGAGTATCCAACAAAAATTCCGTTTTTCGATTTGGTCTCAAATTTTTCCTTCGACGAAGATCTGTCAAGAACATAAACTTTGCATTCAAATTCTCTCAACATACTCACGTTAGGTTTTCTTCTGTGATATAATTCATACGGAGTTTCTCCTTTGAGAGACTTTGATGGACACCTGTTCCGAATGAAGTTTGCTGTAGCAATGGCTTCCGCCCAAAAAGACGTAGGCAGGCCGGACTGAATAAGCAAACATCTTGCCATTTCCACTAAGGTCCTATTTTTACGTTCTGCGATGCCATTTTGCTCTGGGTTATTAGCTACTGTCAATCGTCGTTGAATACCATGTTTGTCCATGAAACAATTAAATTAAACAGTTTGATTTTGTAATAAATTACGCACCTTTTTGAATTCATCAAGGACTCCGCTCTTTTTGTTTAAAAAACGTACCTCAGTCCATCTTGAATAGTCATCTATAAATGTGACAAAATATTTCGCTTTTCCTTTGGATTCAATACGCATTGGTCCGCAGACATCTGAATGCATTAAATCAAGTTTATTTGAACAACGTTCCGATTGCTTTGGAAATGGTGTTCGTGTCATTTTTCCTTGAATACAAACGTCGCATGTGAAGTTATTTCCAGTTTCAGTAATTTTTATTCCCTGAAATATTCCATTCCGACTTGCTTCAACCAAATCTTTGACATTTAAATGTCCCATTCGACGATGCCAAAGATGTATTTGATTTTTATTTGATGACTGCGATTTTGACTGTTGAGTTCCAATCATGCAATCTGCTCCATTTTCTGTTTCAATATAATATAATCCATCTCTGCGTTTGGCAGTCAATATAACATCGTTATTGTCGTTGACAACTGTTGCCTTTTCTTTTCCGAAAATAACGCGATAACCTTTATCAGTTATCTTACCAACCGATAATAAATTCGTACGCAAATCCGGAACATATAACGTGTCAGTTAGACTGACATTTTTAAATTCTTGTCTGTCACTTATTTTTAGGCATACTTTTCCGCGCGCTTGAATGTTTGTAGACGCTTTATTAGCTAAATATAGTTTTTCAGTGTTCATAGCACTAATGTTTTCAAAATCCTCTTTGTCCTTACACAAATGTGATGAGCATCCACTGTCTAAACACCATATCCTGTCCCGATTGACATATGTAGCCTGATTCAGGCTGTGAGTGATTTCTTCATTTTTGGCAGGAGAATTACCATAAAATATATAGTTATTAGCACTATTTGCACTTTGTTCATTTTTCTTTTGCTTCCAAGAACATTCCGACGCCTTATGTCCAACCTTTCGACAACGGTGACACTTAAATTTAAATTCATATCTGTTGTCCGGTTTATTTTCATCATATTTATTCTTCTGATATCGGTTTTTGCTTCCAAATTTTCCCGCGATCATAGCATTTGTAGTGTCACTTTGACTTTCATTTTTTGCGCGCATTATCTTCTTCTATTATTTTGATACGGAAAGTTTCTGGTGTTGGTAATTCATCCCTCGACTCAATTGCACAACGAAAATTTTCAAAATTCGATGGAAGACTATACAACAACAATATCGCCAGTAATTCTGCGTTAATGTCTATATCCATTTCACTAAGTTTATCGACTAAATCAAAAAACTTGTGAAGATGCTTACGAACGTCTTCGCCTTCGTGCATTCGATGAAGTATTAACTGTTTGAGTAGTGTGGCTTTCCGTGCAGGTCCTCTTGATTGATAAATACTTTCCAATTTCATCCACACGTCATGAGATGTCACACATCCTTTGATTTGCTTTAATTCCGAGGAACTGATTAAAAGCAGTATGTCCGATTTGGCCTTCTGATCATTCGCAATCCACAAATCGTGTGTTTGTTGTGATAATGCATCACCTTCCACAATCTCTGGTTTTATCTTCGTGCCATTCACGTATTCCCATGCATCATTCTTTATCAACAAAGCTTCCATATGTATTTTCCACGTATCATAATTTTCACGATTCAAGGCTTCTACCCTTGCGGTTGCCAATGTGTTCATTTTAATACGGTAATGGAATTCAAATTTCGAACTGATGTAAGGTAAGGTTTTGACACTTTAAGTTTCTAACTTTTCACTTACTCTTCTTTGCACAATGCTTTCCTATGAGGGTTTCTGGGTCCATAACCTGATGGCGAGAGTATTTGGCCAGTGGATTAAACTCAAGATAAGCATTGAAAAGAATATATTAAGTTGCGAACTTTTATACAATTAACAACTTCTATCTATGTTGTATCAATAACTGATTACTTGATAATATTAATATCAAACGCCTACTATATGAATGTCTTAACAGCATAACGATAACTCCAACAATTACCCACACTAAAAAATGCCGACAGAGAAAATTGCGCACACAGAAAATTGCTCACACCGAAAAATGCTCATCCAGAAAAATGCCCACATAGAAAAATACGCACATTGTATTTTATTTTGATATAAAAATGAAATTTATGCGCATTTCCATTACCGTACATGGTGCGTTAAATAACGTGACTTTTTTAACATTTCTTCTCGTAATTCTAGACGGACTATACCTTTTTGAGGGTTGTACCTATAAGAAAAATTTCAAGGAAGATCTGAGACTGTTATTTGGAGCAGTTCAAACAGTTAATAGGGCACAATTTGAATATCTTTTATAATCAGTTAGTGTTAATATTGCTTGTAGTTGTTTTAATAATTTGTTATTTTTTTATAATAAAAGCTTAGGCGTTCATGTTCAGAAACACGAGTGCTAACAGACCGTTTTGTTTCACCGATGTATACACGTCCACAGGAACAAGGAATTCGGTACACACCTTCGGATTGTAAGGGGATGTGATCTTTTGTGGAGGGTAGGCAATCTGAGAGTTTCGTCATGGGTAAGTAAATAGATTTGATGTTCTGTTGTTTGAGTATTTTGCCGATTCGATCTGTTATGGTGTGAATGTAAGGTAGGTAAGCTGTAGCGACTGGAGGTGTATCAGGTTCAGAACGTGGAGGAATTGGGGTGCGATGACGAGAAATGGATCTTTCTATGTCGTGCTTTTTGTAGTTGTTATTTAGAAGGACTTTTGTTACGTGGTTCAGTTCAGTTTGAAGTGAAGAGGGTTCTGATAGGGCAAAGGCACGGCTGACTAGTGAGTTAATGACTGACTGTTTTTGAGAAGGATGATGGTGTGAATGTGCATTCAGATAGCGATCAGTATGGGTTGGTTTGCGATACACAGAGTGTCCTAATCTACCGTTAGGGAGGCACTCAGTCTCAACGACTAACCCGAAGCAGCCGCAACACCACCAAGCAGCAGCAGCCCTGAAGAAGTTCTTCTGCAATGAAGAACGAAACGTCGGCAGTAGAAGTCAACGTGACGCGGTTCCAACCGGAAGCCAATTCAAACATGGACGACGGCCGCGGAAGCCTTCAAGTTAAATTAATTAACAAATTATTAAAACAACTACAAACAATATTAACACCAACTGATTATAAAAGATGTTCAAATTGTTTCCCATTAATTGTTTGAACTGCTTCAAATAACAGTCTCAGATCTTCCTTGAAATTTTTCTTATAGGTACAATCCAAGGTGAATTAAATAGTAACGGTGGCAGCATTGCCGCAAGTGAGATAGGGAACCGTTACGTCATCGCATACCCTCTTCTCCCTCTAATACAACTGTCAACCGTCTAAACCAGTTAATATTGGTTAATAATTGTGTAAAAGGAGAAGCGGGTATGCGGTGACGTAATGGTTCGCTATCTCACTTGCGGGAATCGTGCCACCGTTAGTATTCAATTCACCGTGGGTACAACCCTCAAATATAGTCCGCCTAGAAAGTATCCGGAAAAAAGAATGTAACACTGATGCCACTTCCAATTCCAATTTATGAATGAAACAATAACAATAGGACAATGATTCTAGTTATTTGTTTATGTAATTTCTTTTTAATTATGAGAATTATATTAAACGTTCAGGAAAGCTGAAATCAAATCAACTGCATCCTGAGTAGACTTGACGTTTCGTGGATATAAAATTGATGCTATTATTTTTTTTACATTTCTTAGTTGAAATGATTTTAAAATACCTTTTTTTTTTAATTATGAACCTCTCTGTTGAAAATATGTTCCATCTGTTTTCTTTTTTCTTAAATATTTTTGACCAATCAGTACATAGAAATGCGTTGTATCTAAGGACTGATTACAAAGTTCTACTTACGGCCGTGGCCTTGGTATTTCGTTTCGTTTTAAGTGGCTACTAGTATACATCACTCTTTCAGATTGAAAAAGGAATATCTTTATACGAATGTTTGTAAAGCAGGGTTGTCAACCGTACGGAAATTTCCGTACATGTACGGATTTCATGCGGAGTCAAAGATCATTCCGTACGGATTTTTCTTATATTTACGTTTTAGTGAAAAAAGTCATATTCTTTGTGTTTCTAATATATCATTTAGTAACTTTGGCTGTTCTGTAGTAATAAATTATAATTTTTTTAAGATAGGAGTAGAAGTATTGTCTGTTTCAAAATCAAAAAACCACCAAACCTCGTAATTTACCCCATGGATGCAACCGGCAACGCTGCTGCATGTACCATTACGAGATAAATATTTGGTACGGCAGATTTTCCCTATTTAAATAGGACTTTCTGGTTTATGCGATTTCGTACTAAAAATATAAAATTATAAAATGTCGGTGTAAGTTATTAAGATGGCTTACAAGATTCTTTCGGAGGCTGAAAAATTAACCATCATTGGCTAATTCTAGAATTTAAGAGCACTTCAATATGCTAAAATTTTGAAAATTCAGCCTATTTTACAAAGCAACCGTACCAATTATTTATCTCGCAATAATAACCTGCTAGTGACAAATTTAGGGGGAAGAAAATTTCAACTCCACAATTTAAAAGGTTTCTGTGTTTTTGCGACATCATAAGATTTAGGGCAAATTAAATATTAATCTGACGCTAAATTACAGACGCGCATAAACTATAACGACAATGTGAAGTACCAACTAAAATATATCTGGGAATTTTGTTTTTTGGCAACATAATTCAACGTGAATTCAACACAACATTCAACAGGTTGTGGTTTTTTAATTTAGAAACTGATAATAGAGTAGTGGAATGGCAACACTGTGCGTAAAAGATTCATCAACAAACTGGATTTTATGACTTGTTAAGTTCGGCAAATCACGTGATGCAAGCACGGAGTAAAAAGTAGAATTACCGAATTCGGCAATTTCTTTTAATAAAAAACATGAGGTTATGATGTACCATCGTGATCATAAAAATCGACTACAACGAAGTAAAATCGACACTTCCATTTTCCAAAAATTTAGTTGTGTAACATTAGGTTTGACACCATGTATTTGTCAACCTATAAAATCTCATCCATCTCATTCGATTCCAAAGAAATAAATGTTCTCTATGATTACTAATACTAACAGCAAATTCAGTTGCAACTGCTTGAATACTGGTTTCGTCTTGCAATCGCGTTTGAATTATTGCCTTCTGAATTGCTTTTAATTGGGCTATTTTTATTTAATTTGTCAAAATAATATTAATGTCAAAATGACAGAAGTTCATTTTAAAGCACGCTTCAATTAACTAACATTTCGAATGTAGTCGGTTTTTCTGATTACGATGGTATGTCAATTTAAGTTTCAAGCAAGGCTAGGTCATAACAATAACTAATAATTCACGGCCAACTACGAGGAGAAATGTTAAAAAAGTCACGTTATTTAACACACCATGTACTGTAATGGAAATGCGCATAAATTTCATTTTTATGTGAAAATAAAATACAATGTGCGTATTTTTCTATGTGAGCATTTTTCTGGGTGAGCATTTTTCGATGTAAGCAATTTTCTGTGTGCGCAATTTTCTCTGTGGGCATTTTTCATTGTGGGTAATTTTCCATGTGCGCATTTTTCTATGTGAGCATTTTTCGGTGTGAGCAATTTTCCGTGTACGCATTTTTCCATGTGGGCATTTTTCCGTGTGCGCAATTTTCGTGTGCGCTTTTTTCGTGTACGCTTTTTTCTGGTCACCCGATCGATTATAACCGAATTTGGTTCAAGTTGTCGAGTGAATCGCAAAAACACTATTCGCGTTTTTCTGATCGATATGAATCGATCGATAACGTTGTCGAAAATCGGAAAGATTTATCGAAACCAGTTATCTATCGATTGTGACCGTATCCGATGACTTTCAAAAAGCTTTAAAGACAATAGTAACTACGAGCAATAATATTTAATTGCATTCAAAGTGTATAGATTAATTTATGATAGCAAAATTATACTTTCGTACATAAATAATTGATAATTAACAAACATTTATGTAGCAAAAAATAGATATTATGCTGTACAGTATTTTTAAATTTGTTTTGCTTCTATCATTAGTTGTTCAATTATTAAGTTAAAAAATTTACCATAAATATAGAAAAAGTTATTTCACTTTATGTTAAATAAAGTATAATCTTTTAATGGACATTAAAGTAGCGACATCTTTCGATCGCTTGTTGACCTGATATTGCAGTAGGATTGACAAATTGAAGCCAGTTCGCCACATAATAAGGGCCAGTTGTACAAAGGAGGTTTAAACTGACGCTCAACTGAACCAGGTTCAAATAAAACAAAATCGCATCAAATTTTATTTATGAATGTATTAATTGCCATATGTCATTAAGATCATATGCGAATATTTGTTTACTTTGAACCTGGTTCAGTTGAGTGTCAGCTTAAACCTACTTTGTACAACTGGCCCTAAGTCATCCCAATGCAAGGCTTTGACAGCACATGGCCGCCTTGCATTGGGATGACTTATTATGTAGCGGACTGGCTTCAATTTGTCAATCCTACTGCAATATCAGGTCAACAAGCGATCGAAAGATGTCGCTACTTAAATGTTCATTACTCTCACATCGCATTGGCGAATAAACCTAGTTCATATCGGTTTGGTTTGCAGTGTAGTTCTCGGGCTATGGTTCTGCTGACGAAGGCCCAACTAGGCCTGAAACAGAGCCTGCTCGGGGAATCCGCTGCAATCAAAACCGATTTGCACAATAATTTTTATAATTTTTATAATCTTTTACATCGGGTACCCGAGAAATTTCAAAGCAAGTAAGCAAGAAGTAACCTGTCAAATATACGTCAATGTTACTTAACTGTAATGTGAAGTCAACATCACTGAAAAAGTTATGACCTTTTAGAATCCACATACGTTTAATTATCAAAAATTATTCTTTTTGTGAAGATAGTTGCTGCTTTAGTGAGAATTCGCAGAAGACGAGATGCTAATGAAAGAAGACGATTGATTGATGGGAATCGTGTTCGATTGAGACAGTTACGGGATTCTTCAGATCCATTTATGATGACAAACGAATTATTTACGGGAAAATATCGCTTAAATATCGCTTGTCAATTGAAAGAGCAAGATGGTTAATTGAGGAAATTATACCGATTTTGCCCTTTCTTGAAAGAAGTCATGCAATACCTGTAGAAATCAAAGTAAGTATGCATATATTAATTCACACGATTGCTTTTTAGACTTCATTATTTTGTAAAAAGGTTCTGTGTGCCCTACATTTTTATGCACATGGAAGTTATCAGAAGTCTGCAGGCAGTGATGCATACCTTGGGGCTTAGTCAACCAAGTGTCAGCAGGGCAATTGACCAAGTCACTGTAGCATTAAATTCAGGCCACATATTGACTGGGTGGTTAAATTTTCCATCTACTAGAGAAAAGCGTTTGGAAATAATTCAGAAGTAAATATAACGATTTCTAAATTGCCCAAAAAGTAACTTCTTTTTATTTTAAGAAACTTCCGAGCCTTCCAGTTTCCAGGAATACTTGGTTTTATTGACGGCACACATGTAGCAATCCGAGCACCATATGAACATGAAAAGTTATATGTTAATAGAAAATCGGGGGAACTAGAGGGGTACGGATGAGGTCGAGCTGGTCATTGAGCAGATTGTTACCATCCTCCGTATTTTCTTTTTGTATGTACAAAGCTTCTAAAATATCCATTCTATAACCCTTGTTTCTCCGAAAATAATCCAGACCATATTTCGTTCTTAGAATTGTAAAACACAGACTAGTTTAGAATGCATTTAAATGCAAACACATCACAATAATTTTAGTTTTAGTTTATAAACTCCCGAAGTTGGCGTAAATGCCGAAATGCGTATAGAGCAATAAACAAATTTAAGTGAAACAATAACAAGTGTTTTATTTTATTTCATCATGTTTTAAAAAATGTTTCACCAAGAGCCGACAGTTGCGTCCATTAAAACGTTAATAAAATTGTTATGAATTGCAGTGATGTAAAATTACCGTAATTTATAATTTTGGTAAATTACAGGAATAATTTTTTTATTACCATTTTAAATTCTCTAGTAATTTATTGTTGTAATAATTTACCATGGTAATTTACCATTTTCCACGTTTCTATGTAATATGTAGGAAAAATAAACTGTGTGTATGTAAAAGTTAAACTTTTATTGAAAATTTATAAAGCTTCAATTAAAAACATCGAATTATGATTTCAGAAAAAGAAAAGTAAACTTAATATAAAATAATTTGTAACTTGCAAATAAGAAAATTTGGTTAAAGAAAGCATTGAGTTAACAAATTACAATTTAAAAATAAGCATAACATAAAATAAATGTATGGAAGAAACCTTTTCCTCACTTATTTTTCTTCGGATGGAAAAGTAAAGTCCATTTATTAACTCGTTTAAAGTAAAGGCATTTGATTCCTAAGGAGTGCAAGGTTCATCTTTTGCAACAACGTTTTGGGTTCACTTAGATTTCAATTAACAAATAGTAGCTTTGCAGCTTAATCACTTGTCAATATATTTGTTCTTTTATTATGAATTGTATATAATTTGTTTATTTAATCTTAGATTTTGTAATTAATGGTATGTGATTTGGTAATTAATGGTAATTAATTAATCAATGGTAATTTAAAATGGTAAATTACGGATAAATTACGGTAATTTATGTCGTAATTTGCAGCGTAAATTACGACTAACATCACTGAAGAATTGTTAATTTGCTTGCTGATTTTGATATACAAGGTTTCCCAGCGAGACCTTTCATTAGAAGTTTATGGGGTTCTGGCCAAAATAGAAACTTGAACATTTAGAATTAGATACAAGTGATTGCGTTCTCTTCAGCTAAAATATTTTCAGATGTCTAGCACTTCTGGTTATACCGGAAGTCGCCATCTACTTTGTTATTTTAAATGGAACACCCTATTTATTTTTGCGCTTTTAGATGGGAATCATAATTTTGAATCTTTTTTATTGAAACCATACCATGTCTATCTATTACAGTTTTTGAGATAAAAATTATTTTCCGAAAACATGCCAGGTGGTTGACGTTTTCAAAATGGGCTGTAACTCTTATTTGAAACGAGATAGAAAATTGAAATCTAATTAAGTTTGTAGTTTAAAGATCCCTTAATCGTAGGTATTCTTTAAAATAAACATCTTCGCCTGAGAATAATTCTTAAATTTATAAATTAAATTGATTTGTTTAATTGGCAGTATTAGAGAATTAGAATATCTTATAAATCACGTGAATTATTTCGGCCTTATTGGGCCTCGTCAGAGATATGTACTTATATTTATAAGATATTCTAATTCTCTAATACTGCCAATTAAACAAATCAATTTAATTTACAATTTTCATTTGGCAAGAACTACAGCTTTCATTAATTTCACTCAACGTTTCCATAGTTACTTACGTTATTTAGTTTACTGTCACATTTTGCCGTTTTGACTGATGAAACATAACACGTTTCCTTCATTTTTGCGTTTTCTTTCAGGGTTTGTTTTTGGGATTTTGGAAATTCAAAAATATGTAAGTTTATAATTTTAATTATTATCCTTTCAAAAAGTAATTTTTTGGTACATATCTCTGACGAGGCCCAATAAGGCCGAAATAATTCACGTGATTTATAAGATATTCTAATTCTCTAATACTGCCAATTAAACAAATCAATTTAATTTACAATTTTCATTTGGCAAGAACTACAGCTTTCATTAATTTCACTCAACGTTTCCATAGTTACTTACGTTATTTAGTTTACTGTCACATTTTACCGTTTTGACTGATGAAACTAACACGTTTCCTTCATTTTTGCAAGATAGACATTTTTCAAAAAGTTTTCTTTCAGGGTTTGTTTTTGGGATTTTGGAAATTCAAAAATATGTAAGTTTATAATTTTAATTATTATCTTTTCAAAAAGTAATTTTTCAGTACATATCTCTGACGACGCCCAATAAGGCCGACATAATTCACGTGATTTATAAGATATTCTAATTTTCTAATACTGCCAATTAAACAAATCAATTTAATTTACAATTTTCATTTGGCAAGAACTACAGCTTTCTTAAATTTATACTTTTCATCAAGAGTTAAAAATGTAACAAGATCGATTTTTTCAAATGGAATGCCAGATTTTTCGTTGCGTAGGGGAGAGTCGGTGTATTGTGCGCACGTAAGGCAGAATTTCTATATTTCTCAAACGACTAGCAATAGAAACCTGAAAATTGTCATAGGAGTTCTCCAACATGTTTTCTATAACGACTCATTACCATTTTTTATGTAAAAGTGCACATTGCTTACAGGGATCGAAAATTAGAAAAAGTGTCTCAGCGTACGATTACCAGACCCATACGGGTTGGTGCGCACGTATCGGGTTATTGTGCGCTGAATATGACAGCAAAATTATTGCAGAAATTAGATGAAAATGAAATGATAATAACAAAAGCAATGTGTTTTTATCGAAAATATCAGAACATCAAACGTCAAAACATTGAACATTGAAACAAAATAAAATTCAAAACAAAATATTATTAAGCTCGAAAGTCAGCAATCACAAAAATCACAAATCTACCCTTCTGGGGTGTCGGCTCTAGTACACAAAGCATGAGCCCATCCTTCGCAAATGGAGCACTGGTACCAGACTTCATCCTTCCTGCTGCCATCATCACAAATCAAGCACTTCTCAACATTTGTCTGAATATCGTCAAGCTCATCGTCATCGCATAGTTCACTGGCCGATATTTGTTCATCTGAGTCGCTCTCCTCGAAAATTTTCCTTTTAACAACCTTATTTTTATTTTTAGTGGAAGGTTTCAGGACGGTCTTCGCCTTTTTCTTATTATTCGGTTTCTGCTTTTGCTCACCAGTCAATTTATTCTTTAAGTTCTTTTGCCTTGCTCTTTTCTTAGCCTCTGATATTTCCAAAGTTTCTCTGTTTGGAGTTTCTGTAAGAATTTCCGACTTTTGTTTCTTTCTTTGTTGAGTTTTGGCTGTTTCTTTCTTTGGTGCCGGAATAGGGCTCAAGTCTTCAATTGAAGTTGAGCTTCTCATCTAGTCTAATTGGTTTGGAACTTGGCCCGGGAACTTCGGTCAGGGTAGTTGTTGATGTTGAAGAAGAATTTGAATCTTCTGCTCGATTTTCTTCACCTTCCAATTCGATTGCAGGAGTGTGGTGAATGGCTGGTAGAAAGTCCTCTTTGGTAAATTTATCAGGTTGGTAAGGCCATATTCCGGAGGTCCGGAAACCTGATTGTGCCTTTTCGATGGATGCAACTCGGCTATATGCTTTTTAGAACAGCTCTGCCATTCATATGGAGTGATTCTTTCAGCGTGCGGCAGATGAATATCACATTGATGATTGATGGCGAAATTATAAGCCCGAGGCGCGAAGGGCCGAGGGATTATAAGACGCAAAGGGCGAAAATCGTAGTTCACGCCCGAAATGCAAACAAGATTTTTTGTAAAATCGTTTAAAGCTGGATTTACATGGAGCGATGAGCGCGTCAAAACGCCGGGCGTACTGTACTCCCATTGGTTAGTGCTCGTTACTTAAAAAGCAGTAGCCAATAAGAGTATACGAGCCCTAACAACTATATGTTGGAACAAGCAGTTATATCTGAAATAAATCGTGAATTCGGTGAAATATTGTGACGAATTTTTTCAAGATTTTGTGAATTTATGTCATTATGTTTAACGGACCTTTTGCAAGTGTATTTCAACAATGAAAGTCAATTGCTTTAATATACTTTTTTTATTTATTTTCAGCGCAATACTTTTGACAACTAAATGTTGGAACACGTAGAATTTAACAAGATAAGAAACAAATTTAAGAAGACTTAACATCTTCTTTTGCCCGAATAACTGCCTGAAGTCTATCAGGTATAGTATCGACAAGACGTTTGCAAAATTCAGGTGTAAAACTATCCCAAATTTCTTGTAATTTGGCGCGCAATTGAGGTAGGGTTCGTAGAGAATTGTTTTTTAAATTTTGTTTCATTTTATGCCACAGTATTTCTATTGAACTGAGATCTGGGCTGCTGAAAGGATGTGACAAAATTTTAAAACCATTGTCCTCAAACAATTTTTTTGGTGTTTTTGTTGTGTGACATGACACACCGTCCTGTTGGAATATGTAATCTTCATTCGGATATAATTTTGCAATAAGTTATGAAGAATGTTTTTATATTTTTCTGCGTTTACAATCCCTTCAATAAATTTTAAAGTGCCCTTAGCTGACATACGTCCCCAAACCATGAAGCCTCGTGGGAACTTAACTGTTCGTTTAAGGCTGTCTTTATGGAAAGCTTCTGCTTTTTCTCGATTTACGCGTTTACGATGATCTCCCACGCAAACATTAAATTTGCTTTCATCACTAAATATGACTTTACGCCAGTCAATTTTAGACCACGAAAGTTTAGATTTAACCCAAATGTAACGATTCCTTTTTTGTTTTTCTGTCAATAATGGCTTTTCTTTGGCCTATAAATTGGAATATATTCAAAGGTAAAACTTTTGCACACTAAGGCCCGATTTTACAATCGTCGGATAAGCATTAGTCTTAGACTAACGTGACGTAGATATGGAGGAACGTTAAAGGATATTCAAAGAACATTGTTTTGCCTTCATGGTACTGCCGAATCTCCCGCATTTTTCGATCAGTTGGCTTCCCCCGTCCCATTATTGTCACAATATTTCAAAAATTATATGATTTTGACAACAGAACAAGGTACACTACAGACAAGATGTCAACTTTACGACTTGGTAAAACCACGTAAAACATTGTTGACAACAAAGGCTTGTTTTGTTTCAAAGCGGCCTTAGCGTCACTGAGATGAAATTGAAGAAAAGTAAAAAAACCAATGCGTCTTCCAACATTTAGTTGTCAGTGTTTTCATGCATCAAATGTGTAAATAAAATGCAATAAATTAAACAAAAGTTAATTTTGCTCTAAATATAATTCGAAACAACATTGAAAATATTGCTATAGTTGCTTATTTACTGTTTAAATTTAAAAAAATTGTTATAAATTCAGTAAACTAGCATTTTATTTGAAAAATGTTGCTTGTTCCAACATATAGTTGTTAGGGCTCGTAGTACGCTCGGCGTTTTGACGCGCTCAACGCTCCATGTAAATCCAGCTTAAAGCTTTGAAAAAATAAATGGCACGATTCGTTCTCAAAAACCAAGTTACGTTGTTGGTTGGTAATGTGATGCAAATAAACATGTTGGTTTCTTAGGTTTTAGGGCGCAAAAGGCACTATTTACGCCCGCAAATTATTGTATAAATGACTTCATTTTGATACGATATTACAAAAAAGATTTTTTTCTCTAATCGTTTCTAATATATGAGACAGATGAAAATGATATATAACACCTCCATTGATTCCCTAAACTTCTTCAAGTGCATTGGCATCAATGCACCTTCAAACACAGGAATTAAATTCTCGAATCCCCATATTCGAAGCTGCTCACTAACACCTTCCATACCGGCATGAGATTTATAAAATTGACGCCAACCACGCCACAACGTGTTCGTATGCGTCATAGACAAATATAAGACAGCTCATTCCCATGCTTTGACACTGGCAATGAGTGAACAGTGGCGGTGACGCGGGCGGTACTACCGAACTATTCAAATAGCGCCACTTTTAAAATATGGCTTCCATTCAGAATTTTATTTTATCATTTAATTTAATGTCAAGAAAAATATAATGATAAGAAATTTAATTTGAAAATATGCAAAGAGTAACCACAGCAATAATATTATAACTTTGGTTAATCCTTTATCATTTTCAGATTAAATTTCTTATCAATATATTTTTCACATTAAATTAAATGGCATTATGGCAAAAAACGTTGATTTCCATGTTTTAGGACGGTGATTTTAGAAAACACTAAAAAATTATGGATACAAATTTATTACAATGTTAATTTACATATTTAGCAAATCCTTAAGACTAAAGACGTTAGTCTAATAAATCTAAACTAAGGCTTTATCATTGCCATACATACAAAAGAGACGATATGAAATCAAATTCGTATCAATTTATTTGCATTATGAATATTGAGCAATCAGTATAAAATTAATGTGTTTTGCTATTTTTATATAAAAAAATCAGTACCATATTCAAATGTATGAAATGATAAGAACAAAAGCAACGGTTTATGAATATTATTGCTTAGTAATAACACTGTAGTGCAATATTGTAGGAACTAACAATATTGATAGTTGTAGGAACTAACTAATGCAGAAGGAATTAACAATATTGTTAGGTCCTTCTGCATTTGCAATAAAAAAACAATACAATAGCTAATTTAATAATGCAACATTTTAGAAAACATTATACATATATTATACAGTTTCTTAAATTACAACTGTTCAACTATCAACCAAAATATATACTATGTACTCAAAAGTGTACAAGGGACAATCACATAATGAATACTTAACCACAGGTCGAAAACTAAATTATTATATTAAGAAAAAAAAATATCTGAACAAAAACAGCGATCCGTTTGTATATTGCTACCAACATTGGCCCATATCATAATCGTTTCACTAGCTAATTGAAACACCTCCAAACAAATTTTTAAACTAGACGTATGAATCTGTTTAGAAATTAAATACACAATGAATACATACGAAAATGTAATTGCCCCTTTGACATTTTTGAGTAGTGTACTTACAATACAAAGTTTACAAATGTAGTATTTTTTGATATTTTGATTTGCTTTGAACCACAAACGATCTTTGCCTATCTTCCGTGAATTTATGCAAAATACAATTACCTACGATATAAAAAAATTGGCTTGTAATACTTACTTTATGAACGTCACAATTACTGAAAGAAATATCTACATGCTCATATAAGACTTCAAGAATATTTTGTTTGATATTATTAATATGGGGATGATTTTCTAAGCATTTGTGAATTATATCATAAGCAAAGGTTACACATTGAATCATGCTATCGTGGCAGTAAAACAACTTTAAATTTGTGGGATCGTTTTCTTTGAAACTAATAAAATTGGGTACCGTTTCAATACTGTCACTTTTAAAGCACGATGAACATTTTTCACAACCTGTCCTTAATTTTTTCATAAAGAATCCACAAACATACGCCGTACTTTCGGCATCAAAAGAATTACGATCAATACTAATGTTAACCATATTAAGTAATTCAGATGTTACAACGGGTGGTGTATGAATATTACTTGCAGCTCCCAAAAAATCTTTTAATTTAACCAACATTTGACATTCATCATCTTCGCAATTTTTCGCCAACGTTTTACATGATGATAAATTATTGACTATTGCAGTTTTCATATAACTTAAGAATTGATGTGGAGTCGGATTAATGTTGGCTGCACCGTATTGACGCACCGTACTGAAATATTATTTAAATATTATATGGCTATCATTAAATGATATAATTAAATCAGTTACCTAAAGAAATTCTCTAATGGATCTTGTTGTACGCATCTAGTCTTCAATGTACCTTGCTCACTTTGGAAATAGTGAGCATACAACTTTTTCATGGAGTTCATCGTGAAGATGAGGCCCTTGATACAACGAGGAGCTTTGCATTGGACGCCACTTTTGAAAAACTTCTAATTTTCGAGTTTTGGAATAATGGTATTCCAAAACTTAATATGCCCACTTGAGCGACTTATCGCACGTTTCAGAGGTTTTCCTACAAAATCAAAACACAGTTTGTTAATATGAACACAACACTTTAAATTTTCGTAGATTACCTGGGAAATCTCTAATATTACGACTATTCAATGAATCAAAAATAGAGTCCATGAGATGTGCAAATTCTGCAGTATATATTACCTCTGCTGGCAGATTTGCAGATGCCACCACCGATTCTATGGATGCTGCCACTATTGAACTGAAAATCTGGGCAGTAAATGAAACTTTCATTTTAACAAAACTTATATTTAATTTGAAATGTAACGGTTTAATTTTCCTCATTGCTAAAAAAAACAAAATCAAATAATAAGATAACGATAATTAATGATTTTATGTATCCACCTTGAAAGCGTCTGGTCAAGTCAATTTTGTATGCTTCTTCAATGTGTACCCACTTGGCTACCTTATTGATATCAAAATGAATATCATATTGATGTAATGTATTCCGGATGTTCTTGATAATATGGGGAGTATCATAGAATATGAATATTTTTCTTCCACTAATTACGATATGATGTCCTCCTTCATTTGTACTATTAACTAATTGGCTTACTGCCGCTACATTCGTAGTCCCTAATAATAAATACGTGTAATGTTTTACATTCTGAACACAACAATTTAAAATTGACTTTTACCTTGGTCACAAACACAACCAACTACATGAATGTTTCTTTCAATTAAACAGGACAAAATGTCAATTAATAATTTCTTCAAAGAAACTGTTTTAATTTGATCTTTTGTGAAATAAAAAGCTATAGGTTGCTTCCACTTTCCAGATAATGATGACAGCATAAAAACTAATGCATGGTTTGCTTCTTGGTTGGATCTCTAAATGTCCAAGATCTACATATCCAACAATTTTATCATGCGCCTTATCATAGGTTAATGCCTGTTTTAATGCTATTTCGTCGAATAATAAGACACATTGTTTCAATTCTTCTGAACAGCGAGCCAATCTTTTTTCTAAACTTATGATAATGTGCATATTAATTCCTACTGTTAAGGGAATGTCCTGTAATAATCTTTGTAATGTTGATCTCGATGGTAAGTTTAAAAAATTCCTGAGAAACCGGTAGCATTTTGGTCCACGCTTATACACAGCTAATGCAAAAATTTTGTCATCCCGGTTCCATGAAGGTTCATCCTTTTTAAAATTTCTGAACTGACTTCTAATTCAATTTGCTGTAACATTATTAAAATTTTGTTCCAACTTCCGAAAAACGTCAGTGTAACTGGCACGAGATAACATTTTTAAAGTGTTGCGTGATTTCTGTAATTCTGATTTTAATTTGCATATCCTTCCCTTTTGCACCGTATATTCTTTGTACAAGATCTTCTTGCGAGGTGATCAAATATTGAACCTTTTCTCACCAAACTTCCTCAAAATAGATTTGCGTGCTGTAAATAATAAAAATAAAATTACAATTCTGTGTCAATATTGCTACTAGTCAATAAAAAAATTATAATTAAAGCTGGTTCTTGTCCGATGAAAATTGTATCACAAACTCTTTTAAACGGACACTAAATGGCGCATAAACACTTAACGTTTCGCAGTCGTTCGACAGCTTCGTCAGAAATGAAAAATATATTTTTCGAACTGTCGAACGACTGCGAAACGTTAAGTGTTTATGCGCCATTTAGTGTCCGTTTAAAAGAGTTTGTGATACAATTTTCATCGGACAAGAACCAGCTTTAATAAAATTAATGCTAATTCAACTATGCGAAAAGCGCATTTCGACAAGATCGTGACCCTATAATTATTTCTGATTATCTATAAGTTATTTTACTAAGAACTAATATTCCACAAAATGATTAATCAAATGAATTGATTACAAATGTACAAATGCGCGCCAACACCACTTCTACTCAGTACGGGGCTTTTATATGCTTTCCAAAGATGAATGAAGCTGCCTACAACTTTTTGTAGATTTTAGTTAATTCCCTTGCCGTTCGTAAAAACGCTCCCATCGCTATGGAAATTGGTTACAAATCACTAAATTTTTACGAATTATTTGCACAAGATAGAGACTCAAAATTTCCTATTATAATAATCTCACTATATACAGGTTGAGTCCAAAAAAAAAACGCCTACGCGAATAGCGTTGGTGTTTATTGTCGTATTTGTGCGATCAAAAAATCAAACAAAATAGCAGAAAAAACTCAGCTGTTAACTTTTGTTTTTTAAATCTTTAAATGCAGTGGTATGATTACTGTAATCAATATCGAAAGAACTTCTTTTTCTGCGATCAATGATGTGCTGCAGCAAACACTTATTTTTCAAAACAATAGAAAACAATAAAAATAAATAAATTAATTATTTACATGAAATGTCGTAATAAACAGTTGGTGAACAATAAATAGAGAGTTTTAGCAATTTTTACGATATGGATAACGTTTACGCTAAATGCTGTAAAAAGACTAACGCGCTTGATACATGTTTTACGGTAAATAGTGTAGTATCTATAAGTACTTCCTCATAGGCAAAAAAATGACGATAACTTTCAAATTCTTTTTTGTTGTTTTTTTCTATTGTTTTGAAAAATAAGTGTTTGTTGCAGCACATCATTGAACGCAAAAAAAAACGTTCTTTCGAAATTTATTACAGTAATCATACCATTGCATTTAAAAAACAAAAGTTGACAGCTGTCATGCAGCTGTCTTAAATGTATTAAAGACGCAAGGTATGGTATTTTGTAAGTTTTTTCTGCCATTTCATTTGATTTTTTGACCGCTCAAATACGACAATAAACACCGACGCTATTCGCGTAGGCGTTTTATTGGACTCAACTTGTATATTTAAATATTTTCAATTCCAAAAAAAGCTTTAGAAATTTCCTCATTCAATAGCAAATCAGTATTTTAGGAAATGTAATTTGTGTGGTTGTAAATTATGAACTTACCTTATACGAAAGATAGCTACTGCTTTGATAAAATCATAATTATTAGCTGCCAATGTCAGGAAACGTAGTTATGTACCAGAATTTTTGGTATTTCGGAGAGACGTCAAAAAAATGTCCGAAATTTTCTGTCCGCAACTGTACATTTTGTTTTTTATTTGGTAATTTAAATGGAATTTTACCAGTTTACATCCCTGATGATGTCTGTGGTAGAAAGTCAAAAGAGCATAGGTCACATTTTCTGTAAAACGGAGTTATGTACGTAAATGCATTCAAAAATGAAATTTGTGAATATTTCGTCCGTTTTGATCGCCCGAATGTGAAATACTGTAATGAATAACTATAGTTAAACCCTTATGTTGGACGAAATATTCACAAATTTTATTTTTGAATACATTCAAGTTCATAACTCCGGTTTGCAGAAAATGTGACTTTTGCCCTTTTTCCTGCCTACCGCAGATGTGTTAACTACGTAATTGTCTCTTCTGGCATTAATAAAAAATCGAACGCATTAATTTTTAAAACTACATTAATGTATTAGTAATAGAGATCGTGTTCTGAAATTCCATTAATAAATAAGCAAATAGTTATATTACACTAACAAAAACATTTTTGAAAAACGTCATAAGTTAGTTTTTTCAGCCGAAAAATGATTAAAAAAAAGTAATTCCACCTTAGTAGAGAATTACGAATTATTTAGAAATATTTACATTTATAGAAAATATGTATAATTAGATTTAGAAATTCTCGGCATTGGGGTACGAGACAGAATATTACGAACAATATTCAATTTCGACGAAGTAATTTTTTTAATTTAATACATGCACAATGCTATTGCGTATATACTAAAGATGAGTATTATCGGAAAATGTTGTTTCTAGGTTTCATCTAAGTATGTTACAATTAACTAACATGACACTTACACATTACATACTTTAAATTATTTTCATTAAGATATGGTCAAAACACTAGCACTCACATATTGCCTGTAATTAACCACAAAATAAGAGGTTCTGTGTAAAATTCAAAATAATAAAATTTAGAAAATATGCATCCAGCATTACACAAATGCATTACAGATGTCGACATCTCACATTTGTCAGGATGGGTCAGGATATTCAGACACAGGTATTGCAGTGACACCTATTTTCTATAAGTCGATTATTTTCGTCTGAAAACACCATCATCAGCGCCCCCCTTGTGGGTACGCCCAACTATATTCACGTTGCCAATTCCGTAATCCCTATGGGATGTCTTATATTTGTCTATGGTATGCGTGCTCTGAATGCTCTGACTCACAGCTCTGACTAATCTGCGACGCAAATTTTTTTAGCTACGAATTGGTAGTGATGCATCCACAAATGACATGTCAGTGTTAAAATAATGTAGTAGGTATAGTATGTTGCATTCACAATGACATGTTGGCATTAAAATAATGAATTAGTATAGTAAACACAAAATAATAAATATTAATTTGTGATTATTGATTATTTGTGATTTATCTAACAATAAACACTTGTTTGTCAAACTATTTCTTAAAAGTAATATTCAAACAAAAGTTTACTATAAAATAGTTGTACCCGCATTTACAACATGTGGTTCTCTCAAGTCAATATTTGTACGAAGATAAACAAACAATCTTTCAACAAGTTAGGTTGTGGTAAAATTAACAATACGATTTTTCTCCGTGTACGCTTTCAAGAAAAAGAACCTATACAGAAGCAATAGAAGAAATTAATATTACAAAAGAAGAAAAAATGTTAAGAAAATCGACAACAACTTAAATTAAGGAAAACAAAAAGCAAAATAATAACAAAAGAAAATTTCGAAAGCATTTTAGAAGATCTAGCTATTTTAATACAGGTCGATGAAAATACAAATGAAACTAATTTATCTGAAGGATTTACATATAAAGCTGAAATTGTTTTTCCTGTTTGTAAAAAAATGTACAACGCACATAAAATGAAAATTCGAGGCTAAGTTTTCAAATAACATCACAAAATCTTTTAAACGGACACTAAATCTCGCACTATACACTTAACGTTTCACCGTCGTTCGACAGCTTCGAACGACGGTGAAACGTTAAGTGTATAGTGCGAGATTTAGTGTCCGTTTAAAAGATTTTGTGATACAATTTTCATCGGACAAGAACCAATTTTAAATTTTCAAATAACGTTGGATTATTTTTAACTTTCAAAAACACATTAAAGTAAACCACTTTGTGGGTGGAATTGCAGTAAAATCTAAAAAACGTGTAACTGAGAAGGTAACAGAAATCGCCGAGTTCTTCTTAAGAGACGAAAACCACTCAAAAAATGTGAAAGGAGTAAAAATTTTAGAATCAACTACTAGTGCAGGTTCTAAAGAGAAAAGTGTAGATGTAGTGGAAGAGTCAAGTTTACATAACATTTCGGATAACGAGGAGATAGATAAATTAGAAGCAAATTTTACCGTTATTTGGATAATTTACTTTCAGAAAATTCGGGGGAACGAAGAAACAGGGTTGTTGCCAGACAAACTATCCTGTATATAAGGAAGTCCGGAAAATTAGTAAATTTCAAAAATCAAATGATCTCTAAACGTGAACGAAGAAGACGATTATTATAAAAACAGTGCAACAGAAACCAAACCCGACTTCCAATGTTTTACCCAATTTTAAATGAAACTCAAATTTTAATTCAAAGAATAAAAATAAAAGAAATAAAGCATTTTACAAAATGTGTGGCACTAAAAAAATAAAAAAATCTATTAAAAAAATACGTTCTCATTTATTTAACATTATATACATAAAAATTTGTGACACAGTTAAATCGTTTCAAAGTACCAACATCAGTTTTGTGCAATGATGTGCAATTTTCTTAAAATGTTATTAAATCTGTGAAATGCTATGTATTTCTTATGTAATTGGATAAAATTTTCAAAATTCTGTGCAATGAAAATCAAAGTTTGCGCAATACTAAAAATATTTACGAAATTCGGAATGTTTTGTGAAATTATCGTAATATTGTACAATTATTATACAACGTGCAATATTTTGTACACTTAAACATATAGTAAATAGCCCCTCGGTCGCCTTCCCTATAGGAATAATAATTCTTAATCGATGAAAAAATGTACGGGAATAAGCCTAGGAAGTTATTATATAGAATTAATGAGAAAAGAGAGATAAATAAAAAGGTTCTTGATTAAAGTTAAGTGACGTTGGTGATATCCAGCATAAGACACAGATTAATATCATAGCAGATATGCATACAAAACTGTTTGTCGGCATCTTTGATATTGAGTCTGATTTTTTAACTTTCAGCCGTTTTGAAAAGGGTGTGCTACCTTTTGATTTAAAACATTTTGCAGAAGCTCATGTGGTAAAGTTTCCCGATGACTTACCTATTCTCAATCAACCTGTTCTGGGAATACTTATTAGCCGCTTTCCCGTTACCCACTTTGCGCCCGTAAATTAACACAAAATCGCACATAATTGGATCATAACCTTTCAAAAAATTAAATAATGAAGTGGTTTCTTCTCCTGAATTTGTCCTATCGTTTATAACTACTGAGTAGACGGGTGTCGGGCAAGCTAGACTGGGAACGTGTTGAAGAGGCGAAAAATAGGTAACCAGTAGTGGTGAATAATGCAAATAAATTCATCGTTTTCAAAATCTAAACTATCAAGTGAATAATAATGTTTGATAATACAGTGTTTCTTAGAATATTTCAAAATTTGCAAGGAAAATCAAACGTATCGAAGCCTGGCGTATTAATATAACTACATATCAACTAAAATGTGATTTTCTAATCTAAGTTATTGCAAGTTTAGTAGTGCGGTCTGATGCACGAGTCATGTATGGTACGCCCTTCCTACTCCCTCTCTCACTGTTATTACCATATAATTTGAAAAATATATTACATTAAAATTTAATGTAAGGCTGACACACCTTTCTACAAAGGCTACTTGTTAAAAATATCCAAATTGGCAAGTTTTCGTATCTGCTATAATAATCTGTAATGAAGGCAAGAAAATTTTATAACTTTAACACTTTTCTGCTGAGAGGTTTGTTTTGCACTGTTGATCGTTTTTTCAGCAAGTCTGTAGTTTCTAAACAAATATTGTCCAGGACTGGTTTTACTGTTGATTTTATTACCAACTCACAAACTAGTTTTTTATGTTTTAGACAAGAGAATATTGGATTTTCTAGCAAACGTGGGCAAAATAAGTTAAGCAATTGATGACAAGTACAATGTGTTTTTTTTTAAATGCCATAAGGGGTGGACTGTGGAAAAGAAAATTCATGTCTTAGCTCTATTCATTTACTTTAAATTTTCAGTTTTGGCATGTGTTAGATGCCAAGCTACGACATGAGTTTTAATTTTCATGGGCCAACCTTTATGGCATTTTTAAAAAAATACATTGTATTATCCATATTCATTAAAGGTAATGCCTCCTGTACAATATCTGCAATTTGCTGAACAACATTTACAAAAATTGCATTAGGATGCACTAAATGTTCGGAACAGAATAAATTCTATATTAAGGGTGCGCTGATCGCAGCATGAAAGTCATGCATTTTATAATTGAAAAGTAGGCTAAAAAAACATTTTTTATTAGAAACGATTTTTTTAATACATTGTAAAGCAAAACTGTAATTTGTGCCAAAATAAAATATAATTTGAAAAGGAACGAAGTCAAGATTGTTACTATCGTCTCTGCAATACATTATACAGTCCACCTAGTTTAAACTTCCGGAACATCCCAACATTTTGTTCTGGATCATCCCAACATTTGGTCCAATCGAGCCGGATACCCAGTGATTGACTACAATTGCGACGACGAGACGTAGTACATTCTACAGCGATCACGTTCGGCATCGACGTGGCAAGACAACTTTGAAAGAAAATACCAGCACGTTCGGCATCGACGTACTGAAAGGCAGCAGTGGTACACATTGAAGGACCAGCAAGTTCGGCATCGACTTGTGAGAGGCAGCATTGGCTCAAGCACCGGGCTCAAGACATAAAACTGACACGTTTGGCATCGACGTGTGAAAGGGCAACATTGCCTTCAACAAGGCGTAATTGAACATTGTCATCAAGACGCAATTAACACCGGACGTCGGCACGACAAAGGTGAATTCAGCACAAGACATCAAGACGAATAGAATCGGCGATAGCGTATCAACAGTACAGTGAGTGATTTAGTAAAGGCGGTTTAGTAGAAGTTTTATCGTTAGCAGTTTTTGAATTGTCGGAAGTCAATTTAGAATTTAATTTGTAAATATGGAAGAATCCACCGAACTCATACGTCAAAGGGGCACAGTCAAAGCTAAGTTGACTAGATTTATAAATTTTCTGAATAAATGTGATACAGATAAAGACAAAATATTCGAAATTCCTTCTCGTTTAGAAAAACTGGAATCCTCTTGGGATGAGTTCGATGAGATTCAGTCGAAAATTGAAGGCATAGATGTTGATGAAATTCAGGAAATAGAACGTGAAGAATTTGAAAATGAATTTCATGATGCGATTACGAAAGCTAAACGAATACTTAATATTCAAGTGGGGCAAAATATCAGCAATCAACCTCAATCCATACATTCAAATCAGCAGCAACAATCAGTTTTACAAGTCCATTCGAATCTTTCAAGGTCTCTAAAGTTACCAATCATTGAGCTTCCTAAATTTAGTGGCAATTGGGAAGATTGGCTACCATTCCGTGATATTTTTGAATCTCTCATTGATAAATCATTAGCAGGAGTGCAGAAACTGCACTACTTGCGTTCATCTCTAACTGGCAAGGCAGCCGCATTAATTCAAGTCATTGAACTTACAGAAGATAATTATCAAATAGCTTGGGATTTGGTCAAAGAGAGATTCGAAAATAAAAGGGCAATTGTACAACATCATGTAGAAGCATTGCTTAAAATTTCAAACATAACAAAAGAATCTCACACTGTTCTTAGACAGTTATATGACACTGTACAACAACACATAAAAACATTAGAAAGATTAGGTCAGTCTACATATCAATGGGACACACTTCTCATTCAGATTTTACTTCCAAAACTTGACAATGTAACAAAACGTGAATGGGAAGCGGAAAGAGCGGACACAGATAAACTTCCTACATTTGAAGATTTTTGCACATTTCTTAAAACGCGGTGCTCATTTTTGGAAGCACTTTCACATACAAAATCGCTAACAATAGGCAAAAGCGAAACAATAATTCCCAAATGTCATTCTTCGAAACAAATGGGGCAAGCACATGTTGCAACCGAAGATAAAACGTGCGTTGTTTGTAAGGGAAACATAAAATTTTTGAATGTTCCGACTTTCGAGCGTTATCAGTTGAAAAGAAATATGAGAAAGCAAAGGCATTCAAACTTTGCTTTAATTGTTTAAAGGCTTATCATGGACGGAACTGCATCGCCGGTTCTTGTAAAAAATGCGGACGTCATCACAATACATTATTACATTCAGATAAAAATAAATTAGCCTCTGATATTGGCAGTCAACAGACTAATGCAAAGATAAAGTACTAGAAGATATGACAGTTAATAATATGGAAGTAGAACAAAGTTTAGTTCGCAAAAGTGGCTCCACCTAAGTTTTGGGCCGAATAAACGCGGGAGTTTTAAATTAGGAGTATTTTTTCAGAAATATGTAATTTAAAGTTTCATAAATCATGAATACGCATTTTAAAGATTCAAATTTTATTTCAAACTAAGAAATGATTCATTTTAGAACAAAATTATATTGATGAAAAAAAAATCTTCACCAAGTCATCAAATAAAAATCTTTTCTAACAAAAAATGTTTCTAACAAAAAAATTAAACAGAATAAAACACTGTAGATATGATAGGAGATTAATTTTTATAATATTATTATAGGAAGAAAAAAAATTACAATAAAACAGATTAACATTTAAAATTAATAATGTAATTCACAACGTATTTGTTTTTTTAAATTTTCTATGTTTCATATAAAAATCACGAACTAATTTTGTTATTGGATCAATGGAAGTATTCAAAACTTTCATGTGATTTTCTCTTCCAGTCAATATTCTGTTTAATCTTTTAATCCATGAATACATTATAATTTTAAAAACTAAATTAATAAACATTTTCCTGACAATAGATTTATGGGTATAACATTTCATCCATTCAAATGATATTTCCTTTTTCATTTCTAGACGGATATAAGAAGCGATGCCTTCCATATAAGCAATTTGAGGCAATAAAGCACTTACCAAACGACTAGCACATCGAACTGCTAAACTAAACTGCGGCTGTGGATATTTTAACCGCCTTACTTGATCATGCTCTCTGGCAGTAATTAGATCATGCTCTTTTCGATTTTGTATAAAATCTAACATTGATTCTTTGCAAGAATTACAATTTTTAACTTTCATCAAAATTTTCTTAACTATATAACCGGCTATATACAGGGTGAGTTTTTTTCGATGTTTAGCATTGGGATCTCGGAAACTAGCAGAGCTAGAGAGACGGTTAAATGGGGAAAGATTTGTAGTTTTAGGAGCCCAGTTTAATGCAGCTTTTGTTTTTTTCTTAAAGTTCATGGCTGGCTAGATATTTTGAAAAAACTGATTTTTTATAAATTCGTTAAATGCATATAGCTCGGTTATTCTTGATTTTAGAGAAAAGTTGCAAGACAAAAGTTGTACAGGATTATGTTCTTAATTAAACAGTCGAACTAAATTTTCCATATAAGCTCTTATTTTTCAGTTATGACATAAACATCAGTTTTTTTAAATGGAAACCATAGTAGGCCATGAGTGAAAAAGAAACGCCTTTTTTTACCTTTTCAACGATGTAACATTCGATATGGTTATTTAAAAAAACGACGGAGATACGGCAGTTTTTCTCTTTCAAAATTGTTAATATGGTTGGCCATGGAAACAAAAGTTTATTGACAAATGCAAGTTAGAAATGGTGAGCAAATAAGAATCAGATTAGAGTAGGCGCTGCAAAAAAATGTATGTCTGTGATTAAATAAAAGGTCAATACATTTGACAGTCCATGAATGTATTACATTAATTAATTCAGTTAATCACAAACATTGCACAGCCCACTCTAATCTGATTTTTATTTGCTCACTTATATTACTTTGACGTTTTGTTCGCCGTTTCTTTTTACATACGTTTCAGAATCAAAACTCTAATACCAACAATGGTTCAATATTTCAATAGCCTCCTAGGAGAACCTTCAACCTTTTAACAAATCTAAACTATCGAGAACAAAAATAAACTAAAAATATTTCTAAAGATGTTCGAAAAGACCACCATTATTTGCAATACATAAATTACATCTCTTTAAAATCGAATTTACTGCTTTCCTAGTAGAACGTCCGTCATTAGGAGCTATTCTGTAACTTATTAACAGGCTGTTAAAATTTAAGGGTACGTTAAAATTCAAAATAGAGTCTTGTGATTCGCTGTTACTACGATAACTGTACTTTTTATTTAATCACAGATATACATTTTCTTTGCACCGCCTACTCTAATCTAATTTTTATTTGCTCCTCGTTTATAATTTGCATTTGTCAATAAACTTTTGTTTTCATGGCCAACCATATTAACAATTTTGAAAGAGAAAGAGAAAAACTTCCGTATCTCCGTCGTTTTTTTAAATAACCATATCGAATGTTACATCGTTGAAAAGGTAAAAAAAAAGGCCTTTCTTTTTCACTCATGGCCTACTATGGTTTCCATTTAAAAAAATTGACGTTTATGTCATAACTGAAAAATAAGAGCTTATATGGAAAAGTTAGTTCGACTGTTTAATTAAGAACATAATTCTGTACAACTTTTGTCTTGCAACTTTTCTCTAAAATCAAAAATAACCGAGCTATATGCATTTAACGAATTTATAAAAAATCAGTTTTTTCAAAATATCTAGCCAGCCATGAACTTTAAGAAAAAAACAAAAGCTGCATTAAACTGGGCTCCTAAAACTACAAATCTTTCCCCATTTAACCGTCTCTCTAGCTCCGCTAGTTTCCGAGATCCCAATGCTAAACATCGAAAAAAACTCACACTGTATGTATAAGATATAGTGGTTATATAATTCGTTTCACCTCTTGTTTTCTTTCGCACTTCTTGCAACTTATTGTCACTTATAACAATTTGACGTTTTAGAGGTTTATTTTCTACTTCAACCACTAACAGGTTTCGAAGTGAATCTAAAGCACCAACTGTATCATCTTCCTGACAGTTTGCATGTAGAGAATGGATGCCCAAGAAATTTGAAATTAAAATTGATTTAAATGTAGATGGAAATAAATTTGCCGATGGATTATTATTTCTTACATTAGCTGCTCTCATACTTGAAAACATGTTTTCTAATGGATCTTGATTAAACGATCTCGTCAGTAAAAACTTGAAACCTACTGCATGCAAACGTTTCCAAATTTCTTGTAAATTATTAATTGTAAAAATAAAATTCTTTAAAGAAGGAGGTCGACTTCTTTGTCTCGTACTTCTGGATATAAATTCCATGGAATGAAGTACTTCTTTAGCTTCTCCCCAAAACCTGTTATGACCTGATTTTGGAGTTATTGCTCTACGGAGGATCTTTCCAGGAGATTTATCTCTAATTACATTACTGTTTAAGCTATCGTACAGTTTATCTACGAAAAGTATCAGGGTGGCTGTATTTACTGCACTTTCCTCAAATTCACAAGTATTATTCGTATTGTGTGCTAGTAATTTCATCACAGCACCAACTCGCTGTCCAAGAACTTGTGCAGCCAAGTACATCCGCATCTTTTTCTGGCCTTCTGGATAAATATGATCTTCAGTAATGTGAGGGAGGGCTCTACAGTCAGCATTCCCAACATCCAGAGAATATAGTTGAATTATATGTTGCCAGGATGCAATTTTTTGTTCTCCGTTTTCTTTAAACATAACATTTTTTGCTATAAAATGATTTCTAAACCCTTTTAACATATGCGGAGGATCAAAAAGTGGAAATATTTCTTGACCAGGAGTTAATTCAAAAGATTGATTTCTGTGTTCTTCATTCCTTCGGAGATAAGCTACTCTTGTCTCTTCTATGAGGTTTCTTATAGCAGCTTCATTGGCACTTGCTTGGTCACAAATTGTGCCAATAATTTTAAGACCTGTTTTCGTTACTGCAGAAATAATTTGCTTGATTAATTGTTTAATATCTGCAGAAGATGCAGTGGCTGTAAACACAAAGGCAATAGGCTGCTTCCACTTGCGATGCACTCCTCTGAGCATAAAAACAAGAGCATGAGTTGCCAATTTACATTGCCTCTCTCCATTTCCATAATCTACAAAGCCATCAATAGTATCATTTCGGATATTATAATACAACCCAGGTTGAAGACTCACTTCATCAAACAGCAATACACAGTATTTGTCTAAGTTTTTTAATTTTTCAGTTTTAAATTTCAAGTTTTTGAAAATTATGTCATTTATGCCAGTATCAAAAGGAATTCTATTCAACAACCTTGTAAGTGTGCGTTTTGAAGGCAAACAAAACAGTTTCGACAAAAAACGGTATGCTTTTGTACTTTGTTTTACTATGCATAGAGCTAATATCTTATCATCTAAGGTAAATCGCCTTCCTCTTGGTTTTTTTTGTGAAAGTAATATCTGCCGCTTTATAAAGTTTGCAGCGACTGGTTTCATATTTGCTAGGTAATTTTCATAATTATAACTGAAGTTTGTTGCAAGTTTTAATCTAGCCTTGTAGGATGATCCTCGTTTACGAAGAATGGCATTTTTCCTTACAACATTGTCGATAGATTTTTTTAACATTTTGCATCGTGGGGAAAGATCAGCAGTTCTTGTAACTCCAAGATCTCGTAGTAATGGCCGCTTTTGCTTGGAAGTTAGCAAAGTTGTGTGATGTACTGCAGATGAACCTGAAATTAAACAATGCATGTGATCAAATATTTAAATTAGATACTTAAAGTGACATTAGTTATATTTATATTTTAAAAAAATGTTGAATAAGCCCATTGTTATTTATAATTCACTTTAATGGTGATGTTTCGAAAGTACCTATATTTATTACTGCAACAAATGACTTACTTGAAGTCTGTACAGGATCAGTCTATATTGAAGTAATAGGTTGCACAGATGATGGTGATGAATATTTTACACATGAAGTAACCTCAACATTTGAAATATCACCTGTAAAAAAGTATTACACATAAGTTGATGTTTACAACGTAAAACTGAGTATTATTAGTAATTTCATTTTCATTTTCAAGAAATCTGTTCTTATATTATGTTAAAATATAAAATAACTTACTTATCAACAACCACTGAGCATTCAGTGGAGCTATTTGCATATGAACTCTCTTGACATTGATCTGAATATTTGTATCAAATATCATTTGTGCAATCATTTGTGATCATTTATTTAAATTACATACTTAAAGTGACTTTAGTTACTGAATTTAAAAAAATAACCCAATTTATACTAATAAACTTTTCACGTAAAGAAATGAAACAATAATGGGCCCATTCACTGAATTTCAAAAATAGTTCTAAATATTAAAGACCCAATATTTTGACTTAAAAACGAATTTTACTTAATCAAATTTATCGAAAAAAAAATTATATTAAAAGTTATTCGAGTTCAAAGTTGCTTAATATTTGAAAAGTTGAAAATGGCGCGCAAATTAATTGCATAAGGAAAACATTGGAAGACGGATACAATGACGTCACACAAGTTCTACTTTATTAATTTTGTTCGGCATATAGAACGCTCAAAAAAAAATTCTTGAATTTCAGTATAGGGTAATTCCGGGGCAGATGGCCATACAGGAGAGACGACCAGCGAATTTTTTTAAATTTAAATTTAATAGGTGGCGCAGCCGATGAACTAATTCCTTTCGCACCAAGGATAGGAATAAAATTGTGCCACTTATCAAATTTCGCAGGCCATCTCTCCCGTATAGCCATCTCCTCCGGAATTACCCTAATTATTTTACAATTTATCGAAAAAAATATTTAAAAAAAATGTTGAATGAGCCCATTGTTGTTTATAATTAACTTTAATGGTGATGTTTCGAAAGTACCTATATTTATTACTGCAACAAATAACTTACTTGAAGCATGTACAGGATCAGTCTGTAGTAAAGTAATAGGTTGCAGAGATGATGGTGATGAATATTTTACACATGAAGTGACAACAACATTTGAAATATCATCTGTAAAAAAGTATTACACATAAGTTGATGTTTAAAATAGTAATTTTACTTTCATTTTTAAGAAATCTGTTATTTTATTATGTTAATATAAAATAACTTACTGCCGGTATCAACAATCACTGAGGATTCAGTGGAGCTATTTGCATATGAACTCTCTTGACGTTGATCTGAATATTTGTATGCAGTTATTATTTTAATGGGAATACCTGCAGATATGTTTGAATTGCCATTAATATTTTTGTCGCCACCTGCAATAATCTGTAGTAAAATTTTTTGTTTCTTCGTTTTGGACATTTGTTTACATTTGTATCACAAAGATTAGAAATATCACAGTTCTTAGAATTTTATACAAATAAAATGTTATTTACCTGTGTATCCAGGAACGTTGATTGTTGGTACAGCTTTTCGGTGCAGTAACTTTGTTGTTGAAAGAAGAAATGTCTTATCGAAATGCTGACAACAAATTCTGTAAGATTCGTAAATCTGCTTTGCTTCTAAATTAAATAAAACAGGATTTCCAATATGTTTCAGCCATAATTCAAATCTTCCAGGATCCTTAACTGGAAATCTATGACGACGTGAAATTTCGTCCGTACACCTCACAACACAGCACTTTCTAACTCTCATTTTCTATTTTAAAAAAGTATGTTTTTGTAACTCATAGCCATTAGTTAATATGCGATAACCGGTACGAATTTTACAAACAAAATTAAAATGCTATACTTACTGTAAATTATGCAAGCAAACCTGTGAAACAAACTAAACACGAATCTCACTAAAAGCATTAGATAATATATGTAAAAGCATATCAAAAACGAACCGAAATAAAAATGTTTGGACTAAGTCAGACATAAACGTCATAAAATTTCGTATTTTAAGTCACTCTTATGGATTTATTTGATTGGTTGTTAGTACAATACTAGCGCCAGCTGGATTTTGGGCTGGGAATTCAATTCGGTACTATGTTACTCGATTATAGTGCCAAATCTTTCTATATCCTTTATCTTTGGACTAATGTGTCAAATGTTTCCATTTTAGATGACAGTCAACATTCAGATAATATATCAAATAAGGTCAATGTTCTTTGTCATACAGCAAAAGGTGAGGTACAAGTTTTATTAGCAACAGCAGTCGTTTTGATCCAGGATAAATTTGGAAAGATGCGCGAATGTAGAGCACTTTTAGACTCTGCGTCTCAAGCAAGCTTTATCACCAAGGAGTTGAGCAACTGCTTGCAACTTCCTCAAAAGGAAATACAAACTAGAATTTCAGGAATTGTTCAGACTTCAGCAGCATCAACGAAACAAGTTAAAACAATTATAAAATCGAGATTAAATGACTTCGAAGCAAATATGTCATTTTTGATGGTAGATAAAATAACCGAGTCCTTACCAACAGTGAGAATTGATCCAAGTTCCTTGCAGACTCCACACAACGTGGATTTAGCAGATCCAAGCTTTTACATTGCGGGGCCAGTAGATATTTTATTGGGTGCTGCTATCTTTTGGAATTTGTTATGTTTGGGGCAAATCAAACTCAAGAAGGGACATCCTGTTTTGCAAAATACACAGCTAGGCTGGATCATTTCTGGGCCTTTGGAAAATCACAACACGAATCGAAATAGTGTAAATTGTTATTTTGTTCAAGAAAGGCGGTTACAAGATCAAATTGAGCAGTTTTGGAAAATTGAGGAAATGCAACCAAAACGTTATTACACACAGGAAGAACAATTCTGCATTTCTCATTTTGAGAAAACACATGTTAGAGATTCATCTGGCAGGTTCGTGGTAGAATTACCATTGAAAGACAACTTGCATGATCTGGGAGATTCAAAGACAGAAGCAACAAGAAGACTGTTGTCTATGGAAAAGAAACTTTCTCGAAATCCCGAGCTGAAGACACAATACCACGATTTTATGAGTGAGTATCTTAAGTTAGGTCACATGGAAATCGCAAGGCAAGATGAAAATACCTGTAGTGAAAATGGATATCCATCTTATTACTTACCACACCATTCCGTATTAAAACTCGATAGCACAAGCACAAAACTACGAGTAGTTTTTGATGCTTCTTGTAAGACAAGCACTGGTTATTCACTTAATGATGTACTCTGTATAGGTCCTACGTTACAACAAGATTTATTTCAGATTGTCGTTGGTTTCCGACGACAGCATGCATATGCAATGTCAGCTGACATCGTCAAGATGTATCGACAAGTATTGATCAAGAGGGAACAGCGAAAAATGCAGAGAATAATATGGCGTTGGAATCCAAAAGAAGAAATTCAAACGTATGATTTAAATACTGTAACTTATGGTGAAGCGAGCTCTTCTTTTTTGGCAATTCAGGCATTACATCAAGCTGCAACAGATATGAAGGAACAATTTCCAGCAGCTCATCAAGTTATAACTCGCGATTTTTATGTAGACGATTTACTCACCGGTGGTCAAACTAAGAACGAAACAATGCACTTAAAAAAGGAAATTATACAGGTTCTTCAATCAGCACAATTCGAATTAAGAAAATGGCAAAGTAATTGTGCATCTTTATTGGAATCTTCAGGCATTGAAGATTCATGTATCCCAATTGGACAGGGTACCAAGGTACTCGGATTGCATTGGAGTCCATTGCATGACACTTTGCGATTCAATGTTAACACTAAAAACATAGCATTCATGTTAACTAAAAGACACATACTGTCAGCTATTTCTCAAATCTTCGATCCACTTGGACTACTAGGACCTATAATCATAATCGCAAAGATTATAATGCAGCAATTATGGCAAGTCAAGTCTGACTGGGACGAAGAAATTCCCTCAGGAATACAAACAAGATGGATGCAGTGGTGGAAACATATTGATGAAATCAATAATTTGGACATTCCTCGACATGCAATAGTTGTTGATTATTCTTACGTTGAAATACATGGATTTTGCGACGCCTCAGAAAAGGCTTATGGGGCTTGTATTTATTTGAAGAGTTCGAATAGCACAGATCAAAAGTATCAAATTTCATTATTTTGTTCAAAAACGCGTGTAGCTCCTTTAAAGAAACTGACGCTGCCGCGATTGGAATTATGCGCATGTTTATTGCTGGCAAGATTATGTCAACATGTTTTAAACTCATTAACTATTTTTATTTACAGCATACATCTTTGGAGTGACTCCAAAGTTGCATTGGCTTGGATATCTGGAGATCCTTCCAAATGGACTGCATTCGTGGCCAACAGGGTAACATAAATTCGAAATCTGGATAACTTAGTGCAGTGGCATTATGTGCGTTCAAATGAAAACCCTGCTGACGTTTTATCTAGAGGAATCAATCCTGAACACCTAGCTAATTGTCAAATTTGATGGAAAGGTCCTGAGTTTCTTTCTCATGAGTTTATTATTGTTACAGAGGAACAACTTGATTTAAACGAGTTGCCAGAAGTAAAAGGGTCTTCCACGGTCGTGTCCGTGCCTGCAGTTACAGATTTTGATTTATTGAGCAGATTTTCTTCACTTAATCGTTTGAAAGGAATCACTTCTTGGATTTTCCGATTCATACACAACTCTACTAAAGCTAATAACAAATTAAAAGGAGCATTATCAGTGGAGGAATTGGAACGTAGTTTGCAGATTCTCATTAAGATTTCTCAAATCCAAGACTTCAGCGAAGAAATTGCCGTTTTAAAATCAAAATTACAATTACCCCGTAAGAGTAAATTATTATCTCTAACGCCTTTTTTGGATGAACACGGACTACTGAGAGTAAGTGGAAGATTACAAGAATCTCTGTTGAACTATTCGCACAAGCATCCTATTATTCTTGGAAGTAATAATCCTCTTACAGTGCTTATAATTCGAGAAGAACATGAAAGAAATCTTCACTCCGGCCTTCAAGCTACCTTATATTCTTATATTCTGTTCGGACAAGATATTGGCCAATCGCTGGAAGAAGCACTGTTAAAAGAATCTTGCATAAATGTATAAAATGTTTTAGGGCTCGTCCTCAGCAGTCAGAATATTTTATGGGAAGTTTGCCTGGTTCGCGTGTCCAACCGTCTCCTCCATTCAGTCACACAGGAGTAGATTACGCAGGCCCATTATCTATTAAAATAAGTAGAAATAAGACTGGAAAGGCTTATTTATGTATTTTTATTTGTTTTGCGACAAAGGCAACTCATCTCGAACTTGTATCAGATTTGTCAACAAATTCATTTCTTAACACGTTAAAGCGATTTATTGCTAGAAGAGGTAAATGTATTAGTTTATATTCTGACAGAGGTACAAATTTCGTCGGTGCTCGTAAAGCTCTTCGAGATTTGTATGAATTCTTAGAAAAGAATGAAGAAAACATTCACAATTTCTTATCACTGCAATCAATAAAGTGGATTTTTAATCCTCCAGCATCTCCTCACATGGGTGGCTTGTGGGAAGCTGCTGTGAAATCAGCTAAATATCATTTAACACGTGTCATTGGATCACCTCTTTTAACTTTCGAAGAACTTAATACCTTACTCGTACAGATAGAGTCTTGCCTTAATTCTAGGCCCTTGACTCCTTTATCGACTGACCCATCTGATTTAGAAGTATTAACACCAGGGCATTTCTTAATTGGTCAACCGCTTACAGCAATTCCACAAAGAAATATTGAAAATATACCCGACAATAGACTAGCCAGGTATGAGTTACTGGAGAAAATGAGACAAGGATTTTGGCGTCAGTGGTCAATGGAATACCTATCTCAGTTACAGCCTAGAACTAAATGGTGTACTCAGAAAAGTGCGATAGAATTAGGCACAATGGTGATAGTTAAAGAAAATAATATACCTCCTCTTAATTGGAGAATAGGTCGCATTGTGAATGTTCACCCTGGCAAGGATGGAGTTATAAGAGTTGTTAGCGTTAAAACTAAAAATGGCATTTATCAGGGTCCCTTGACTAAAATTTACATTTTACCTATTACTAGTTAAATATATTAACATTTCAATTATTTAAATCATATTTGAAAGATTCATTTTCATTATTACTCTATTTATTATTCTTTTTTGAAAGAAGTCCTTTCAAGGGCGGCGGGTTGTTCGGAACAGAATAAATTCTATATTAAGGGTGCGCTGATCGCAGCATGAAAGTCATGCATTTTATAATTGAAAAGTAGGCTAAAAAAACATTTTTTATTAGAAACGAGTTTTTTAATACATTGTAAAGCAAAACTGTAATTTGTGCCAAAATAAAATATAATTTGAAAAGGAACGAAGTCAAGATTATTACTATCGTCTCTGCAATACATTATACAGTCCACCTAGTTTAAACTTCCGGAGCATCCCAACATTTTGTTCTGGATCATCCCAACACTAAACCACCACGATCTTGAAAGGCGATTAACTACATGAAAGGAAGAGTACATGCCAGTAAAGGTTTAATGCAGTCACCACATTGTAATTTATTATTTAATTTCTTGCATATGTAACCTGCTAGAAATGCCACAGATGCGGAGTAAACATCATTAGCAGGAGTGGTATTTGTGTTTACATTTTGAATATTAGTTCTGAATTCGATGGGCAGTAGAACATCTGTATTGTTAATTTCAACAGATGACTACACAACTGTAGAGCTAATATAGCTGATATTTTCTATAATATTGGATGAAGGTGATACCTTAATTATTCCGCACCGTAGAATTTGACGCAAAGCATATTCTGCTGCTCTGGCATCTGTTGCATCATTAGAGCCACCTTTAAGTTTGACATGTGAAAACATGGCTTCGATGAAGTTTGAACTGAAAGATCTGGTGAGCACATAATAAAATCCTACCTGATTCAGAAGAAATCTCACACATAGGTAAGTGCTTTTAGCTGTAAACCTTAATGCATGTCCGGTTTCTTTAGAAAGCCCTCGTAAATTGGCATTTGCAGAACATCTCTGAATGTCGACAATATAATCTTGAAATGCATTATTTAGGTATTGCAGGCGTTCATCAGAAATGTGGACGTATGGTGCCTCACTACTGTCTAAACTCGAATGCACTGATCTCTTCGTGAAACATTGTGGACCTTAAAGAAGTGGTACATATTTTCCATATAACTTACAGTTGTATCAACATTGGAAAATCTTTCATCACCTGCCTCTTTCAGAAACTTCAATACTGCCGTTACTGCTGGAGAAAACACTTGAATTGCTCTCAGCAAATTCATCTTATCGAAATTTGTAGGATATAAATGCTTCTTAGTTAAATGTTTTACAGGCTTAATAGGTAGTCCTTGTTGCAGATCATATAACAATTTTAAATATGAAGAAGAGATTATTCCTTGAGACGAATTCATGTCATGATCCACAAAAAGACTTCGTGAGTTTTTCAAAACATGTACAAAATCAAAACTTAAAAATAACGGCATTTGTTGTAAAATAGGATGTTCTATATAGTTTGTAAGAGAGCCATTGCACAGTTTCTTAAAAAGGGCAACATTTGTTGAAATCTTGTCAGAGACAAGTCTTAAAACTATAAATCCGCAGTGTGTTAATAGCTGCAATACTTCCAAAGTTAATGAATGAAAATCATTGGTTGTAAATGTTGCATGAAAAAAGTATCCAGCTGGAATGGCGAATTGCGTTGATAAATCCAAGCACCACATAACAAAGCATTTTATTTGCTATTTTTGGCTTTTTACCAATGACAGCAGAACTGCACGTATCTAAACCATAAACATGATCTTCTGACCTACTGTAAGTTATTTTTTCTTTTATTGACTTGTCGTCAATAATTAATGAACATACTCGTTCAATAGGTTGTTTAAATTGAACAACTTCTGCACATAGACGTTTTTTAATTAGTTGATTATGTCCTTTGAATTGACCAAGATGTCTTAAAATTGTGGTTTTTGAAGGAAGTTTAATCAAATTAAAAAATCTATAGCCCTTAGCTGAGCAGAATCTCCACACAGTACAAAGACGCACTGATATTTCGGACCATCTAGGAACTTTTCTAGCAAAATTTTTTATAAGGTTCGTAAGAAATATTGCTTTTTCGTCACTCTTTTCTGCATTTTCAACAATTTTATTTATGAGTTCGAGATTTTCTGAATTCTTACGTTTTTCTTCTTCCAAATCTTTAAGTTTAGATAAACAATTTGAATATTTCTGATTTGTTCGTTAAAAATGTTTGACTCTACAGCCACCTAGAACTACAATAATTGTTGGACACAGTCATGTTATTTAATTAGATTTTAAATGTTCTAGAAAAAAATACCAAAAATGGAAAATTATATTCATGACATTGTAAATTTAAATTGTGAAATAATTGCGCCGCGGCACAATTATTTTCCGACTTATAATTCGTGTCGTGAAAGCAGATAGCAACAATGCCGCTGCCTCAAAAGCTAACACGCACGAGATGGCAGTCGAAGCGGACAAAACGTGTTAACGCAAACATGTAAATGTTGGCTGCGAGTCGTCAGGATCGCAATGGGGCCTCCGAGCATATTCTGTATAGCTATTTCGGCCCTAATTGGGGCCTCATCAGCAGAACAGTAGCTCGAGAACTCCACTGCAACCCCAACGACTAACAGGATATACGCACGCTTGGCGCGTGAATGCAAACATGTGAAATAATTGCCATTTCGTGCGTGTTAGCTTTTGAGGCAGCGGCATTGTTGCTATCTGCTTTCACGACACGAATTATAAGTCGGAAAATAATTGTGCTGCGGCGCAATTATTTCACATGTTTGCATTCACGCGCTAAGCGTGCGTATATCCTGTTGGTCGTCGGGGTTGCAGTGGAGTTTTCGAGCTACTGTTCTGCTGATGAGGCCCCAATTAGGGCCGAAATAGCTATACAGAATATGCTCGGGGGCCCCATTGCGATCCTGACGATCGCAGCCAACATTTAAATTTAAATTATAACAACGATCAGGTAAAGAATAATTCTGAACTAATGTTAAATGTATGTGATTATCGTTTCTCTTCTTTTATATGTAGTTTCGTAGTCATATTAGAATATCTTTAGAAAACACGTTATTATAGTGTTAACACAATATGGCCATCAATACCAATATAACAATTTGAAAATATCTGTGGAGCAGAGCAATTACCGTTCAATGGAGCACATCTAATCCGATCAAGTGCAATTCTGTTATGAAGTGATCTGGATGGGAGTTGCACTGGCGCGGATTAGGATTGATCTCAACCGAAAACGCCATTAGTATATTCTCATATAATAATAAGAGACGAAGAAACACTGAGTATACATACCAGTACAGCGATTGGAATACGCTATTAGAATCGCTAATGTTTTTCTTAGATATCTCAAAATCAAGAAATTGGTGCTATTTCCAACAAGATTAAAGAAGGTCGTACTGCTTTAGTCAGTCTGCTCTTTCTGCCATCAAAACCGGTCCAACAGTGTTGATCGTACATATAGACAGTCAAGTTCTTGCCAATTTCGTCATATCTAACAAACTCATGCTGGATCATCAGTGGCCAGTTTTAGAAAAGGAATTGTACCTTTTTGAACCTAATTCTTTTTTTTTATAGAAAATTACGCGTTTTATATGCGTTATATATTAACCCTTTCGCAGCAGGCATTTTTTAAAACAACAGGCAGTACAAACGGGGTTTTTTAGGTTTGCGTTTACAAGCGTTTGTAACTTCACCAATTTTGTATACGTTCCTACTTATTATAAAATATTAAGGCGCAATCGTGCGCTTCCTGATTTGCCAAAGTAGTTTTTACGTTAGTCGAAATAATGTAGCACCCGCAGATATGACACTCAAAAATAAGCGCATTCTTGCGGTTCTCGGTGCGGAAGGGTTAAACATCACAAAGAGTTTATGTAATAAGTCTGGACTCTGTACGTTTTTATTCCATTTCCCTCATATGTATAACAAAATACATAAGATTGACTGTGCCTTAATGTAGCAAGAAATTCACAACTCCAAACACATTAAATAACTTGCAAATTTGCCTCAAGAAGCGGTTCCAAGTTCCCGTTGGAAATGTTTCCTTCACAACCTAGAATGTTTTAGTTATACTTACAAAAATAGAAGGGACAGCGCCTTTATTTAACCTTCCACTAAAAAAATTTTGTAACATTAGTACTTGCGCCGGTCTACAAGACCGGAACCCCAATGGTAAGGTTTGTAAAGTTATTTTTTCCATTTTTCCAATGTTCATCTTCGTCATCATATAGACTCCATCATATAATTCCTGCAGTTTTGTAATTTCACGTTTACATTCGCCCATTAAGTCTTGGTAAAATAAATGAGATAATTTAGCACAATTGCAATGTCAAAAAAGCATTTTACTAATAGTTTTTTGCAAAAAGTTCCCGATCGAGAAGCGATTGCAAAAATAACGAGAGTGCTCGCATCCTGTCTCACAGACCGTGTTTACCTATAATGTTTCAAATTACAGCCAGTGCTGCCAGGTGTGGCGCTTTTGCGCCAAACCGGCGCCTTTGACTGAACAAATTGCGCTTGAAAATTTCATTTTGGCGCTTGGCGCTAAATGTGGCGCCTTCAAACAACAAATTTGGCGAATTTTGGAGCTTTGCATTTAATTCTTAAAAAGCGACACATACATATTTTATGCGGTACTTGGGGGAATTTTTGATCTTCCATTTAGTTACTTACATTATTCAATAACTTTCCATTTCTTTTTGCACGTTAGTTGGTAGACGTGCATACGCATGAAACAGATATGAAACATGACACTTGACATTTGACAGCTATCTGTTTAAAATTATTATAATGGTTCTAGTGCCAAAAAAGCTCATAGACAAAATAACACATAATTTCAGTCCGCTTAAAAATTTGTTACTAGAATTTAATAACAGTATGTATTTTAAAAAATACCTAAAGAAGAATATATATAAATATAAATTCGTAGGGAAGTAATGCCGTACTTGTTAGGTAAACCAATTCTTAAATTATTTTTATTAACGGGGATTAACGGCTATTGTAAATAAAATAGATTTTGTTGTTGGTCAATATTTCGCAATGTTTTTATTACTTCATCAGGACCAAAAATTGCTACAATAATAAATTACATTGTATACTTATGAAAATTGAAGCTGATTATTTACTTACTGAAGGTGAAAATAATTTATTTCTCCTTTCTTATTTGAAAATGTATTAGAAATTGAGAATTTTGAAGTTGATGTTTGAACAAAAATTATTTATTTATACAAATATTTAAATAACAAAAGGACGCTAGATGGCCTGACTTATTAGATTGAAATAAATATTGTTTAATCCGTCAGTGTCAGATCTAAAATTGACAGTTACGTCATTATGTTTTTGAATACAAGACTTTTCAAGAAAAATTCTGGTTTTATAAGAAGGTTCTTTTTCTAAAATTTTAACGCTATCAAAATTAAATCGATGGTCCTCATCGATTGTATGAATGGCTAATGCACAAGATCTTTTTCCAATCCTACAATCACTTTTATGTTGTGTAAGTCTGTTCTTGAGCCATTGGCTTGTTTGACCTATATAACATTTGTTACAGGTATCACAATTAATTTTATACACAACATTAGAGTTAAGCAAGAGAGGAGTTGGATTTTTTAAACTAGTATAATTTGTTTAATAGTTATAGGATTGTAATAAGCTATTTTGATTGGAATTGTCTTTAATAAAGAAGTTATTCTTGGAGTAATATTTTTGATAAAAGGTAATTTACTGTATATTAAATTTGATGTTAAAGTATTATTTCTTTCATGTGTCACGTCAGGATTACGTGTGTCAAAAATTATCTTTTTTACAAGATGTTGTGGAAGCCATTGTTAACAAAAATATCTACTAATTTATTAAGATTTTTCTCTATTAATGATTCATGACATATTCTCTTAATGCGATTTCTCATGGCAAGGATGGTATAGGAGAGGCAAGATAGTTAGCGTTGCACGTCATCTACGATTTCATGACGTCACATTATGCGTTGCTGCCGGATGGCAGAATTTCAAATCAGCTGACATATATAATTTAAGGTTATATTTTGTCAATTTTTATTTCTTCTGGACATGTTGTTAATGGTTATGAGAAAAGTATAATTCTGTTACTTTTGCAGAGTGGAAACTTTTAATGCTTTAAATAATAAAGTTGGTCGGTAATATCATTCATATTTTCTAAATAAAAACAGTTTTGGGAATACACTACAATATTTAATTTATGTTTGACACAATGGTTTGAAAAGAAGTTAATGAATCTTCCTAAAAAAGTCGGTTTTTTATACCAGTCAAAATTCTCAATTTCTAAGAAATTTTCAAATAAGAAAGGAGAAATAAATTATTTTCACCTTCAGTAAGTAAATAATCAGCTTCAATTTTCATAAGTATACAATGTAATTTATTATTGTAGCAATTTTTGGTCCTGATGAAGTAATAAAAACATTACGAAATATTGACCAACAACAAAATATATTTTATTTACAATAGCCGTTAATCCCCGTTAATAAAAATAATTTAAGAATTGGTTTATAAATATAAATATATACAGTTCATTTTTTTACTATGTGACGATCGATAAGTCAAAGAACTTTTATATAGCTACCTCCTTCTAACTTTTGTGAGACAGCCTTGCGGCTTTTGGCATATCATGTCATTTCGTTTGTATATTTTCTTAACTCAGATCTATACAATCGTCATATAATTAAAAAAATGAACTTCGGTCAGTGTTTTGTAGGTTTTATTGACAATAAAGAATATTATAATTATGTTGTTTATTCTTCTTGTGAGAATTAATGTTACGTTATTATAATAAAAGGTACATATTATGTATTATGTGTTTTAATGTTTAAATTTTAGTAAAAATTCGAAATATATAAATTACTAAATTTTCAAACTTTGGCGCCAAGTGGCGCTTTGAAATATTTCTTTTGGCGCTTCTAGCATTTACCAAGCTGGCAACCCTGATTACAGCGCCAATTGAACTAACCGTCGAAGGGACCATTCCTTGGATGAATCTGGAAAGGTACTTAGAGAGAGCGCTCGTTGGGACATGACATTCGAAAAATATTTATAAATTTGTAATGGAACGGTCTGTGAGACAGGGGTGCGAGCACTGGAAGTAGTGTTACAAATTTACCGGTAAATTATATAATTTACTTAATTTACCGGATTATTAACCTGTTAATTAAACGGTAAATAAAGTAAATAACAAAATGGAATAAAACTGGTGTTATTGTATTGCTTTTGACTTTGACCTTTTAGAAAAGACCAAATTCAACTATCTCACAATCTTTATTTTATGAGAAAATAGAATTTTTATAGTTATTAAGAATAATAATTTAAAGGTTATGTTATGATCTTATAATAAATGGAATGGTAATGGCCTAATGTTAATGGACTTATATTTAAAGATGAGCGATACAGTAAAATGTATATCGAATTTGAGACGGTTTTTGTATGGTTACAGCGAATTTCGTACATCGGGTACCACTTAGGGATGCGCATGCGCAATATCAGGTTTTAGATATCGCTAATCGATGACTTTAGAATGTCGATATTCGCAACTTAATTATCAAGGCGAGAGGTCTCTGTTAATCGCAAAATGGCCGATAAAAGGGTGAACAACATTAGGCATTTACGAAAATTAACCCGGTGGATTCACCGTACCACAACCGTACTCTACTTTTCTTACTCTTACATGCACTAAGTCTCTTAATGTTCTCTCTCACATTTCTAACCCGGTTATCAACCGGGTGAATTTTCGTAAACGTCTATTGTAGTTGCGAAGTTTGATTGGTGTATGTTTTCTGATATTTTCAATGTTAAACATGTTGTTTACCCTTTCGATGGTACTAGCAGAGGTCGCCTGTTTTGTTTGATTTCGCGAATATCGACGCAAAATGAAGAAAATATTTGAATTGCGTTCCCCTTAATGATATTTATGAAAATATTATCGATAATTTTTCGCGCCCCTGCTACCGATACATATCGATATATCAAAATTTATTGCATCACAATTACTATTTCTTTATTTGTTGTTAACCCTAACCATCTAAAATTAATACTTAAAAAGTTTAATTGCAAGTATATAAGCGAATTTTAGCGACGAATCAGGTTACAGGTCCATATTCATAAACAAAACTATGCGTTCACTAAAACATTGTGAATATCCATTTATGTACTGCAAAGATTTCTTTTATGGAAAGTAATTGATAAACTGCACTTAAACCCATATTGGTTGTGCGTCTGCGACATGTGGAAATGCGTACAGATCATGAATTACAAAGGAATTATTATCGAACGCATAGCCTAAGTTTTGTTTATGAATACGGGCCATAGTGGTTATGGAACTAAATACTTTATCGACAAACACGTGACGTCATTGTTATATATTTTGAACGCGGTTTGTGGAACTATTGGATGATGGTTAAGAAGTGCGTTTTAAGTTGTCATCCATTGTTCGTGAAAAGTCGGAATATATCGTATAATTCGTAGTTTGAAACAGTTTGAATTTAGAAGATAGGTTATGTTAAATGATATTTTGTTAATATTTTGTAACAATCTCTCTATTATAATACTGTCATCGTCAAATACGATTTCATTTGCTACGATAATGGCCATTTCTACATTCATTTTCACTTAAATATGAAAACAACCTCAATAAATTGATTTATTGACAGTTCACAATAACATGCGATGGAATAGCCCACTTTGGCGTTTTTAATGACGTCATAACATAAACCGCGTTAAAAATGTAGGAATAATTGTTCGTCGCTAAAATTCGCTTTATATGTATCTCGGCAAATTCGAAATAAATAACCATGCGGTAAATAACTTAATTTACCGGGTGTTATTAACCGGATAATTAACCAGTTAATAACCGGTTTATAATCCAATTTACAACACTAAATGGAAGGTTAAACGTTTTTTTGTAGCACTGTTGAAACACTCTTCTTCAAAGTGGACGCTACAAATTACACAATAATCCGAAATTGTGGAAATATCTCTAAAGATAATGCTTTTCGTTCTTAAAGTTTTCTTAAAAGCACAGTACTTACCAAAAAATTTATCAAGCAATTCTAACCATTTTTGCCTTGTTGGCAAATCGCTTGGATCTTGGAAAAGAGATTTATTTTTATTTCCATAAACAAAGCACTTCTTGCCCATCTTCAGAAAGCAAAATCTCTAATTAAAACGTGATTAAAACCACAATTAAAACACCGACCAGAAGTTATCAGTATTAACGGCCATCAGTATTTTCCAGTGCGCAGGCGAGACGCGGTGACTCCGAGCGTCCGAGCTAGAGATGTGTAAAGAGCGATTTACACGAACAAGTTTTTCTTTGCAAGTGACATTAAAAGTTTTCTCTCTCTAATATTTGCATGCATTAGAAAGAAACAACTAATTGCTTTGAAAGTTTACTTGTACAAGAAGACTTTTACAGAAAAACTGGAACAAATGCTATTTTCTACAAGTTTCTGTAAAAGTTTACGGTTTGCGCAAGCGCAATTTACAGATTTCATGAAATACCATCTTAACTTTACAACGTGTGATTTTTTATTTAAGAAACCTGAAATGGTACGTGAAGTATTATATCACTATTACACAAACAAAAACTATGAATAGGGGAAGCTTTAGATTAAAACTGCTATACATAATGCTGAACTTTTTAGAGCACTGCATTAATTTGGTACTAGCAGAATTTATTCTACTTAAGTTATCACGTCTAATGTCAAACCTGTCAAGTGTCAAGAGTAATTCTCAAAATAGGGCACATTTCAGAATTAACCGGTTACTCCACCAGTAGACATTTTAAAATTCTAAATCCACTGTAAAGCTATAATAAGTTATTTTAGCTATAATAAGTTATTAATATATTATAACCACATTATTATTATATACTTATTATAGTTATAATAACTTATTATAGCTCTACAGTGGATTTAAAATTTTTAAAATGTCTACCGGTGGATAACCGATTAATTCTGAAATGTGCTCATACGCGGTCGGGTTTCGATCAGTCGCCGTCAGATTAATTTTCTACGCGGTGTCAAAACTGTAAAGCGCTTTCAATTTCAAATTTAAAAATCGATTCGATTCTTGAAAAAAATCGATTCACTAAGAAATCGGTTGCAAACAGAATCGATTTAAAAATCGAGTTTTATGAGAAAAAGATCGACCTTCCTAAAGATCGATTCTGAATCGAACGCCTTTAGCAAATATTGGATGGATCCCATTCCTTTATTTAGGTCTGCTTTAAATAATTACGCGTAAAATGTGTATTAGGGGTTGGTCTTTCTTGTAATCACCAATCAGCTATTTTTATAAAAACGTGAGTTTCGGAGGATACCTATTTACGTTTCAGTTTGAGGATCAAGGTAAATGAAAATCATAGTTTACGAATAATGTTGTTTGTAGGAAACATTTTATAGTTTTTCTTTTAGGAAAAAAACGTAAACTTATAAAAGCAAAATTATGACATTCTACAGTTTCGCAAACCGTGCATCGGTTACTTTATTTAGGGGGTGGGATCTTGAATATATTCTGTTGCCGACAAAAGAATAGTTGCATGAGAGTAAAACAGATGGCTCTTGCGTTCAATATATTCATGGCCAGCTACATCTGATAGCTAACGCTATTATGGCCGTCCTGTTCTACGATTTTCCGTATAAACTTTTGTTCTTTTAAGACCCTGAGTTTTGTTCCTCATTTGGCGCCACCTATTGATAACTTGTATAGGAGATGTGTCAAAACTTCTCGTTTTTAGGTTAAAGTAATGTCGTAAAGTTTCGTTTTGTCAGTTTGTTTTTATTTGTTTCCCAGATAGAAAAAAAAACAGGTATATTTAAACAGCTATTTAATAATAGCGTCGATATTGACTCTTAAATACATTACTACTTATCAAATACACTCCAAATTTTCAATATGAAAATGTAAACGTCACCGGGAGTTTTGTGAATGGATTATACTTATAAATTTGGAAAAATGTATTTACATAATTAAGGCACAGATTAATATCATAGCAGACACGCATACAAAATTCTAACCATTTTTGCCTTGTTGGCAAATCGCTTGGAACTTGGAAAAGAGGTTTATTTTTATTCCCACAAACAAAGCACTTCTTGCCCATCTTCAGAAAGAAAAATCTTTAATTAAAACAAACAACGGATCTGTCGCTTTAGTCTAATATGTCAATATTTGGCATACTGAGGGCGCTACTTAGAGTACTCTCCATGGCCAACTTTATAGAAACAGTTTTTTTGCGAAACGGGACGGCCATAATAGCGTTAGCAATCAGATGTAGCTGGCCATGATATATTCCGCAGTAATTGTTTGGATCCGGTGGCAATGAAAGACAGAGAGGGCGCTAAACACCATTCAATGAGGGAGACAGAGAGCAGCATATATAGACAGAAAGACAGTAGTACTAGGATAGATTGATCTAACTCGTAGTCGTAATGCTGATGGTGCTGACTCAAATTGTGTATTATTTAATAAGCCATGATATATTCCGCAGTAATTGTTTGGATCCGGTGGCAATGAAAGACAGAGAGGGCGCTAAACACCATTCAATGAGGGAGACAGAGAGCAGCATATATAGACAGAAAGACAGTAGTACTAGGATAGATTGATCTAACTCGTAGTCGTAATGCTGATGGTGCTGACTCAAATTGTGTATTATTTAATAAGTTCGTAATTTATTTTCTGATTTTTAATGAGTAAATATTGTTGGAGTAGAATTCTTTCCAAAATCAAAACAAATCAAACGTTTAACAATGTCTGAGCGGCCGTGTTGTGTTTCTGGTTCAAGGTAGCTGGCAAAATATTTTGTTTATTTAACATGAATTAATGGGCGCATTCAGGGACGCTCAGCGGCTTAGGTAAGCTGTAATTTAGTCAGCGTTTTCTAAGTGTCAGCACACAGCGATTCCCTGAACGAAGTTCTGAATGGCAGCTGTCTCACACGTTTTGACAGCTTGTATAGTAAGGGCGAGTTGATAGCCCATATAGTAAGGGCAAGTTAAATAAACGGTCAATCCCGTCAATCTGCACAAAATCGTCAAGTCAATGGTCAGAATAAATTATCTGACCAATTATCGACGGGAAAAATTGAATACTGACCAGTTTAACCGTTCACTTACCCCTGCCTATGTTAACCTTAAATATTACTAATAATATTATTAATATTAATAATATTATTAATAACGAGTGTCTAAATAAAAATCTGGTCAAGTAGGTTGTGGTGGAAAATTTTTTCGTTGCATGCATGTCGTTTCTAAGTTCAACGGCTAAGCTTTCAAGTGTAACGTCAAAGTGATTTGGCATTAAAAATAGTTTTTCTTTTCACAAACTACTAAAAAATGCTCTTTTCATTTGAAGAAAAGACATTTATGATTGAAAGTTACTTTCGAAACGGTCGCAAAATTAACGGTGTCTGGTCCTATTCAATTCAAGACTGTTTGGAGGAATTCCTTGTCCAGTTCCCAGAAATTGTTTTTGATTATAAACAATTTCTAGAGTGTCTAAATCGAAGTGTGGCATTATTTCTACAAACTGAACGATCTTAGAGAACGTATATTTGATAAGTGTCAAGAAATCAACAACTCTCCGGATTTACTGCAAAATGTTGTTAATGGAATTAAAAACAGAATTATTAAATGTTACCGAGAAGGGGGTGGGCATATTCAGCATATTTTATAATAAACGTTTTTAAATTTCACGTCTTTTACGGCAAAATCACTTTTAACGAGGAAATGATAATTCAGTATCAATTTTGACGTTACACTTGAAAGGTTAGCCGTTGAACTTAGAAGCGACATACATGCAGTGGATAAATTTTCGACCACAACCTACTTGACCAGATTTTTATTTAGACACTCGTTACGTAAAGCTACCTACTCAGCTAGGCGGATTGCGGATCCGCTTTTTTAGAACAAATGTTACCGCGGCGTCAATTTTCGACTACTCAGTTTAGCGGCGATGAAACATTGGCGGAAGTTTATAAAATTTATATAAATTACATTTATATTCTTTTATAAATATTCATCTGTCTAAAATCTCGAAAAACAGAAACAACTCTGTTTTGACGCTACATCACAGATTTATCAAGAAGCCAGATTCCCTGTAGAGAAAGAGGAATTGATATTAACTTAAGAGTGAGATGATAAATATACCCATTTAAAAAGCATCCTATGTCACGTGACATAGGCTTCTAGTGACATCCTTGTCGCCTTGTCGGATACATGAGCCAAAATTACTCACAGATATTCGCTATTTCACTCACATGCTGATATCAATCGAGAATGCAGGAAACATAAGGCACTGTCTATCATGTGTGTACAATAATTTCCCGACAAAATCACTTGTGTGAACTTGGCAGCCAACCGTCAGCAGCCGAATGCGAGGAGGGGCTAGAGACAGGGTGACTCGGTCGCAGAAGTTCGGGCGGGAATTTTAAATAAATTTTCTATAGCAGATTTTAAAATACAAAATAAGAAGAACCAATTACAAGTTAATTATTAAGCACATTTTAATTCCTCAGCTTACGTATTTACTTTAAATATTTTATTTATACTTGATGTTAAAATATTTCCGTACTTTATTATTACAGAAAAAAAATGTATGTAGTAAAAAAAAGCTACAAATTGTCCCTAAAAAAGGACTAGGTACAAATTATATACAGAGTGTGGCATTTAACTGGGTTTCTTCAATAACACTCTTCCTGTTGAATATAGGAAAAATGTTTTATATACAATGCTATTATTGCTTACAGTTCGCAAAGGAATATTGTTATTCCCCATTTCTTTTCTGTCCTAATCGACAATATGCCTGAACAATAGAAATATTTTCTTGCAAAGTTTGCATTGTGTGTTGTAAGTATTAACAAATTTATTTAAATATGTGCGTTGTCCATAATTATATAATAATAATTTCTAATTTATTTATAATAAATTTAGCGACCGCAATATTGAAAATAAAAATTAAATTTGAAGTACCACAAATGTGGTTCTTCAAATTTATTGACGATAGTGACCTGATGATGATGTAACAATCGAAACCGGTCGTTAATATTGAAAATAAAAATTAAATTTGAAGTACCACGAATGTGGTTCTTCAAATTTATTGACGATAGTGGCCTCATGATGATGTAACAATCGAAAGCGGTCGTTAAATTTATTATAAATAAATTAGGAAGTACTTAAATTTATACAATCAAATTTATTTAAAACTTATGGGAGTTTTCTATTTTTTAATTTGACAATTAATTAATGACAGTTCTGGATAATGCAAAAACCAATATCGATACAGTGGGTTGGTAATATATGAAAATTTATATATAAAAATAAATTTTTATGTGTGATATTGGTTTTTGCATTATCCAGAACACTGTCATTAATTGTCAAACTAAAAAATAGAAAACTCATAAATTTTAAGTTGTATTTTTATACAAACAAAAACAAAGGCATAACTATTTACATTTAATTCTTTTTAAGATACTTGTATAATTTGTAATTTTTTAAAGTTTACTCAGGAGACCGCAAAATTTCTGATATTTCCTGAATTTCTTCTGATGTTGGCTTCTTCTTGTAATTCTTAGATTTATTTTTCTTTGTTAAATAAACTTGTTGTTTAACAATTTTCTTGTTACTTGGCTCTAAATTTTCTTGTTCTGTGAAGGATTTTGTTTGATTTTCCTTAACAATTTCTACAGTTTTTATTAATGGCTTCAACCTTTCTGTATACAGTGTTTCCCAAAAGTAACGGATAAATTCTATAAAATGGTTAAGCAAAATGTTCCAGAAAAATTGTTCGAACAGGTCGATTTTTAATTTTAAATCATTATTGAACGATGTAATTTTCAACCCCCCACCCTTCAACCCCTAAGCGCCAGCAACCCCAACTTTAAAAAATCAAATAGCATAGTACTCCTTGTGATACCTCATGTAATAGCATTTTCTATGCTGAATACAATAAAAAATAGTTTTTTAGAATCGGGTGATAAATAACTGAGATAGTCAACAAAAATGTATTGAATTGAAAGTGCTAATATTCGAACAGGCTCTAGCAATAAGTGGTAAAAATAATTGCAATTTCTTTGTAGTTAAATGTCAAATAGAATTTATTGACATTACGTTGTGTGTTAGATGTAATTTTCAACCCTCCACCCTTCAACCCCTAAGCGCTAGCAACCCCAACATTAAAAATTCAAATAGCAAAGTACTCCTTGTGATACCTCATGTAATAGCATTTTTTATGCTGAATCAACAAAAAAAAGTTCTTTAAAATCGGTTGATAAATAACTGATATATTCAACAAAAATGTATTCAAACGAAACAAAACATAAAACTTAAAAAAAATTGAAAAATAAAACAATATTAAAATTAAATTATGTTCAAATTGCTGTCCATTAATGATGGCGAGGCAATGTCCTAATCTAGAGACAAACGCTTCTTGAATATTGTTTACCACTTCAGGGGTGACTGAGCGAATTTCCTGTCGAATTCTCTGCTTTAACTCCTCAATATTTGGAGGCCTATTCAAATAAATTTTAGATTTTAAATAACCCCAGAGGAAATAGTCCAAAGGGGTTAAATCCGGAGATCTTGCTGGCCATTCAATAGGTCCCCGTCTACCAATCCATCGATTAGGAAATATTTGGTGGAGATATTCCCGTACTGGACGTGCATAATGAGGAGGTGCACCATCTTGCTGTAACCAAATTCGGGGATCGGGTAAATCAGGATCTTCTGCATTAGGAAACAGTATCGCTAAGACCGGAATTAATTCAAATTGGAGAAAGTTCAGATACTGTTCACCAGCCAACGTTCTAACAAAAAAATATGGTCCAACAATTTGGTTACCCACTATCCCAGCCCACACATTGACCTTCTGGGGATATTGTGTATTTGCCTCCATCATCCAATGTGGATTTTCAACCGCCCAATAATGGCAATTTTGCTTATTGACGGTACCGTTTAAGCAAAATGTTGCCTCATCAGAGAAAAGAATATTTCTAATGAATGCAGTATTTGCGTTAGAGAGTTCCATCATTGTCTCGCAAAATTGCGCTCGTCGATCAAAATCATCATCGGATAGCTCTTGTACCAAGTGCACTTTGTAGGGATGAAATTTTTCCTTATGAAGAAGTCTGTAAACTGCATTTTTTGATGTATTAAAATATGAAGCGATTCCCACGAGGGTTGAATGTGGATTTTCCTGCACCATTAACATGGCATCCAATTGTCTGTCTTCATCTAAAGCCTTTGGACGTCCGGCTTTAGGTTTATCTCGTACATGTCCAAGATCGCGATTTTTTTTTTCAATTCGACTTATAGTTGATTGCGATATTGGAGGACGGTTTGGGTGAGTTTCATTGAACAAAATACGAACTTCTTCATGCGTCGAATTCTATCTCCAAACCCAATTAACCCATAATTAAAATTTCGATTCTTTCGGTTTCAGTAAGCTTCATTTTTGCTATCTAATCGTTAAACACACTATGTAATGTCAATAAATTTTGTTTGACATTTAACTACAAAGAAATTGCAACTGTTTTTAGCACTTATTGCTAGAGCCGTATCAACTCCTGCTCGAATATCGGCACTTTCATTTCAATACATTTTTGTTGAATATCTCAGTTATTTATCAACCGATTTTGAAAAACTTTTTTTTATTGTATTCAGCATAAAAAATGCTATTAAATGAGGTATCACAAGGAGTACTATGCTATTTGAATTTTTAAAGTTGGGGTTACTGGCGCTTAAGGGTTGAAGGGTGAGGGGTTGAAAATTACATCTTTCAATAAAGGGTTAAAAATAAAAATCGACCTGTCCGAGCATTTTTTTGAAACATTTTTCTCAACCATTTTATAGAATTTATCCGTTACTTTCGGGAAACACTGTATAGTTTATTTAATGCATCAAAAGATTGAATATTATCTATATTTTGCACCATAATGTCGACATTTTTTTTAATTTCAAATTTTAGTTCCTCGATGTTGTTGTGTTTCCTTTTCAAACATGTAGTAAGAGAATATATTTCATGTTTTTTTTGTTGCAAATCATATTCACATTGCTCAGTAAGATTACTTAAAACTGGAAATATATTTTTTAAATGTTGACAAAGCAAGTGAATATGTTTGCACATATTCCATCTAATGCAGTAATCCACACATGCACAATGGTATTTATGGATACATGCTTCACAGTCTGAACATTTTAATAAACAGTTACAATTTACTGCTTCTGTTACTAATGAAACTATGTAATATTCATTTGAACTCGATGAAGGTATCATCCATTTTGTATTATTTATTTCTGTAATCTGAATATCTATAATTTCTAGAGACATTTTGTGTCGTTTTCTTAATTCATTTAATTTGTTACTTATTTTTCCCTTACAAATTGTTATCATTTTATCAAATATTTTGTCTCTAAGAAAAGACATCAATACATTTATGGTTTTATCTAATCGTTTTGCTTTCTTTCCTTCCAAATATATATATTTGATAGTTTTATGCATACTTTCTAGATGAAGATTAGTGTTGATTTTAGTATCTACTCTAAAACAAAAAGCCCACAAAGTAGAACGATTTGCATAATATTTCACAAAATAGTCGCCAAATGTCTCTGTATCAGAATTATTCTTCAGTTGGTGTATGAAATTTTTTAGCATTGTTTCAAAAGTATTTACATCAGTTTCTTGTAATAAAACACGTAACATTTTATATACTATGATGCGATTTTCTTTATCTTTTATTTTATTGAGATTACTTTGCCATGCATGATCAACGTGCCACATGCATAGTAATTGATGATTGGGTTCGCCCATTATAACTTTCCATGCATTGTAATATACCGGTGCATCATCGGACATAAAAGCATTTGTTTTAATTATTCCCACTTTTTGTTGCACCAAGCTAAAGAAAACGCTTAATGTTACTTCATCTACACGCGATGAAAATAAAAATGCAGCTGGAAATCTTGTATGCAAATCATCAAGAACCATGATGGTTGTTAAATCATAGCCGTACGAATTCATGCCGTGAGTTGTATCAGTGGTCTGGTAATACAGTTACTGCCGAATTTTAATAACATTTCTTTCTGGCTATAATTCATTATCGCAAAAAAATACATCATTATGTATTTGTGCCTTGAGCTTTGTATAATAAAACAATATCCTCCTCGCTGTTTTCTCGTATCCACGTTTCAACGCTTAATCTATCGTTGGAATCTTTAATAATAGTATTGCATTTAAATGAATGTTCTATATTTTTGATATCTTTTCTTGTTAGCAAATGTAAACGATTGAAATTTTCAGTCAAATTTGAGCGCACTTCGTCCAATATGTTATTAACATTCACTCCTGCATTCAGCTTCGAAGCAATCCATGTTCTGTCCTCTCCTGATAAGAATAAATGTCCAAGTTCCTCCGTGTGCCCTAAATGTGTTTTTATATGTGTTACCTCAACTTCATTTGATTCGATGTTGGTATATAAAATCATTCGACTGGGACAGCTTGAATTTATTTTGCATGAACCTTGCGTTTTAAGATGTCGTTTATTTGTGCCCTTTTTTTGAAAGTGCCCGCTTCGATTACAATAATAATATGTTCTTTTGTGTGTTTTTCCAATTTGTGCACCATAGTGTTGAGAATATTTTGAAATGGTATCCTTGCTCTAATTTTAATTTCCATTCAAAAAATTCTGAAAAATTATTACTTCTTAGATAATAATATAAATATTTATATACCTGCAACATTATTCTAAAGAAAATCCTGTTTCTGAAAATGTCACACACTTCAAATTTTAAAGACTTGCGAAAATGTACATTAACCATAAAAATTGACAAATTTTACAAAAGAATTTAAAAATTGTTAAAATTTAACGTATAAATTTAAATTATTAAATTTAACAATAGTTTAGGATTCTGTATTTTTAATCATGCATTGCCTATTTTTTTAAAACAAAATTACGGAAAAATTATGTTATACTTTCATTTGTTATAAATTTTGGTAAGAAAATTGTGCAAAATACGTAAAATATCGAGAGTGTTGTACATATAGCAATATTTTATCCCATACATCAAACATATTTTCACCATAAATTTGAGTTTTCTATAAAAATCTTAAATTATAATTCCGATTATAGGTAAATACATACATGGTATTTAGATTCCATAAGTCCGGTATGATTTAAAAAATTTTAGATAAAAGGAGGCCGTGAAAGCAAAACGTAGGGCGCAAATTAGCAAATACGATTTATGCAAAATGATATTTACAAAACTTCAAAAGGCATTCATAAATTAACCGTATTTTCGCAGTGGTGTTCACCAAAACGTACGTATGAGTTAATTTAAGCTATAAATTTTCCTCTTCACGCCCTCCCTTTATCCACAATTTTAAAAATCACACAGTACTAGTTAGAGCTGCATTATTAAATTATATGTACTATGTATTAAAAATTATTTTTACCTTCTTGCGAATAAAATTTGTGACACTCCCTTATCAAAACTACCTTATGCTGAGTGTTCAAGTGTTCTTCTAATTCCTCGTAATTAAATACATTGTCTTGGCATATTGAACATGAAATAAATTTATCCTGCAGTTTAATTATTTCAACAAATTCATTATATACTTCTCGCATGTGTCTGTATAAGTTACATGACTTAGAAAATGTTTTATTACATGTAGAACACGTCTTTGAATCCATTCTGTTTAACAGAAACACGGACATGTATTTTAAATTTTAGTACAACAAACTGATATCTCGATTTTTAACGATTTTTAAACTTCGGAAATATTCGGTTATTCTCGGCACCGAGTCACCCTGTCTCTAGCCGTTCCTGCCGAATGCGTAGTAAGACGTGAAAACGCAGGCCGTTTTACACTGTAGAAACTGGCATCGATTTCGGATTTTCACCCGTACTTCATGAAATACACCCTCCCGCAATATAAAATCAACACAAGGACTTAAGACAATCCAATATAATAACACAGCGATCACGAAAACTAAAGAAATATCGAGTTATATGCATCACGGAATTCGCCCTGAACTTATCGGTCGCGCGTCCGATGAAATGTTGTGGGGCGAACTATAAAAAATAGTACTTTTTTAATATGTAACGCAAACTTTTCTAATTGCATGAGTACTTGCATCTGTGCATGTGTATTGATAATCCGGCGTAAAAAAAGTTTATACCCCCTACACATTTAAATTATATGGCATAATCCAAAACTCCCGTCAGCGTTCATACAAACGTACATGACTTTTCCAATAAGCAACGCAGTAATGTGAAAAATCATAAGTGGATAGAGGAAACCTTCCGCTTTCGGAAAATGGTACCAAAAAAGTTTATACCCCTTACACTTCTTAATTATTTCAGAGAACGTGTTATAAACCTGCGTAACTCTTTCAATAAGCGACGTAGAAAATCGAAAATGCAGAAGTGGATAGAGGAAATTGTGGGATTAGTATGTTTAGAGTTATATGTTTATATATATTCTGAGTAGGCTTAGGATGTTTTGTTAAGACATAAATAGAACTGTCAATAAAACTAAAAGGCAAGAGTTTGGAGTCTTGTGTTTGACTATACACAACAGCCAAAACGCATTGTACATAACGCTACATTTATTGGTGACAGCGGCGGGATTCCATTAGTTTGGGAATAAATTGATTTTGGAGATCTGACAGTTATGCTGACTTTGTAAGTGTAAAAGAAAACATGGCACTAGAAGCAACGCAGGCAAATACATTACGAAATGCTATGCTACGATTTTCATTCGACAAGTTCGATAAAGGAAAGGAATCCTGGGATGATTATATTTTTGCCATGGAACATTTCGAGCGAAAGGTATTATTGGTAGTCACGTAGATTATGCTAATGCTCGTCGGACCCTCTTGTTGGCATGTATTGGCTCGGAACCATTGAAAATAGTCAGAAATCATTTTCGGCCTAATGACGTAAATGATCAAACTTATGATGACGTAAAGAACGCTTTAAGGGATTATTATAAACCCAAAATGACTATGTTCTCAGCGAAATTGGATTTTATGAAAAGAAATCGGTTGGAACATGAAAGTTTTGGACAGTACGCAAATGCTTTGCGGGAGCTGGCGGATGTGGCTGGTTATGCAGCGAATGTCATCGATTTTATTTTACGGGATCGTTTCGTAGCTGGTATTAATCACGACAAAGTTGAAATCGAGGTCAGGCAAAAGTGGCCTGAAGGTCGTGAAGGAGTAGCGGAGTTGACTTTTGAGCACGTGGTGCGCTTCGCTGAAACAATTGAAAGAGCGGAAAATGAGTGTCGGAAGGGTCGAATAGAAGATACGTCAGTCAAGAAGACTAGTGGACGAAGAAGTCATGATTATTCGGGCCGCCGACGTTGGAAACAAGAAAATACCAGTAGTTGCGGACGATGTGGAAGAGAAAAACATAAAGGCGAAAAGAAATGTCCAGCGATTGGTGCCCTGTGCCATTCGTGCGGATTAGAAGGTCATTTTTCCAGAATGTGTTTAAAGAAAGCCAAACAGCGTGATGTAAAGAAAAAGACAAGAAATAAATTAAAGCGAATATATGACAACGAGACATCGAACGATTATTCACAATCAGACAGCTTGAGTTCAGAAAGCAACGAGAATGCCGAAGAGTCGGTGTACAGATCTATTCGAAAAATAGATGTTTTGACTGAAAAAGCGGTTGTACTTACAAGAATAAATGGTCAGAAACTGACAATGGATTTCGACACAGGAGCTTTGCAATCGACTGTTGGAGTCGATACCTGGAAGAAAATAGGCAAACCCATGTTGCGACCTACAAAGTCACTGTTGGCCTACGGAGGAAAACCTATCGATTTACTCGGGGAGACAACAGTAGATGTCGAAGCTTTTGGCAAACTACGAGTTTTGAAATTGGTCGTTGCAAAACGTGAAAGATGTGCCTTTATTCGGATTTGACTGGGCACGTGTTTTTGGAGTAAAATTGAATGGTGTCAAGATAAAAAAAGTAAAAATGGCGGTTAGCGCAAACGAGAAAGGACAATCGACAGTAGTTGCAAAAGAAGTTTTGGCTAGCGAAGAAGCCAAAATTTTAATAAAAAAATTTCCAAAGTTATTTTCGGGCGAAGGCGGTTTAATCAAGGAGCATAAGGCCGTTATTCGACTGCGAGAGGGAGCGATACCAAAACGATTTAAAGCCCGACCTGTACCTTTTGCCCTGAGAAAACGAGTAGACGACGAACTCGACAGATTAGAGAAAGCAGACATTTTAGAGAAAATTGATCCTGCGTCTACACCTATGGAATGGATATCACCTACAGTAAATGTGGAGAAGAAATCGGGAGAAATCCGGATATGCGGCGATTTCAAACTGACTATAAATCCGTTCATAATCGTCGATGAACACCTGATGCCCACTTTTGAAGAAATCGCGACCAAGCTAAACGGAGGTAAGAAATTTTCAATCATTGATCTAAAAGATGCTTATCTTCAGCTTCCGGTCTCCGAGGAGTCGAGACGCTATCTCGTTATTGCAACTCACAGAGGATTCTACGCTTACAAACGTTGTCCTTTTGGTATTTCTTCGGCTCCTCAGTTATTTCAGTATGTTATGGACCAAATTTTGCAAGGGCTACCTTCAACTGCATGGTTCATCGACGATATTATTGTGACAGGCGACACAGACGAAGAACATCTTCGAAATTTACGTGCTACATTCGAACGACTAGAAAAATCTGGCATTAGCACGCAACCAGACAAGTGCAAACTTATGCAGGAATCTATTACATATTTGGGACATAAAATTGATAGATTTGGTGTACATCCAACGGAGGAGAAAATTATTGCTATTCGAGATCAGCCAGCACCTCAGAACCTTCATCAGCTGCGTTCGTTTTTATCATTTGTAAACTTTTATGCTAAATTCATACCTCATTTACAACCAATCTACACTCCTTTATATCAACTTTTCGAAAAGGGGATGACGTGGAAATGGACGAACGAATTTGATGGAATTTTTCGAAAAGTGAAAACTTTATTGACTAAGGATTCGTGTTTGGCACATTACGACGAGAAACTACCACTGGTTTTGATATGCGACGCATGCGAGTACGGATTAGGAGCAGCTTTATTACATCGATATCCAGATGATTCTGAGAAGCCGATTGCTTTCGCGTCCAGAACTTTATCAAAATCGGAAAGAAATTATGCTTCTATTGACCGCGAGGCTTTTTTTTAGTGTTCGGAGTTACGAAGTTTCATCAATACACCTACGGTCGAAAATTTACCTTGGTAAGTGACCACAAACCATTGCGATATATTTTTGGACTAAATAAGGAACTACCTAAAACGGCAGCGAACCGGCTAGCTCGATGGGCTATTTTGCTGAGTGGTTACTCTTACGAAATCGAATATCGACCTGCAAAGGAAGTTGCCATTGCGGATGCATTAAGCAGATTACCATTACCACAAACAGAAAGATCAGCAGCAGAATCGAAAATTGCCAGTGATTTACGTCATCTTTATCATCAGAAATTAGAGGACTTACCTGTAGATAGTAAGGAACTAAAAAAGAAAACTGGAACGGATTCGAGATTATCGAAAGTTTTGAATTTTATGGCGACTGGATGGCCAGAAAAGAAACGGTTGCCCGAGGAATTGATTACATTTTACGATAAACGTCATGAATTATCCGTTAGCCATGGAATTATTATTTGGCATGGACGAGTGGTGGTCCCAGTGACGCACAATGGTCAATCAGCGGAAAAAAGTCTAATTTTCTGACTGTTTAATTTTAGATAAATTATTGATGAATATGACTCTTACAAGTCCACACGGTCATAATTAAGTACAATTAATAGTTTCCATTGAGTAGAAATGTTCCTTTTGATAACATGAACTTATGCTAAACTAACTTGCTGAAAACACCTAACATTATAATATGAATGCAAGCAGATTTTCTTCCCTTCATTCAAACATTAACGCTTAGATTTCTGAAGATATGTTATATAGCATTCATAATGATTAAAGGGATACAAAAAATATGAACGTTAGGCATTTATTACAGTTATAATGCACATAAATGCACATACCATGGCGGCGACGGACGTTTTCAGTTTTTCAGAAATATCTTTTCCGCGCCAAGCTGCGCCGATTAGCAGCAATTTTTTTTATGTTTACCAAGACACTACCTAAGTGGTCACACTATTTCCAGCTGCCCCTACTTGCCACCTTGCCCGTTATGTGACCCTAAAGGCTAACCTACTATACTGTAAATATCGCTTCAACTGTTGATCTCTTGATGTGAAACCTTTGTTGCTAATCCAGTGCCTTAGTTTCTAAGTTCTTATTGTGTTAAAAATATGTATACGTTTCTATTTCGTTTTAAATTTTGATTTTTAATAATTTATTATTTTTTAATTCGGTTTAATTTTCACTCATTTATTTTATTCATTTAAAGACATAATGCATCAAAAAAAGTAAAACAAATTAAAAATGATAGCGGACAATGATAATTTCAAAAATAATTAGTTTTTTTCGCATCTCTATAGAACCTAAGCCACTGTGTGACGTGTCGACAACGAATTTTAGAAATGCTTCATACGGGACATTTAGGAATCGTAGCAACTCGTTCATTAGCTCATCATTATGTGTGGTGGCCGAAAATTGACGAAGATATTGAGCAATTTGTGAAGTCTTGCGCAGCATGCCAACAAAATCGAAACTGGCCAATGGAAGTGCCTTTATATTCGTGGAATGTACCGAATGCTCCTTGGGAGCGTGTTCATATTGATTTCGCTGGTCCCATTGAAAATCGTATGCTATTTGTTTTGATTGATGCTTATTCTAAATGGACCGAAGTGAAAAGCATGAGAAAGGCTACATCAACTAAAATAATAAACGTTCTGATGGAATGGTTTTCGAGATTTGGAAATCCAGTTCAGATTGTAAGTGACAATGGGCCTCAGTTTATATCTGCAGAATTTAGCCATTTTTGCAAGAAACGAGGTATTACACATGTTAGGACGACTCCGTATCATCCAAAGACCAACGGATTGGCGGAAAGATTTATCCAGACCCTTAAACATCGATTGACAGCGACGGAAAAAGGTAATTTAGAAGAAAGATTACAATCGGTCTTGATGGCTTATAGAATATCAACGCAGAAAACTACTGGGCAATCACCAGCAGAAATGTTTTTGAAACGTCGTCTACCTAATTTATTGGATCGTTTAAAGCCAGAATCAAGACGACACATGGAAAAAGAAATTACGAAGCAAAAGGTGGCTCATGATAAAAAAGCAGCTGAAAGATCATTTCTACCTGGAGCACCTGTCTGGGTACAAAATGAAAGGACAACTGGATGTAGAGAGGGCATTGTAAAACGTAAAACAGCAACGCATTCCTACACAATAGAAATCAACGGTGAAACAAAAAGGAAACACGCTGACCAACTGCGTTATCGAATGTCAGAGGCAAACACATCTGACAAGTTTAAAAACGAAAAGAAAGTGGACCATTTTACACCAACGTCTAATTCTGACGACTCTCCAAATAAAAATCAACCAACTGAAAATTTAGAGAAACAAAAATCATCTGAAACTCCTCAGCAACCATTGCGACGCAGTGAACGGCAAAGAAAACCAGTAGATCGTTATGGCTACAAACAGCTAGGTCAGAATTTAATCAGAAACCAGAAAAAGAAGCCAAAAAAAAACCGCTGAACTAATTGGCTGGGGGAGATGATGTGGGATTAGTATGTTTAGAGTTATATGTTTATATATATTCTGAGTAGGCTTAGGATGTTTTGTTAAGACATAAATAGAACTGTCAATAAAACTAAAAGGCAAGAGTTTGGAGTCTTGTGTTTGACTATACACAACAGCCAAAACGCATTGTACATAACGCTACAGAAATCTTTAGCATTAGGAAACTGGAATCAAAAAATTTATACCCCCTACAAATTTGAATTACATCACGAAATCTGAAACGATGTAGAACATTATGCGTAATACCTGTAAGGCGGATTGTCTAAGTAACAATGCAGTATATTTATGAAATTGCATAATTGCGCATAATCCGAAAATTTACGTGTTATAAACCTCCATAACTTTTTTCATAAGCAACGGCGAAATGCGACATTTCAGAGGTGGACAGAGGAAACCTTTAGCTTTAGGAAAATGGAACCAAAAAAGTTTTTACCCCCTATATTTTTGAATTATTACACGAAAACTGAGACGATGCACAACAGTGTCCGTCTTACGTGGGCGTGACTTGTAAGGCGGATTGTCTAACTACCGATGCTCCTGTCACAAACGAAAGAAACCGCGGCAATCTGTATCTGGCGCGAAATATTCATTTATACTCATAACAATTTATTGTCTTCGTTTCTTCGCGTAAATAGATTACAGTCATTTATAAACTAGAGATTGTTTTCAGTTTGCAATAGGCATAATAATTATTCAGCGTTTGTGTCTCGAATGCAAATCTTTGGGAGAAGAATGTAGATTCTAAAAAGAACTCTTGTATTCCGTCACGTAGGTGGTACCAATTGTGATGTATTTGGAAACATAGAAAATTAGAAAATATTCCACAATTATAAAATTTCGACACGATTTTGACGACTGTCTTTGTAATAAAAAATCGTTTTACGGATAACATTTTTTGTTTTGATAGAAATAAATTGTGTCATAAGCTCGATAAAATTGTAATTTGGACACATAATTGATTGTAATTTACTATAACATGGTAAATTATTACAAAAGTATATTTTTTGGTAGTATACCAAGAAATTATGACTGACCAGTTTGGTTTTGAATATAAGCATTTTACATTTTTCATTCTATTTTTTATTTTCTATGCTACATGTTCATGGAGCTAACTTGAATCATTTGTTATCAATTTTTATAGCAAAACTTGGACAATGCTTATATTCAAAACCAAACTGGTCAGTCATAATTTCTTGGTATACTACCAAAAAATATACTTTTGCAATAATTTACCATGTTATAGTAAATTACAATCAATTATGTGTCTAAATTACAATTTTATCGAGCTTATGACATAATTTATTTCTATCAAAACAAAAAATGTTATTCGTAAAACGATTTTTTATTACAAAGACATAGTCGTCAAAATCGTGTCGAAATTTTATAATTGTGGATTATTTTCTAATTTTTAATGTTTCCAAATACATCACAATTGGTACCACCTACGTGACGGAATACAAGGGTTCTTTTTAGAATCTACATTCTTCTCCCAAAGATTTGCATTCGAGACACAAACGCTGAATAATTATTATGCCTATTGCAAACTGAAAACAATCTCTAGTTTATAAATGATTGTAATCTATTTACTTATATGCGAAGAAACGAAGACAATAAATTGTTATGAGTATAAATGAATATTTCGCGCCAGATACAGATTGCCGCAGTTTCTTTCCGCGGTGACAGGAGCATCGGTAGTTAGACAATCCGTCTTACAAGTCACGCCCACGTAAGACGGACACTGTTGTGCATCGTCTCAGTTTTCGTGTAATAATTCAAATTTGTAGGGGGTAAAAACTTTTTTGGTTCCATTTTCCTAAACCTAAAGGTTTCCTCTGTCCATCTCTGAAATGTCGCATCGTATTACGCATAATGTTCTACATCGTTTCAGATTTCGTGATGTAATTCAAATTTGTAGGGGGTATAAATTTTTTTGATTCCGGTTTCCTAATGCTAAAGATTTCCTCTATCCACTTCTGCATTTTCGATTTTCCACGTCGCTTATTGAAAGAGTTACGCAGGTTTATAACACGTTCTCTGAAATAATTAAGAAGTGTAAGGGGTATAAACTTTTTTGGTACCATTTTCCGAAAGCGGAAGGTTTCCTCTATCCACTTATGATTTTTCACATTACTGCGTTGCTTATTGGAAAAGCTATGTACGTTTGTATGAACATTGCGCTGAGGGGAGTTTTGGATTATGCCATATAATTTAAATGTGTAGGGGGTATAAACTTTTTTTACGCCGGATTATCAATACACATGCACAGATGCAAGTGCTCATGCAATTAGAAAAGTTTGCGTTACATATTAAAAAAGTACTATTTTTTATAGTTCGCCCCACAACATTTCATCGAACGCGCGACCGATAAGTTCAGGGCGAATTCCGTGATACATATAACTCGATATTTCTTTAGTTTTCGTGATCGCTGTGTTATTATATTGGATTGTCTTAAGTCCTTGTGTTGATTTTATATTGCGGGAAGGTGTATTTCATGAAGTACGAGTGAAAATCCGAAATCGATGCCAGTTTCTACAGTGTAAAACGGCCTGCGTTTTCACGTCTTACTACGCATTCGGCTGCTGCAGTGTTGCCAGGTTGCAGGGAAAATCCCGTTTTGCAGGGAAAAATCGAACAAAAAGGGATGCAGGGAATACCTTTAGAAAAGAGGGACATTCACTCAATCGAAACATCATAGCAATGATTTTAAAGTTGCAACTAAAATGCTGCAGCCGTGAATATGGAGACGAACCAATCCAATCACGGTTTCCTTCGTCGTTCTTATGGTTTGTTGGTTACTCGTTTCCTAGACAACATGCCTGCCACGTGCGATCTTGCGAGATAGCTTTAGAGTGAAAATTATGTCGCAAGCTAAGATTGACAAGTGACAAGTTATAAAAAGTAAACAGCAACACAAAAGAAACGTGCAAAGTAGTGATTATATTTTTGCCTATTTTTTAACCCCTACAAGGAAAATTTTGCAATGAGAAGGTGTAAGTATATAAAAAGGGAAATGAAGTTACAAAAAAGGGAAAATTCAACATTTTATTAGGGAATTTTTGTGGTAGACACCTGGCAACACTGGGCTGCTGACGGTTGGCTGCCAAGTTCACACAAGTTCAAATATCGTGTGCTTGGGCTAGATCTGGGCTGTGCGTGTGATGTGCCTGGGCTGGGTTCAATATGCGGCGGCCCTGTTTTACATAATTTAATGTTATCTACAGCCTTGGATCTCAATCAGAAACTACAGTGAAGAGATGGGAAGGAGTGCAATGACGTACTTTTCACTTAAGCTAAGACATGCCATCCAAATTCCGTTGCAAGAGTTGATAAAAAAATCACTCGTATAAACACTACAGGCAGCTGCAAGACTTTGACATCCAATTTGTTCTTTGTTGCCATCAGGATCTTGTCATTCGATAAATATCATCGCCGCCAACCTAAATAATGTCAACCAAAGAAATTTTAATTTACCAGTTTTCTGTGGTAAAACAAATTCACGATATAATAAACTATTTAAGCAGTTTGCACATAATTAGCACTTAAATATAATTCACGTTTGGTTAAGGAAAATTTTATTATTTCCACTCTGATACTGTTAAATTGCATGCACTCAGCAGTCCCCTTTGGTGTTTAAAAAACATGTGTATAACGTTATAAATTTAATAATTAACATTACGTAATACGAAAACACTTAAATAGCACTTAATTTCTATGTCAATATGCGGCGGCCCTGTTAAATTATCAAAACTCAGTAGTCCCGTATTATTTTTTATTTTTCTAGCGCACTAAAATAACACCTAAAAAGCACTTTATTTTGATATAATTGTTTTAAAGATTCCTTATATGTGGATTGCTAAGTTTACGGAGCTTACTAAATAGTTTCTAGTAATATTATTTAGGGTGATAAAAATGTCATTTGTAGATTTTAGAAATTAATACTTCCATCAATAGATAGCGCCACTTTCGATGACGAATTTTTGGCGCAAAAAAAAACTGAAAATACCAATGAGCACATTCAGGGACGCTCGGCGGCTTAGCTAAGTTGTAATTTAGTCAGCGTTTTCTAAGTGTCAGCACACAGTGATTCCCTGAACGAAGTTCTGAATGGCAGCTGTCTCACATGCTTGGCTTACTACATGGGCGAGTTAAATAAACGGTCAATCACGTCAATCTGCACAAAATTGTCAAGTCAACGGTCAGAATAAACTACCTGACCAATCATCGACTGGAAAAATTGAATACAGACTCAACCAATAAATTTAGATTATGCCCCCACCACTCTTTTTGATAGCGCTGAGGAACTCAGCCTACAATTTATACGTAATATATACCAGTAATAACAAAATTAAAATTTGAATTTTTGGCGCCAAATTTAAACTCGATTTAAAGTATCTGGCGAATACCAATTGATGAAAATATCACTTATGGAATGTAGGAATTAATACTTCCATCAATAGATGGCGCCACCTTCGATGTCGAACTATTTAATTTTTGGCGCCAAATTCAGTGAAATTTGAATTTCTGGTGCCAAATTTAAACTCGATTTAAAGTATCTGGCTAATACCATTTCGATTTGGGGCACAAATAAATTTACCTTGAGGTATCACTTTGTATAGGAAAATTAACTAATTTTGGTATTAATTTTTAGCAATAGGGACCGTGCATATGCCTGCGTTCAGCGACGCCTGGCGGTGATTTATGCATTAGTGGTAGGAAAACATTGTTTTTAGGTTAATACACCTGTGACACGTTGAAGCGACATTATTAACGTCACTCTGTAATTTTTAATTTTGCAATTACAATGGATGTTGAAATATATTTTAAAATCTTATTTATGTAAGTGGACGACCAGCTGGTAGTGGCCGGCCATCAGACGCAGCCACCCTATGCATAACTTCAATAGCCGAGCGAAAATTTTGGTATTTGCGGAAGAAATTTTGCATGGCATTGATGGTCAATAAAATTTTTGGTTGTGCGCAGATTTGTTGTTATTTCTTGTAATTGTATTAAAAATATTTAGGGCTTTTTCTAAATTTACTCAAATCTTGCAACAAGTTTTATCGTTTGATGATCAGTACAATTTCTAAATATGCAAAATTTATGCAAATCCTGCGTGGTGTCACTAATAGATGTGAAAATATATTACAAATTGAATTCTATTATTTATGAGCACAGTATTTCAGAAAACACATCAGAAGATCGGCAGTTGATTATTGTTGGACATGGGCGTTTTCCGTTATTTCTAAATTTTTCCTTTCAAACACAGTGGATTTTAAATGCATGACCTCCGTACACAAATTTATGGAAATTTGCCTAACTGGAACGTATTCTTCACTCTTTTTTGCTCTTTTACAGAGAGTGATTTATAGAATTAATGTAAAAGTGCTATAAAATAAACAAAAATCTGAGTACAAACCTCAATTTAAGAAACATCACTAATATAATCAGTCTTTTAATACAATTAACACAAAGTATTCCAGTTAAATAGTATAAAACATGTTCCACATGCATTTGACATGAAGTCGGTCTGATGATCGGTTGGGGCTATTGTTTATATTGACTTCTTCACATGAAACGCATACCATCAGTATCCTGACCGTAAATGTATTCACAATACCAAGACTAACCATCCGTTAATCATCAACCGCATTTGTAACTGGCCTACATTTGTTGACTTGCTTTCCGACTTCTCATGAAATTCTTCAAACTTTCATTTCATCTGAGTCTCCTGCACATTTCTCGAATAGAGTACGTTGTACGTAATGACTAATCGATATTGAAATCTATGAATCACTTTCAAAACGGCATACAAACTTAAATGTTTCAATCCATATATATTTTCTTACTACTGTCTGGATAATTGTAAAGTTTAACATTCCTCCTGTTACTATGACACTATGTTACTATGTTACTCTTATGACAATTTACAGTTGTAGTACATAATAAGTATTTGACCTTCTGGTATGAAATTAATTACAAAATTCAAGTTCAAATGCACACTGGGCATTTGAAATGACATATGTACATTTGAACTGTCATCATACTGTCACTCGTGTTTTCATACCACTTATGCAAAATATGGTCATTGGTGGCGCTGTCATCGCATGTGCACGGTCCCTATAGCGAGATGTTGAAAATATCAATTTAAATTACGGAATTAAAAAAATTACATTTCCGTTAATAGATTCATTCGTTAACAAATTAAATAAATTTTCGGCGACAAATTGAAACGTAAATTGAACGCTATCAACTAAAATTATTGGAAACTCAGAACATGCTAAATGTGGAGCTTTTACACAGACCAACAGATGGTGCCACTTTCGAGAACCAAAAAATTTTTAAATGTTCGGCAGCAGGTTTTAAAATAAATTAAACGCTAATGTTTTGTTCGTTGAATATCATTATAAGCAACACATCAAAGTTAAAAATGTCAAACATTTAAACAACTTAAACATCAATTTGCCTAGTCAGCGTTACAAATATACACTGAAAGATGGGGCACAACTTGCCAACAACAGAATTAATTTTGATTTTATATCGCCAAATTCAAACGTGAATTAAATTAATTGGCGAATAACATTTCGATTTAGTGCAAAAATCAGTTTACCTTGAAGGATTTCACCTGTCAACGCTTTTACGGGCGTTCCCGGCTCAAAAACGGGTTGATCTAAGGACAGAAGGAGAGAGATGATTGTTTAAAAAAAATGTCGTTTTTACTTTTATTACAAATACCTGCAGGTAGAAAACAATACAAAAACAAGTGGTTATAAACACTTAGAGGATTGCATACTGTTCGTATAGTAACTCTCTGACTTTGTAGTAGTCTTCTGATATACATCCTTCGATCAAAACCCGCCCCGATTCGACCTGAACATCTTCTTATCGCTATCGTACTGTTGCAACACCACAAGACTCCCTCGGAAAATTCAGATAAAATATTATTCTTGGATAACACCTGCTTGAACTCGGACAGTTTCAACTCATTAATGAAGGCGGTCTCATGGGATACACTCGAGTTCTGTGTGAGTGGCTCAAGGGTAAGAATCTTTGAGTCCTCATCGTCCACTAAACAAACACAAAAAAGTAAGGTCGAGCTAAAATATTTATAGAAAGGAGTGAAGCACACCTTCCATCGGTTCATTATCCACTGTTATCTGTTTAGCATCAACTTGGCTGTCGCGAATGACAATTTGGGCGTCTATCCAAGCCAATTCTGATTCTTTTCCTTTCTGAAAATTCAGCTGGGAGACCAGGGCGTCTGTTAGTCTTACCTTAAATTAAACAAAAAAAAAAAAAAAATTGGAGGTCGACAATTCAATTGATGGGTGAGTGATGCATGCTAGATGTGTGTTTCGCTTGTTGCATCGACTGTCTCACCCCGCGTCGGGGTAAACACCCTCCCGTCAACGTTTTCTCGACAGTGGTTCTGTATAGGGACCGTGCACATGCGATGACAGCGCCACCAATGGCCATATTTTGCATAAGTGGTATGAAAACACGAGTGACAGTATGATGACAGTTCAAATGTACATATGTCATTTCAAATGCCCAGTGTGCATTTGAACTTGAATTTTGTAATTAATTTCATACCAGAAGGTCAAATACTTATTATGTACTACAACTGTAAATTGTCATAAGAGTAACATAGTAACATAGTGTCATAGTAACAGGAGGAATGTTAAACTTTACAATTATCCAGACAGTAGCAAGAAAATATATATGGATTGAAACATTTAAGTTTGTATGCCGTTTTGAAAGTGATTCATAGATTTCAATATCGATTAGTCATTACGTACAACGTACTCTATTCGAGAAATGTGCAGGAGACTCAGATGAAATGAAAGTTTGAAGAATTTCATGAGAAGTCGGAAAGCAAGTCAACAAATGTAGGCCAGTTACAAATGCGGTTGATGATTAACGGATGGTTAGTCTTGGTATTGTGAATACATTTACGGTCAGGATACTGATGGTATGCGTTTCATGTGAAGAAGTCAATATAAACAATAGCCCCAACCGATCATCAGACCGACTTCATGTCAAATGCATGTGGAACATGTTTTATACTATTTAACTGGAATACTTTGTGTTAATTGTATTAAAAGACTGATTATATTAGTGATGTTTCTTAAATTGAGGTTTGTACTCAGATTTTTGTTTATTTTATAGCACTTTTACATTAATTCTATGAGTCACTCTCGTTAACCATTTTATTTATACAAGTGGGTGTAAAAGAGCAAAAAAGAGTGAAGAATACGTTCCAGTTAGGCAAATTTCCATAAATTTGTGTACGGAGGTCATGCATTTAAAATCCACTGTGTTTGAAAGGAAAAATTTAGAAATAACGGAAAACGCCCATGTCCAACAATAATCAACTGCCGATCTTCTGATGTGTTTTCTGAAATACTGTGCTCATAAATAATAGAATTCAATTTGTAATAATATATTTTCACATCTATTAGTGACACCACGCAGGATTTGCATAAATTTTGCATATTTAGAAATTGTACTGATCATCAAACAATAAAACTTGTTGCAAGATTTGAGTACATTTAGAAAAAGCCCTAAATATTTTTAATACAATTACAAGAAATAACAAATCTGCGCACAACCAAAAATTTTATTGACTATCAATGCCATGCAAAATTTCTTCCGCAAATACCAAAATTTTCGCTCGGCTATTGAAGTTATGCATAGGTTGGCTGCGTCTGATGGCCGGCCACTACCAGCTGGTCGTCCACTTACATAAATAAGATTTTAAAATATATTTCAACATCCATTGTAATTGCAAAATTAAAAATTACAGAGTGACGTTAATAACGTCACTTCAACGTGTCACAGGTGTATTAACCTAAAAACAATGTTTTCCTACCACTAATGCATAAATCACCGCCAGGCGTCGCTGAACGCAGGCATGTGCACGGTCCCTATAGTTGCGGTGCTCTCGATTGATCCCCTAACAACTATAACCCTCCTGGGCCTTAACTGAGACAGTATTTTTAGCAGGGATTCCCCGTCAGATCTCCCCTCAAAGTCTATGTATTGCACCTGGGCCGCCACCTGAACCGTCCTGTTTAAGGCTATGCATTTTGTGGGAATCTCGGCAACCTCAGCTGCAATTTCCTCGTTTTTATCCAACTACCAAATCAACAATTGTGAAACAACAGGTAACTCGTGTCTAAATAAAAACCTGGTCAAGTAGGCTACATTTAGTAATTCTGTATTGTAAATGCAATGGATAAATTCTCGATCACAACCTACTTGACCAGGTTTTTATTTAGACGCTCGTTACAAGTGTTACAAATAAACTGTAACAAAACTATATTTGCTAAGAAATTGGCAACTTTGCTTCAAAAATTTTAGTAATTGCCCCGAAGGAAGTAGACTTATAGGGACCATGCACATGCCTGCGTTCAGCGCCGCCTGGCGATGATTTATGCATTAGTGGTATGAAAACATTGCTTTTAGGTTAATACACCTGTGACACGTTGAAGTGACGTTATTAACGTCTCTCTGTAATTTTTAATTTTGCAATTACAATGGATGTTGAAATATATTTTAAAATTTGTTTATGTAAGTGGACGACCTGCTGGTAGTGGCCAGCCATCAGGCGCAGTCACCCTATGCATAACTTCAATAGCCAAGCGAAAATTTTGGTATTTGCGGAAGAAATTTTGCATGGCATTGATGGTCAATAAAATTTTTGGTTGTGCGCAGATTTGTTGTTATTTCTTGTAATTGTATTAAAAATATTTAGGGCTTTTTCTAAATTTACTCAAATCTTGCAACAAGTTTTATTGTTTGATAATCTGTACAATTTCATGGTGTCACTAATAGATGTGAAAATATATTACAAATTGAATTCTATTGTTTATGAGCACAGTATTTCAGAAAACACATCAGAAGATCGGCAGTTGATTATTGTTGGACATGTGCGTTTTCCGTTATTTCTAAATTTTTCATTTCAAACACGGTGGATTTTAAATCTCCGTACACAAATTTATGGAAATTTGCCTAACTGGAACGTATTCTTCGCTCTATTTTGCTCTTTACACCCATTTGTATAAATAAAATGGGTAACGAGAGTGACTCATAGAATTTATGTAAAAGTGCTAGAAATTAAACAAAAATCTGAGTATAAAACCTCAATTTAAGAAACATCACTAATATAATCAGTCTTTTATTACAATTAATATAAAGTATTCTAGTTAAATAGTATAAAACATGGTCCACATGCATTTGACATGAAGTTGGTCTGATGATCGGTTGGGGCTATTGTTTAAATTGACTTCTTCATGTGAAACGCATACCATCAGTATCCTGACTGTAAATGTATTCACATTACGAAGACTAACCATCCGTTAATCATCAACCGCATTTGAAACTGGCCTACATTTGTTGACTTGCTTTCCGACTTCTATTCATGAAATTCTTCAAACTTTCATTTCATCTGAGTCTCCTACACATTTTTCGAATAGAGTACGTTGTACGTAATGACTAATCGATATTGAAATCTATGAATCACTTTCAAAACGGCATACAAACTTAAATGTTTCAATTCATATATATTTTCTTACGAGCATTTGAAATGACAGATGTACATTTGAACATGTCATCTTAAGGTCTGTTCGTTTGTACTGCTCGGAGTTACTCTAAAAGTTGTAAAATATAGTTTTCAGTCAAATTCGTCTCTCTCGCTCTGCTCTCGCGTCGAAAAAACTTCGAATTTGACTGAAAACTTCATTTGACAACTTTTAGAGTAACTCCAAGCAGTACAAACGAACAGACCTTTTCTGTCATTCGTGTTTTCATACCACTTATGCAAAATATGGCCATTGGTGGCGCTGTCATCGCATGTGCATGGTCCCTATATGGAGAGGCATAACTGTCAAGGTTAACAGGTTCGAATGATCTGAGCCGATTGGACTCTTTATTTTATGTTATCTTCCAAATTTTTGTAGGTACGGTTGCGGAATCAAAAAAAGCATACAAGTCTTAAGTCGTTTAGGTTATATTTTGCAATATTAGAGTAGTGTAAATCGATCTCTGTCAGATTGACATAAACGCTGACGTAAAATGACACAATGCATAATTCAACTTTCACTTTTAGGAGTCAACAAGAAAGCCATAGATTGTGGTAATAGTAAACTAAACTGAGAATTCATTTACGATAAAATAACATACACAAATATATTTAACAAATTAATGTCTAATGCGTCACAGCAGCTCCATTATTTCTCACATTTTACAAACGCTCAGGCATTGAATAAATACAAGAACGGATATAGTCAGGGGAAAGTTCATTCCCAATTTCTTCAATCTTATGTAATAATTCGTGTGCATCTGCAGGTCTAAAATGAACGGCGTACATTTTCTTCACGATATAACCCCACACATGTTCAATGGGGTTGATATCTGGGCTTCTGGAAGGCCATAGCAAACGCACAACGTTATTTTCTTTTCACAACTCTAGATGTATCTTCTTACTGACCACCCTTCTCCAATTAGTGTAATTATTTGCGGTTTTTGGGCAACAGCTAAATGCGGCATGTTACTGTCGGTATGTCATCTTGACAATTATTTTGACGTAAAAGTCGAAAATATTTCAAACAAAGTTAAGTTCACAGCAAGACATTTTGAGTGTATGCTTTTTTTAATTCCGCAACTAAATATTTCAATATTTTAATTTCCAAGATTTCACCACTAATAAATAGTCGAATTCAACTTATACAGATTTTTCTTAACGTGAATAGCTTAAAATAGTAACAATTACAGAATTCTACTATACCTACAACTTCACTCTTTAAGGCTGACGCCTTGCAATCTCAAAGTTTCTGAGGGGCTAAAGGGTGAAGGGAAGGAACAGTCAGTAGGCGTGTCGCTGATGAACCCCCACCAAAAATTTTTACGGAGACAAAAAACGCATGTATCTGTCGTCGATGAAGTTTTGCATTCAGCGTTGACTAACGAGTTAAGAATAACAGGAGAGCTACACTAACAGTAGTTTCTCGTCCAAATTGGTTACTCAATATGGTCGCTGTATGTCATAGGGCCAGTTGTATAAAACAAGTTAACCACTCGATCAAACTTAAACTTCCCTCCAATGATATTGCTTAACCACACAATTAACTTGATCGACTGATTAACTCGTTTTATACAATTGGCCCATAGGCGCACACAGTCGTTTCACATTCGACAAATGTCAATTGTATTCCTGTGTTGTGACCTTCGCAAATTACACTTCTTACACAGAGGTAAGTGAAAAGTAGGTAGTGAAAAGTAACACAATTGTAGCTGAAATGAAGCCAGTAACAAATTGTATGAAATATTATCACAATTTTAGTAAAATTACAAACAAGATATTATCATGTTAAACAACTGTGTCAATATTTCATACAATTTGTTACTGGCTTCATTTCAGCTACAATTGTGTTACTTTTCACTACATATTTTTCTCTGTGTAGAGCATTTTGGGCCTATAATCGTATCTCTCTCACTCACGATTTTTAATATATTTTGTGTCTCTCTCAACTGTTTCAAGAAGTCTTGTGTTTACGACGACGGGTGCATTTTTCACACTCTACTTACAAGTGGGATGTGAAAAGTACGTCTTTTTTGAGACAAAAATTCTCTTTCACGCTTTTTCCCTAAAATTGTCAAGATTTGCCTTTTGACATAGGCTGGCACTTACATACATACTTTTAAAGAGTTTATAAATAAACAGTATGCCTTAAATAAAGGAATGCGATCCGTCAAAGTATATCTTACGGCTTACGCATATTCCCGTTGAAACTATAACTTTTCGATTCGCTTATGGTCTCTATTACCAAATAATTTATGTAATAAAATAAATGTTTTAATTCATTAATTGCCTTTTATTATCCATTTTGTAGAAAAGCGTAGTTAAATGGATATAAAAAGTTAGGTTATGTTTAGGGATGCACCAAAATTTAAAACCATCGAATTTTCGAATCGAGTCCCAATCGATTTGACTCTGATACTTGTTAAAAATATCGATATTAAAAAAGATGGATTTAAAATATAATAATAATAATAATAATTTATTGGGCCACCTTGTAAAGTACAGATTTTATTTCATGACAAAAATAATTCTTGAAAAAAAAATTGCAAATTTCTTGGGTATGTTTAATGTCAATTAAATCGCCGAAATTATTTAGTGAATCGATTCGTACATACGTGTATCGATATGTACCGAAAATCGGAAGTTTAATGTCGATTCAAAAAATCGATATTTTAAAGGAAAATATCGATCTTCCAAAAGTATCGATTTAAATCGTGCATCCCTATATGTTTATAATAATCGTACGGTTACGATGTAACTTCGCACTTCAGTATATTCTTCTTTGCTGTATGTTTTAGATTTAATTCTTTTAAATGTACTATTTAATGTCATTTATATCTTTCAATACCTACTCTATAATTTGAGATTTAGCAGTACCGTAAATTGCTTTATTACGTTTGTTTAAGTTGTTTTCTCGCATATAAAACAGTACCGTAATTATTTCAAAATTAACATCACTTTAAACATAGAACACTTTTAAACGCAACCACGATCTACTTTATCGGGTTATCTCTATTGAAACTAGTGCTCATCAACGCTTAGCGCGTTGTCACAACCCACCTACCAAATTTAAAATTCCCGCGAATATTTGATGGATCGCATTCCTTTATTTAGGGTCTGCTTTAATAAATCACGCATAAAATGTAAGGGGTTGGCCTTTGTCGTAACCACCAATCAGATATTTTGCTAGAAATGTGAGTTTCAGGGGACATCTATGTTTCGGTTTGAGAATCAAGTTAAATGAAAATCATAGCTTGCAAATAATACGTTTGTAGGAAATGTTTTATAGTTTTTCTTTTAAGAAAAAACGTAAACCTTTTGTAAAAGGATTATATGATACGGGGCTGTCGTCATTATTTATGAAAAGATCCAATTTATTTAGAAAAAAAATATTGAATTCCTGTCAAATTTTGCTACAAATATACATTTTAAAATTAAAATTATTAGCTTTAAACTATTATTTTCAATATTTCAGCTGCAGCCCCGTGTAGAATATGATGTTTACTATACGTATAAAAAAATCTGAATTAATACAATGAATATTAATTCTGTTATATTGATTCTTTATTGAGTATGTTTTAGGCGTGTAACGGGAAGGAAGTCGGGTGCCTTAATAATAGAGCTTATATACATACAAATAATAAATACTATACCGGGTGTTTGTAGAACGGTAGCCAGTCGATAACTCCGTTAATAATAGAGATATTTTAGTAAACTTTTTTTTGTTTTGTTTGACAGAAGATAGCCTATATGGCAATATACATTGCTCTTTTCCTAGGCCTACTGTGATTGAGTTATTATATACAGTGTGTCCCAGAATGAGTAGGCTACCATGGGTAACTTTCTTATTAGTGAAGATAGAGATTTGGTTAAATGGGCAATATTTTGCAGTTTTATGTGCTGATTCAGATTCCGTTGAGAAAATTTGAAAATTCCGAATAGTTCAGATATTATCGTAGAAAAATTGAAAATCGCTATTTTCTTTAATGTCCAATAACTTCGCAATTATAAAAATATGAAAAAATGTTTCATATAAAAGTTATTATGTTTGATAAAATACAGCTGAAAATACAGTCAAAATACAATTCAAGATGGCGGCTGTCAAGATATTGATAGCAACTTTCTTATTTTAAATGGACGCCATATTGAATTTTTGTACGATTAAATAGCATTTTTTTTCTCGTTTCAACCGTGTATCACAACCCATATCTAAAAAAAAAAAATTATTTAAAAAATTTAATATTTTTTTTTTTAATCAAGTAAGCGGGTTGCCTTTACTTATTACTATTCAAGTAAGCGGGTTGCCTTTACTTGATTAGTAATAAGTAAAGGCAAATAAGAAAGTTGCTATCAATATCTTGACAGCCGCCATCTTGAATTTTATTTTGACTGTATTTTCAGCTGTATTTTATCAAACATAGTAACTTTTATATGAAACATTTTTTCATATTTTTATAATTGCGAAGTTATTGGACATTAAAGAAAATAGCGATTTTCAGTTTTTCTGCGATAATATCTGAACTATTCGGAATTTTCAAATTTTCTCAACGGAATCTGAATCAGCACATAAAACTGCAAAATATTGCCCATTTAACCAAATCTCTATCTTCACTAATAAGAAAGTTACCCATGGTAGCCTACTCAATCTGGGACACACTGTATAACTTTGTTTTTCCAAATGGAATACCCGGTATATTTTGTGATATTTGGAATCTACTCTAAAAACTATATCCAATCGCAAAGTTTCGACAAAATCAAGACCTGGTTTAATTTTTTCAATAATTTTTTTAATTGTGTACAAGTTGGCCTGAATTGTTTAAAACTGTCAAAAATGCTCTTATATTGATATAATAAATAAAATTAAGTCAATAAAATGCTTTACTAAGGAATTATTGCATCTTAAAACATAAAAAATACATTTAAGTAGCGACATCTTTCGATCGCTTGTTGACCTGATATTGCAGTAGGATTGACAAATTGAAGCCAGTTCGCCACATAATAAGTCATCCCAATGCAAGGCGGCCATGTGCTGTCAAAGCATATGAGAATTTTGAAAATTTTTATGCAAATCTGTACAGCTGTACAGCTGTTTCAGGCCTAGTTGGGCCTTCGTCAGCAGAACCGTAGCCCGAGCACTCCACTGCAAACCAAACCGATATGTCCTAGGGTTATTCGCCAATGCTATGTGAAAGTAATGGACATTTAAGTAGCGACATCTTTCGATCGCTTGTTGACCTAATATTGCAGTAGGATTGACAAATTGAAGCCAGTTCGCCACATAATAAGTCATCCCAATGCAAGGCGGCCATATCGGTTTGGTTTGCAATGGAGTTCTCGGGCTACGGTTCTTAGGCCCAATTAGGCCTGAAACAGCTGTACAGAGCCTGCTCGGGGAATCCGCTGCAATCAAAACCGATTTGCACAAAAATTTATAAAAAATACAATTCCTAAAAAAACTCTTTTTTTCTTAATGGAAACATATGAGTGTATGTTTGACAAGTGCATAAATTAGCGTTCCAACGGTATAAGACCCTTGGTTATTTACTGTACCCTAATCATTTAAATATCAATTAAAAATTATTGAAGAAATAAAATCATACCTTTGATTTTGTCGAAAGTTTGCTATTGGATAGAGTTTTTAGAATAGATTTCAAATATCACAAAATATACTGGGTGTACCATTTAGAAAAACAAAGTTATGTATAATATCTCAATCACAGTAGGCCTTGGAAAAGAGTAATGCATATTGCCATACAGGTTACTTTCTGTCAAACAAAACAAACAAGTCATGCAGAGCTTTTTATAAAGAATAGTTTTTCTTGTGAAATGTAAGATAAACTTTTTCTCCATTTGTATAAAACTTTTTGGGACACACTGTATATCTCTCTTGTATCGGCGGTCACGCTTAAAGGCGTAAGGTTGGGTATCTTAATATACTCTTATCATCAATGCCTCTAGTAAAAATGGCAGACATTGCGGACAAGATTTTAGAAGTTAGTAGCAGTAATTTTAATAACACCATAGCATCATGTACACACGATAGTACTGATTATAAAAAAACAGCAACGAGAAAAGATGAAGAGGACAATAATTCTCAATCTATCAAGAAATTGGAACAACAGATCTGCGAGCTCACCAAGATAGTTGAAGAGTTGTAACGTGAAAACTTGAAGGTTTATTAAATTGCACGTTTACAAAAATATTTTAGTGTAATTGCCAATTAGTGTAATTGTCAAAGGTGGTCAAACAAAAACACTGCTCCGGTAGTCGAGTCGAGATGGGTGTGAGTGTTTTGTTTCTCTCCAACAAATAATTGAAACACAGAAGATATTTAAATATATAAATTTAATAAAAGAATTATTAAATGAACATAACTAATGGTATGTTTCAGAAATACCGAACGCTGTACTGTTATCCGCGAATTTAACTACCCGCTCAGATCTGATCGGTTCACAGTTATGTAACTATATCGCAATAATGAAAATTCTACGTTTTAAACTAAAAAATAATAACTTAAGAAACTGTTCTTAGTTCATGGATCCTTCGGATAAGGGTGGAGATAATTCGGTATGAAGGAGAGATGTCTCTGCTTTCCAGGAGGCACCTTTTATTTGCGATGGATCAGATTCCGCTCAATGGGAGAAAAACTCTAACAGCGTCCACGTATTCAATTCAGGAAATTAAACTCCCACACAAAAAAAAAGAACCTGGTGTTATGGTTCTCTTTGCTTGAATATGTTAGGTGGGAACTTCTGGAACCTTCCAAAGAAGATGCACTGAGTCCAAATGAGCCAAAAGTGCTGCTTGAATTTGCTTTATTCAGTGTCCCATAAAAGGTATTGATTAGACAGTCGCCAAACTGCTCATTTATCACATCCAAAACACCATCAATCAACTTCAGGGAACAAAGTAAATTCTTTCGAAGAAACACCTCGTGCTCAAGCGGAAATTCGGTGAAAAATTTAAAAATTGTCAATCTTATTTATTTACACCTTGGAAACTGTTACGTATAGTGAAAATTCTTTAATGAAATCACACTCAAGTAATATTTTATTTACATATGACACTACATTAATCATTATTATTTCCTCGGTTACCCGTTCAAGGTACCTAGATATTTTTATAATTTAAACCATGTCGGAACATTCCTTCCCCTCCGAAAAAGAAAGGTGTTGAACATAGTCTTTTAGAAATTTTGGTTTTTTTCGAATCCTGCATGAACGACGCAATCCTGAGGAAACATTCTCCTCTTCGGTCATCATCCTCCTATCTTGTACTGGATTCGCCAAATCATCGTCTTGATCCTGAGTACGCTGATGGACACTTTGACATGTTCCTTCACGCCTCGATTCTTCCGTTTCTTTATTCAAATTTCCTGCCTCCATTTCTGCTTCTTGATTCAGTTCATTATGCTCTGGTTCAGTTGTTTGTGATTTGTCTAACCAAACTTGATCTACATGTTTTCTCTTATTTACACCTTCAGATGTTTTAATAATTAAATTCCTTGGCCCTAAAGCTTCTTCTATCACTCCTCTTTCCCACTTTTTTCCTAACCCGTAGTTACGATAAAGAACCGGTGAACCTTGTTCAAAATTCCTTTTACACGTATATGATGAAGAACTGATTTCGCCAGTTACACAGGATTCGGGGTGGAGTCTATCTTTATCTCTATCTCTAGCAGTCTTCTTCGCATGAGAAGTTCTGCTGGAGAGCGTCCTGTTGCTTCGCATGGAGTGGATCGAAGTGCTAAGAACATTATTTAATTCCCATTTCCAGTGTTGTATCGGAATTTTCTTTAATTGATGTTTCACGGTTTGTACCATTCGTTCGGCCAATCCGTTGGTTGCTGGATGAAATGGTGCAGTTTGTATGTATCGTATTCTCTGTCTTTCCAGAAATCTTTAACTTTTGATGCGATGAACCCTGTGCCGTTATCTGATACAATGACATCAGGCAAACCATGCCTTGCGAACATTTCCCGTAAATTATTAATTATCGTTTCTGCTGAAAATGATCCACCTGTTTCTATTACTTCTGGCCATTTAGAATGTGAATCGATTACGACTAGAAATGACTTTCTGTTTATTGGTCCAGCAAAATCGATGTGAATTCTAGACCATGGTTTGTTAGTAGCTGGCCAACACATCGGTTTACTTTTTGACGGTAAATTCCTTGCTTCAGTGCATGTCGGACAATTTGATATCATTTCTTCTATCTGTCGGTCAATTCCCGGCCACCAAACATAACTGCGAGCAATAGCCTTGGTTCGTCCCATTCCTTGGTGTACCTTGTGTAACAGTTTGAACACGTTAGGTCTGAGATTTTTTGGTACTATTACTCTACTTCCCCAAAGAACACAGCCTCGATGAACTGATAACGCATTCCTTCTAGCCTTCACTGTAGTGAAAGGTTCGTGATTTGGAAGTCCGTCTACAGTTCCGTGCAACACTGCTCGTTTTAACATTGTTGATTTATTAGGTGTAAACCTTTCATAAAAATTGATCAGTCCCAGAAAAGATTCTAATTGGGCCTTGTCTTTCGGTGTTGTTGCTTCACGAATTGTTCGAAGTTTATCTTCTGTTGGATGTATGCCCTCTTCATCAATTCGAAAACCCAGGTAAACCACCGATGACTTTGCAAAGTTACATTTTCTAAGTTTGATTCGTAGACCTACGTTTTGTAATCGTAGAAGAACCGCTGCAACTCTCTGCCAATGTTCTTCTTCATTTTTGCCTGTAATTAATATATCATCGAGATATACTACGACTCCTGGTATTTCCTTCAATAAATTTTCCATTAAACGTTGAAATAATGCAGTTGCGGAAGTGATTCCAAATGGAACTCGCTTCACTCGGAAAAGACCTTTTGTAGTGTTTAAGGTGAGTATCCTTGACGATTCTTCATCTACTCGCACTTGAGTATACGCGCGATCTAAATCTAACGTTGTAAAAAAATTTCCTCCTGCTAATGTGGTCAATGTCTCCGTGATACTGGGTAACGGATAAACTTCAGGTTTTATTACTGTGTTTACCGTTCCTCTGTAGTCACCACATATTCGTATGTCGCCATTTGACTTAAGAATTGGTACAATAGGTGTTGCCCAATCTTCATGTTTAACTGATTCCAGCACCCCTTCTTTTACCATTTGGTCCAACTCCGCTTCAATTCGGTTTTGCAAGGCAAAAGGTACCTGACGTTGTCTCTTGAAAATTGGTTGTGCATTATCTTCTATTCCGATATGCATTGGCTCTCCTGAGTACTTCCCTAATTCTCCAGAAAAAACGTCAGCAAATTTTCGTATTTGTACCGGTAACACGTTGTCCTCGAGCATATACAAATTTTCTATTGAAATATTTAGTTTTTGGAACCAATTTCGCCTAAGTAAATTAGGTCCATCTTCCTCCATGATCAGAAGTGGTAACTTCACTTGTTTTTCTCCGAATATAACATTGACGTAGCATTCTCCCAGAATCTTCAATTTTTGTTTCGACCAGGTCTGTAATATAATTTCTGATGCTCTTAACTTCTTTTTTGATACAGTTTTTTTTACAGTATCGGCATTTTGCATTTATGAATTTACAAGTTTTTGCTGGATGATTTTCGCCACATCTAAAACACGAATACTTTTTACGTTGAAGTTGATTCATTGTAGTTGCATCCGTTTTTAGTACAGTGTTAGCTGTACTTTTTAGTTCCGTAATGTTTTTATAAGCCGATTCTGCTGCAACAGCTTCATCAAAAACTTTTTTCTATGTTAAATTTGCGTCTGCCAGTAGCCTTTGTTGCAGTCTGGTATCGCTCATGCCACATATCAATCTGTCTAACAATTGATCATCCAAATTTTCGAAACAGCAATGTTCACTTAACTTACGTAGTGCAGCTAAGTATTCTGTAATCGACTCACCAGACTTTTGATCTCGTCTGTAAAATTTAAATCGCTGAACGAATTTGCTTGGCCTCGGAGTAAAATGGTTTGACAATATCTCAAGAGCTTCCTCGTAAGATAATTCTGACGGTTTTTTCGGCGTTGTCAAAGAACGTAGTAAAGTATACGTTTCTTTACCACATGCTGAGTATAGTATAGCTTTTTTCTTTGTTGCGTCAACTATCTCGTTTGCTTCAAAATAGTATCCAAGTTGCTCCTTGTACACTTCCCATGCCTCTGACGAACCAGGAATAAACTCCGCTAAGCATCCTATGGTGCCCATTACACGTGTCACTTTTTGATTCTCGTTGTCGGACAATCACACTCAAGTAATATTTTATTTACATATGACACTACATTAATTATTATTATTATTTCCTCGGTTACCCGTTCAAGGTACCTAGATATTTTTATAATTTAAACCATGTCGGAACAGAAACGCATTCAGATTCAATCGCACACACCCATGAAAAGAATAACGTGCAAATATATGCACGGCCGCGACAAAACGAAGTCCGATCGGGGACAGCAAAAACAAAAGGCTCTAAATGTATATGAAATATTAAAAAAAAAAAACTATATTTCAAAATTATAACGTAACAGAGTTACGAGTCGACCGATCAAGAGCGCGTAATCGTTGGAACTATTCACAACAGAGAGGACGTTCACATTCCCATCAATGCGCTTCTAATGAAGAATTATGTTTCTACCATCAAAAGTTTGGTGAAAAAGCTAGAAAATGTCGAGCACCCTGTGCCTTCAACAAGGTTCAGGAAAACTAAGCAAACCATCGATGTGCGAGACGTCATTCGATGGAAAAACGTCTCTTTATCACAGACAACTTCACAGGAATGCGATTTCTCGTTGATTCAGGCATGGCTAGCTACATTAACTTTCACTGACGTGTATGTATGGCCGTTTCAATTCGACTTTTAAAAATTTTGACGGTACTCCACTCAGCGCCTCTTGTGAGTTTTTAAGTAATTGCAGTTGTCATTACGTTACTATGAGTAGTTGTGTAGTATCTTTAATAGGGAGCGCTGAGGGGAGTACTCCATGGCATGCTTTCTCGGAACTGAATTTTAAGCGAATTGAAACGGGCGGCCATACATACACGTCAGTGAATGTTAATGGAGCTGGCCATGATTCAGGTGCAGTAGTATCAGTTATTCCTGTAGGTTTCGCCGGAAAATGTTCAATTAGCATAAACAATAAATTGTACGCAGCAAACGGTGTCGAAATCAAAAGTTATGGTTCAAAATTTGTACGCGTCAACCTATGACTAAGTAGGCAATTTACGCTGCGATTTATTGTCGCAGACGTTGCTCATCCTATTATTCGAGCAGACTTTTTGTATAAATACGATTTACTTATAGATCTCAAACGTCATCGCCTTATTGACAAAAGCCACTGGTTTGTCTACATTGGGGCAAGTAACGATTTGTAAAATACCATAGCGACAGACAATAAGTATTATGAACTTTTGGAAAAGTTTCCAGAAATTACACGAGATTCTCCATTGACTACTGATATTATATGATATTATATGATATTATTTTATACACATTAGGATTATTATTATATGATATTGCATAATGTTCAGCATCGTATTATTACAAAGGGCGAACCGGTCGTTGAAAAACGCCTCTGTCCTGAAAAACTTGCAATTGCGAAACTAGAATTTGACTAGAATTTGATGCAGCAAGGAATTTGTCGTCCATCATCTAGTCCTTGGGACAGTCCACTACATTTAGTGCCGAAGAAAGAACCAGGCGCTTGGCGACCATGTGGAGACTACTGCCGTTTAAATTAAAAAACAACACCGGACAGATACCCTATTGCTCACATTCAAGATTTCGCGCAAAAACTTAATTGCTTAAGTTGCTTGGTTGCTTAATTGGTTCCTAAATTTGCGCGTACTCAGAACTTTCGTATTACGAAAAAAATTATAAAATAACACTAATAAACTTTATATCAGAGAGGAATAAATAAAACACAATTTAATCAATCTAATCTTATATTTAACTACATATTAAACTGCAACACGGCACAAGCATCTGACGGTCTGACAGTTCTGAGTACGCGCAAATTTAGGAACCTAAAGTGCTGGTTTACCCATTTCACATTTGACTGAAGTTTTTACACGTCTAAAACAGTTTGGACTAGCTATGAATCAAACAAAATGTATTTTTGGTACATCAGAAATCGAATATTTAGGATACTTAATCACTCCAGCTGGTTCACGCCCATTGCCTACAAAAATCGAAGTCGTTAAAAATTTTCCGAAACCTCATAACGTCAAACAATTACGACGTTTTCTTGGTATGCTCAATTTTTACAGACGTTTCATGAAAAATTCGGCAGAAAAGCAAGCACCGGTAACGGAATTTTTGAAACAAAATCCTGGCAATAATAAATGCAACAACATTAATTGGACGCCTGAAGCTGAAAATGCCTTCGAAGAGTGCAAAGATGACCTCGCATACGCTGTACTTTAGTTCATCCGGCCGAAAATGCTCCGCTTGCACTTACAGTAGACGCTTCTGATGTGCTTCTGATATTGCAATTGGTGCTGTTATCGAACAATTTTGCGACAAAACATGGCAACCCCTGGGATTCTTTTCGAAAAAACTGAATTCTGCGCAACGAAAATATAGCGCGTATGACCGTGAATTATTAGATGCATACGAGGCTGTTAAATACTTTAGATTTATGATCGAAGCAAGAAACCTTATTATTAAGACGGACCACAAACCGCTAATTTATGCTTTCAAGCAAAAATCTGACAAGGCGACACACAGTGGTCAATATGCGGAAAAAAACAATTTTTTTCAAAATGCTGCAAAGAGCATTTTGATTTTAAATTAGTAATTCTTAATGATTAACTGATGTATATTGACAAAATCATCAGATATAATTTCCATATTGCATTCTTATATAAGTTCTTAAAGTCGCCTGAGTTGTAATGCTTACCGACAGTGTAAAAATTCATCATATTTTTATACGAATTTCTCTTACGATTTTATTACTACATTAAAGAAATATTTTTTAATGAATAGCAGCACTATTGAAGAATATGTTATGCTGAATAAAAATAATTATTTCAATTGTTGTGCCATTACATAGAGGACTCGAAGAATTGTTGAAAAATGTTTTGTGAAAAAATTTAATAGGGCATAATTTTTGAGCTCCGTCGAGCGCTACATTCTAATCTATTTTTCTGCATACATTAGACTTCTAATTAAGTAATAAAATACTTTTTAGCTGCGACCACTTGCGACCTTCGTTTTAGGTTACAATTGTTCTAATATTTGACATACTGTAAATATCGCTTCAACTGTCGACCTGTCGATGTGAAACCTTTGTTGTTCATCCAATTGCCTTAGTTTCTAAGTTCTTATGGTGTTAAAAATATGTATAAGTTTCTATTTCGTTTTAGATTTTGATTTTTAATAATTATTTTTTTTTTAATTCGGCTTAATTTTAATTCATTTTATTTTATTCATTTAAAGACATAATGCATCAAAAAAAGTAAAATAAATTAAAAATGATAACGGACAATGATAATTTCAAAAATAATTAGTTTTTTCCGCATCTCTATAGAACCTAAACCACTGTGCGACACTCCGCCAATTTCGTCAATTGGATTTCATTAGCCAGTTTACTACGGATATTGTACACATTGCAGGATCGGAAAATTTAGTTGCGGATGCTTTATCACCAGGGAGTCTAAAATTAAATCAGTTTTTTATGCGCGTTAGTCGAAAAAGCGGAGACGGCATATCTTTTCCGCGAGCTTCGATGCAGTAACGCATTGTTCGGCTCCGTGCACTCGCAGCGTCGTCGAGCTCGCCTACTGTTTATCTATGCATCGTTTACTGCTTACGATCCCACTCTTTCCAAGCGTACGCTCGTGATAAATCAAACTGATTAAAACCAAGACTCTCTATTTATCACGCATCGAAACTATTGTTATGCCAACAACAATCGATACTTCAACACTTATCGAAGCACAGGAGAATGATGCGGAATTAAAGAATTTGTTGAACACCAAAACGACACTCAACCTTCAACTCTTTACTCCACCAAATGAAACCAAGCAACTTTACTGCGACACGTTCACAAACAAAATCAGGCCTTACGTACCCAAATTACTACGGAAAACAGTGTTCGAACAGTTACATAATTTAGCACACTCAAGTTTTCGTGCTACATCTCGATTAATTCGTGAGCGATTTGTATGGCCAGCGATCAACAAAGACATAAAAAAATGGTCACGAGAATGTCAGCCTTGTCAACGCTCCAAAATCCATCGTCATGTCAAAACTCCATTGCAAGATTTACACGTTTCCAGCAAGTACATTTAGACATAATTGGACCGTTACCACCATCACAAGGATTTCGTTACTATCTAACAATAATTGATCGTTTTTCGCGTTGGCCTGAAGCAGCTCCAATCACAGAAATTACAGCCACCGAAGTAGCAAAAACCTTTTATTCTACATGGATTGCTCGTTTTGGTGTACCGAAAATAATCATAACTGCTCAAGGCCGACAGTTTGAATCCGCATTATTATCATCTCTGAAGAAAATGATGGGCATTCACCGACAAAGAACAACGGCTTTTCATCCACAATCAAATGGAATTCTGGAGAGATGCCATCGAACACTAAAATCAACAATAAAGTATCATCAATCACAAGATTGGGTTGCAGTCTTGCTTACAGCTCTACTAGGACTAAGAGCTGCACACAAAGAAGAATTGAAAGCCACCACTGCAGAGATACTACAGCCTGTTTCAGAGTAAGCGCCTTATTTTTTTTAGCCACACTACGGGTACTACTTTCAAAATATTTGGCAGTAATATGTTTCAGGACATTCTCTACACGATGGTGATATCAGATTTTCAATTGGACGAATTATTTCAAATGGCGACTTTCAACTTTTTTTTTTAATGGAATGCCATAATTTTTTTTTAATTATTGAGATCTTAAAAACATTCTTTTTACGATAGTATTTCGTTTTTCTTAAAAATTCATTTCTTTCCCTACAAAAAAGCAAACTAACATTTTAATCTAGTAGCGCATGAAAGTTTTACACTCGATGTTATCTTTGTCCAAATATCAAGTAGAGGTAGACACAAAAAAAACAATTAATTTTTAATCTAGTAGTAAACGTCAATCAATGCAATTTAGTGGTCAGTGCTTGTTAATAACAATTGAAGATTATAATTGTTATAATTGTTATTGATTATAATTGTTAATTGTTAAGTTAAAGACGAGTTAATTGATATGCTCCTAATATTTGGAAAAGCAGATGAAGATCCTTATGAAGCAGCCAGATTGTACAGAAATAAATATCCAAACAGAAGGCACCCTGAACATCGACCATTTACTAAATTATAGACAACGCGTGAAACGGGAACTGTGAATTATAAGAAACCGGTACATGGAAACCCACCTGCTTGCAATGACGATAACGAAAACCAGGTAATGCTACACATTATTGTAGCATGTCAGTACTAGCGAGATTGCAAATTTGGTTGGAATATCGCATAGTTCGGTCTGGAGGATAATAAAAAAAAATAAATTTCACCCATTCAAAATGATTCTTCACCAAGAATTAACCGAAAATGATTTTCTGTTAAGAATTAATTTTGCACAATGGGGTTTGCAACAGATAAGACAAAATAGAAACTTTTTTAACAACGTTTTATTTTCGGACGAAGCAAGTGTTCGAAATGATGCTGTTGTTGACATAACATGCATTATTATAATAATGTAAATCCACACTGGACCCGTGAGCGACATTGTCAACATCGATGGAGTTTAAACGTGTGGTGTGGAATTATAGGACAGCACATTGTTGGGCCAATATTTATTAATAGACTAAATGGACAGAATTACCTCAATTTATTAGAAAATCAAAATCATCTAAATGAACTCCCACAAAATATCAGAAATAATTTGTGGTGGCAGCAAGATGGCACTCCAGCACATTATGCCCTTCCAGTTAGGGTGTTTTTAAATAATCGATACGAAAACCGTTGGATTGGTCGTGGAGGACCAGTTGGTTGGCCACCTAGGTCACCAGGTATAACACCACTGGACTTTTTTCTCTGGGGGTATGTAAAATCCCAGGTGTACATCGTTCAACCAACAACTATTGAAAATATGCAAGAGAGAATTCGTACCTGCATAAACGAAATTTCTCCGGAAATTATCCTTCGATCTATTGATTCAATTGGACGACGCGACGTTTCAATTTATGTATTGAAAAAGATGGAAAACATTTCGAGCATTTTTTGTAAATACCTAATTTTTACTTGATGTAAATTTTTAATTTTGAGTTTCAAAAAGTAGATGTTTATTACAAAATAAAGTTTAATTGTTTCTTTTGTGTCTACCGCTACTTGATATTTGGACAAAGATAACATCGAGTGTAAAACTTTCATGCGCTACTAGATTAAAATGTTAGTTTGCTTTTTTGTAGGGAAAGAAATGAATTTTTAAGAAAAACGAAATACTATTGTAAAAAGATCTCAATAATTAAAAAAAAAATTTGAAATAGTTCGTCCAATTGAAAATCTGATATCACCATCGTGTAGAGAATATCCTGTAACATATTACTGCCAAATATTTTGAAAGTAGTACCCGTAGTGTGGCTAAAAAAAAATAAGGCGCTTACTCTGAAACAGTCTGTATATGGAACATCGCTTTGTTTACCTGGTGAATCCTTCGCGAGCAGTTCCAGTAGCCCCGAAGTAAACTCTAGTAGTTTTGTTGCACAACTATGAGAACAGATGAGAAAACTTCGACCCATTCCCACAGCAAAACATACTTCGAGAACGACATTTATTCATCCACAGCTTCAAAAATGTACGCACGTGTTTCTTCGCGACGACACTGTTAGGAGACCACTTCAACAACCCTACAACGAACCTTTTGAAATAATCAAAAGATTTGAAAAAGTATATAAAATAAAGACCAATACTAGGAAAACAAAAGTATCAATCGACAGACTTAAGCCAGCTTATTTGACAAACGATTCACAACTTGTTGCATCATCAGTGCACAAGAAGATTCAGCAAAGAAGAAAACTACTACTACGGGTAGAGAAGTTCGCTTTCCGGTACGGTTACAACTTAAAAACTTCAACATTTTTGACAAATTTTTGAAAAATACACTGCGCCAATAAATTAGGGGAACACCAGAAAAACGCAACTAAAAACTGTAATATCTGTAATAACTGTAATTGCCTTGACGTATTGAACTAAAAGTTTTTACATGGTTGCTATAACACCTTATTTGCAAGAAAATAATAATATTTCGTTACTCAAGTGACAATAATAAAGAAATTCAATGGAACTGCCGGGTTAACTTGCCTCAAGAAAACATCCAAAGGTTAATCGAAAGTATGGCACGATAATGCCAAGCTGTTATTCAAGCTCGTGGGGGTCATACTCGATATTAAATTTATACACCTGTTTAAGTATAATTGTTTTTAAAATTATTGACTGCTGACAAATTGTTTTTTTCTTAATTGTTTCCGTTGAATTTCTTTATTATTGCCACTTGAGTAACGAAGTATTACTATTGTTTGGCAAATAAAGTGCTATAAAAACTTTTAGTTCATTATGTTAAGGCAATAAAAAGATATTACAGTTTTTAGTTTCGTTTCTCTGGTGTTCCCCTAATTTATTGGCGCAGTGTATTTGCAGATTTCATGCATTGAAAATTATTTGGTTAATTTTTTAGGTTAGAGTTGGCAGTTGTTATAGAACTAATCGACATTGTAAATATTTGTAAAAATAAGAATGAAAATTTCAAATAAAATAATTAATTACAACTTTGATTTATTTCATTTTTGGTTTTACAATAGACGAATTTGAATTTGACAATCGATTCGAAAATTCAGTATATCAACGTAACCTTTGAAAAGTACTGCCAATCTAATAAAATAAATCTCAATCATTTATAGTCATCCGGTAGAAGCATTGACAATCATGGCTGATCAAACAAATGCCTTTTTAATTTTTTTTCTTAAACTATAAGCAAGCACAATAAATTATAAATGGTGTGGTTTGCTAAAATTCAGTTTCACAAGTTAACTCGTAACACTTATAAATAATAACTGAAACAACAGCCACTCACCTATCGGCTCCTCTTCTCGCTTGATCACGATGTTTTCTTTATTTTCTTCGGTATCCGGGTTGGCGTCGGCCAATTTATAGTCTTCTGGCTTTACGATTTCGCCATAATCGTCGTACTTGATCTTTTCCTCGTGGAAGGGAAACATCGGGTACTGTTTCTTGGTGGCCTTGAAAAAGCCCACGGATATTTTGCCCTCTTGTTTGATGACGATGTCGTGTCGCCCCTTGGAAATCACACTCATTTCGATCTCGTCGTCCGAATCAGAATCGACGTCGCCTCTGAAATTAAAAACATCAGTGATTTTGAAATACAAGAACCACCGTGAGGGAGCCACCGTAGACAAGTAATGCGTTTTGTTTACGTTTGATTTATTTGTGATAAAATGTATAGTTAAACAACATTTAAGTGTACTTTTTGTAAAGAAAATTATTGTTATTGTTTTGAAAATTATTGCGAGTTCATTAGCAAGTAATATTCGGATTGATTTTTTCTGTAGACCAGGGTGCTTCAGATTCTAACATTTATACTTTATTATCAATAGATTTAGGAGTTCTGCTTTTCGTATTTAAACTTTTTGGAAAGCTATATTTTCCAAAAGCAGTAATTATCATTTGCTAAGTGCCAACCATAATATTCTACACTTAGTTAAGCAAAGAATAACAAATTTGTAGGTTAGTGCGAAATCTGCATTTTTCGTCGAAAACAATAAATAAGAATGCAATACAATCGTTATTCTTTCTAGAATGGTAATTAAAAACACAACAGTTTGTGTTATGCACTGTTTTAGGAGGCACTTTTAAACAAAATTAACAGAAATTGAATATGTGAGATTAAAAGGGGCCCAAGTCCTGCTCCAATGATTATGAGAAATTGAAGAAAAAAAGTTTTTGAAAGTTGTTTCTTTTTAATATGTAAATTTTTTCTTTCACCTGTTACTATATTAAATATCTTTGTGTTTAGATCACATAACTAGATCAAAACGTTATTTAAATTTTACCAAAATAAGAAGTGGTTTGGAAAAAAAGTAGCACTACTTCATTGCACATAAAAAATAAAAGAGATGGATTTTTCAAACTTATTACTTTATATACGAAAGCCATAACTTATTATTCATTAAATTATAAGAAATAAATAAAATTAAATTATCCGTGCCAAAAGTATGAACCTTTGCTTTTACCCTCTTCATTAAAGTTTGAACATGATTATTACTGTATTTCTCAGCTTCCTTTCTCCACTTTTTCCGAAAATCAGTGATGTTTGCTGCCTTAGATTTTGTTTTTTTAAGGTATCTTTTCATGTGAGCCCAATAACGCTCAATTGGCCGAAGTTCGGGATAATTAGGCGGGTTCGCTTCTTTTGGAACGATGTTTACGTTATTGGTTGCATAAAAGTCTTTAGCTTTTTTTCCATAGTGACACGTGGCCAAATCTGGCCAAAAGAAAACAGTAGTATTATGCCGTTGTATTAGTGGTAGCAGACGTTTTTCGAGGCATTCCTCTACGTAAATGTCTCCATTCATAGAGCCAGTTGTAACAAATTCCTCGCTTTTTAGGCCACATGTGCATACAGCTTGCCAAATCATGAATTTTTGTGGAAATTTACTTGCCATTTTATATTTATGTTTAGAAGCCACATTGTCCTTATCTGTTGCAACATAAAATTCTTGTCCAGGGATTTGGTTAAAATCAGCAACACAATAAGTTTCATCGTCCATTATGCAACAATCAAATTTTGTGAAGAAATCCGTATACAATTTGCGAGCTCGTGCTTTAGCCGTCCGTTCTTTTTCTGGAGTTCTGTCAGGTACTTTTTGAACTTTGTAAGTTTTTAACTTAGAACTTAGAACTGCTCTTATGAATCTTGCGTATTATATTCCTTGCGTTCAGTTTGGTCAGATAGGTCAGGTAAAACGAATTCAGCTGTAATCTAACGTAAATAAATACAAAACATTGACCATTACTCGTCTGTGGCGGTTCCAGTTATGACAACCAGAGGGAGAGCAGTTTACTGAAATCGCCAATACACAACATAAAACGCTTAGTAATTGTAAGCCACCCTGATTTTTTTTCAATTCCCTGTAGCCCTCTAGGTGTTCACTCGTCCACTCTGTCGATAGGTGGCGACACCTGCTTAGAATATAGGCAGAGTAACGCACTGGAAATTTCGCTGCCATTTTTATTCCAATCTTGGAACGCGCATATGAGGTTGAAGGTTGAATTAACATGGACTAGAATGCATTTCGCAATTCGTGAAGTACATTGCAGTGCGGCCGCGAAAATTGCTTAAATTTTAATTTTTAAATTCTCATATTAATACCGTATACAAGATATCTGTCGAAATATTATCAAAAATTGGTATACCTTAGCTCTGTTCCAACCACGCTTTCTGACCATTTAAGAAACCGTCATAATCAGTTGCCCACCGAAATAATGATCGATGTTGACAACTTTGTCGAGTTTAAAACTTTGATGAGTGCATGCTTGTGACGTTTTTGAAACGGTCACAAAGCGTGCTTGGAACAGACCTCTTGCGTCGTCAAAGTGACACACGTTGGTATTACAAAACCACAAAGTAAAAAAATACATTATACTTTATTTTTCGATTTAACTATTATACATGGTGGTCTAAAAGTAACGGGACACGAGCAAGAGCGGTTAATTTAAAAAAGTTGATAATAAAGGAGATGCAGGACGTGAAAATTAAAATTTTCATTTCAATTTTCCTCAATAATTCTTAAAAAATTTTGACAATATGATTTAAAAATTGACATGTGGTTTTTGTTTTTGAGACGAGAAATGACAATAAGACCTTAATTTTGATGCAGCAGATAGAGGCCGGTAAGTACGGTATCATTCTTGCTTTTAAAATTTTGGATAAAAGGACGCCATGGAAAACAGTATGCAGTCAAGTTTAATAGTATGTTGTAGACCTCGGCGGTAAAGTGCTTGTTTTCCAGGTCGAGACAAGATATGGACAGGTGACGCGCAGCCGAGCCTGGCCACTTCTTTAGGCCTGGAAAACCACTTTACCGCCATGATTTACACATTATTTTTTTTCCTACACAACATTATAATTAATTTTGTTAATATCACACAAACGTTCTTTTTCTTGAAGTAAAAATATTAAAATTGAGTTACTATTAAAATTATTACTAATCTAGATGCTTTAAAAAACAGTATTGTACGTGCTAGAGTGGTCGAGCGGGCCAAGCCGTTGGTTTAAGGCACCAGTCTCTTCGGAGGCATGGGTTCAATCCCACAGCTGACAAATTTACTTTTTTTTTTTCTTCATAATTTTAATCCTTTTTAGAACCAAATACCAGTGGAATTAAATAAAAAAACTTACGTTTGTTAATTTTTTGATGTCGATGAGAATGCATTCCAGAAATTATTGTTGCGCCACCTAGTGGTAAAGCTTCGTGAATTATTTTCTCGGCTAGGCATTTATGTTCATTTTGCCGGGCTAGCCGTGAAAACGTTTGCTTTCTCCTCTCTAATGAGGCGGTAAAATTGAATTTTCTAGTGTAGGAAAAAAAGAATTTTGTTCGGAGAAAATGTTCTGTTTAGGAACGAAACATTATGAAAATTTGACATAAGGTTATGTGCTAATCAAGCTGACATGTCACACTTTCCATGACGCGCATCAGTTGTATATGCTCTTTGAGTTGTGGATGCCGTTTCGCTTTTCCGTGAATCCACTCCATGTAACGTGAAATCAGTTTCAAGAAGTCTTGTATTTACATTATTTCCGTGACAACGGAGGCACTTTTCACAACCTACTTAGGCTCGGCTACTTTTTGATCAAGTAATCTAAAAACTTTATATTTATTAGCCAAGCCACAGAGCAAACATAAATTTCTGTAAAAAGAAGTCGCAGTTGGCTCTGCCACATTAAAAAGAGCATTCTTTTAGCTTTTCGAAAATATATTAATGTGTTAGTACTATTTTTGAAAACAACCGAGATTCAGGCAAATTAATCTATTTACTGCCTTCATGCAAAATGTAGTAGACGGTGAAACAATATCGTCCCATTTAGGACACCCTGTATGTACACAGTATTCTAAATAAAATCTGATTACAAGAAATATTCATTTTTTCCAGAAGTTCAAATTTTTTTCTTCTGTTATTTTACGCATTTTTTAGAATTAATTAATAGCCCATATTTTCATCTTATGATTAATTTAAACAAAGCCCGTCCATCGCTGTCTTACACGTTAAATCGACATGAAGCTACATCGTTTCTTGTTTATTTTAATCACGACTTTTTAGTTAAATACGACTTCAATCATAAAATGAGAATGCGGGTCAAGTGCAGAGTTACTATTTTTTTACTATACACTGTGTCCCAGAACTCGCGCCCCAGAGAGCAAGGGCAAATGCCGATAGCAATGCGAAACACATATTCGAAAACTAAAATTGTCTAATTCAAAAGATAAGCGAGTTAAGAATAAAAAACAGTAGCCAATCCTAACAGCGAAATAGAAGATGGTCATAGGTATTGCGTAGGATTTCATTAAGTTGCTAGGATACTTAGAAATGCATTGTTGATACAAAAAAAATGTGAAAAAACTGGTCCACTTCATTGTGACACTGCTGTCAACCTTTGTAACTGTCACTTGGAAGGTTTAAGCGTAAGACTCGAGCAGATACCGTCATGTTTTCCGTCGCTGATTATAGCGAAATGATAATTATTTATGGAGAGTGTGGACGCAACGCCAGAGAGGCAGCACGAGTTTTTTCTCAGCGCTTTCCCGATCGTCTCCTAGACCATAAAGTAATTCTTAGAGCTATCACAAGAATGCGAGAGACCGGTCAAGTTGTTCCGACTTGTAACGAAATTGGTGGTGCTCCTAGAAGAGTTCGAACAGTCGAAAACGAAGACGGAACAAAAAGCATAAGAAAAGTTTCACGCGAACTGGATGTTTCGCGTTCTTCAGTTCAACGAGTTATGAAAGAGGATCGCCAACACCCTTTCCATTTCACAAGAGTGCAGCATCTGCAGCCGGAAGATCATCCCGCTAGAGTAGAATTCTGCCGGTGGCTACTTGAGCAAGAAGAACTCGATCCCAATTTCGTCCCCAGAATTATGTTTTCGGATGAGTCTCTTTTTGGCAGGCAAGGATGCTTCAATGCCCATAATTTGCACGTATGGTCAAATGTAAATCCGCATGCTATTTTCGAACGGGGGTTTCAAAATCGATTTTCGGTTAATTTGTGGGCTGGTTTATTAGGAAATCGCGTAGTATGTCAACAAATAATTAATTTCTTCTTAAATTCTAATTTGACCATTACCTTCTAGGTTGGACCTTTTGAATTTCCTGCACGTTTAACAGGCCAAATTTACGCAGAGTTTTTAAATACGGAACTGCCAAATTTATTAGACCCCGTGTCACTGATTTTTCGGATCAACGACTATTTCCAGCACGATGGGGCACCACCACATTTTAGCCGCGAAGTTCGGGAAATCTTGAACCAACAGTATCCTGGCCGATGGATTGGACGAGGTGGTCCACGAAATTGGCCTGCTCGATCACCGGATTTAAATCCTTTAGATTTTTTTCTTTGGGGGCACGTCAAAAACATTATATATCGTGTACCTATTGAGACCGAGGAGCAGCTCAGGAACCGAATCCAAGATGCTTTTGCGGCGGTTACTCCTCAAATGGTCACGGACTCTAAATCGAGCCTTTTGAGAAGAGCACGGTTGTGTTTAGAAATGAATGGTGGACATTTTGAGCATTTAATTTAATTTTTAATACCTTTTTCCGACCAATTTTTGTTCCTATTAAAACCTCAATTGTACGTAAATACATTTGACTTTTCAGGAAATACTGTCACATTGACATTACAGTGGACCAACTGTTTGGACCAGTTTTACCTACGCGAGAGCTCTCGGCATAGGCTACAGCTTTTTCATTCTCGTTCGAATACAGTTTAACTTAGACAATTTTTGTTTCCGAATTTGCCATCTTCATTGCTGTAGGCACGTCCGCTTATTCTCTGGGGCGCGAGTTTTGGGACACCTGTATTTTTGTGTCTCTCACTGGATTTATGATATTCTAAGTATCAAGTGATCCAATTTTTTATTCCATAACCTTCTGAGGATGACTTTGAATTGGATCACTTGAAACAAGAGCTTTTTTTGTTCCTTACCTGGTGGTGATTATGATGCTATTGTTTGGATTGGAACACCACTGCAGAAATAACTCCCTAGAAAACCCACTCTCCATATCGGGGGAACTCGCCAAAACCACCTTGGGGCTGGGGACTTTGGACAACTCCTGCAAACCGTGGCAGAGCTGCAGGTGTTTGAACTGAAACGGGTTGTTCCTGGCCCCCTCGAAGCTCTTCATCAGCTTATCGCTCATCCACTCGATCTGAGACTTGGCAAACTCGACTATGTTATATAGCTGATGTTGTTGAGCAGCGCAAGCGAGTAGGCCAACAGTCCAGATTCCTTATTCCTCCAAAGTTGGTCTAACATATGAGCCAACTCAAGAACTCTTCCGGCGGTGTCGACGGCTATTAAAACGTTGCCGTTGTTACGCAGTGTTTGCAGAATGTTAGCTGGAAGGAAACATGTGATTGTCAATCAAAAATAAACAAGTGAATGTGGGTTGACGAAAAAACATGTGAATGTCAACAACGAAATAAATTTTTCGCACTCATTAATTTTTCATCTCTCGTTCTTTGCCTGGCCTGTTGATAGGTGGCATTAAAGGCATCCGTAATTAGCAGCGAGGGCCTCTGAAGCTTCTCCAGTTCGCAGCCGTTCAAGTGACGCTCTTTCTTGTGATTGAAGTCGTTCGCGTATATAATATCTTCCTCTCCGATTTTCATGATTTTCCAAATCGTGCCCCCGATCATGTGACCGGCAGGCAAGGGCGTTATGGTCAGCCCGTATCGCTTACCTACGGACCACGTTTAGTTACTTTTGCGTCCAAACTTTAACATACATACACTAGCTGCTTTCGATTATGCGTGCTGGAGTGCATCGGAGTAACTCCGGGCTTCTCAGACAATGAAAATCTGTGAAAATCGAACATACCCGAGCAGCCTGGGGTGCCCTGGAGTACTTCAGTGCATATAATCGAAAGCAGCTACTGATACACTAGGTTGCGTTCACAATCTATAGCTTCGAGAGCATCTTGGGCGAGTAATCGCATCTTTCTCACTCACGATTTTTAACATATTTTGCTTCTCACTCGTCCGTTTCAAAACGACTTATGTACTTGTGTTGACATGTTGACATTATTTCCATGACAACGGACGCACTCTAAGCATCCCACTTAAAAGTGGGATGTGAAAACGTGAAAAGTGTAAAGCGGCTTTAATCTATTGCTATAAGCGTTTGATTTTAAGATCGTAGCGCCACCGCGGATAAATCTGAACCTCTGTCAGCTATTCGGAATTTTTGTAATGCACGTGTTTAAGTGCGTACCAATACAAATACATAAGTTGATTTAATGTAAATATCACATATAGCACAATCCTGATACATCATATACTCAGGATCGACGCCAAAACACGAGATGTTATGTAGCATACAAGGGTTGTTTAGTTGACGCCAGGTGGCGAACGCTTAGCTGCAAACTCCTATTGTCATAAGAAGGTGTGATTAGCTGCATTCCTTTTACCACAAATCTCAGATATGCTCATCTCAGATCATATAAATGTTCCTTTTAGCACGAACAAGTGAGTTTGAACTGAGATTTCGATCTCTCCCCTTGCCGCTCAAGCACTACGTTTGAAGTCAACTCAGTATTGAGATTTGGCGCTCACTTAGGAAGGGATAATTTTGATACATGTGATTGCATAAAAATTTGCAAACGCGTATTTAACTGACAATTTTGGAAATCATTTACACATATAATTTTTAAAATGTCGTTTATATCGACACAATTACACGAAATGCAGTGATTATACGTAACGAACTTTTCTAGAGCGTTCCATTACGACAGTGAGTTTGTTTGCGCACTTCAGCTTCGCTCAGCTCACATAAGTTGTCAAAAGGAAAGCACCTAATGTGAATAACTCCAAAACAATTGATTTTAGGCATAGGGTAAAGTTACAAAATATAAAAACATATAGAATTTTACAGGTTTTTCGAAATTGTGAAATAAATGGGTTGTCATTGAAATAAAAAAAACAAAGTTGTTCTCAGCTCTGCTTTTTTGGGACACCCTATATAATATAAAACTTATAACTAAAGCATGGATTTAGGTGCGTTTTTAGGTCATGAGTCATCACTCCACAATGCATTTGACCAAATATCTGAATAAAAAATGTCTCGTAGCCAAAAAGATGCACCTAAATCCATGCTTTAAATTTATAACATAACTAATTCCTCACTTCGAAAGCTATACGAGCAAAGAAAAAAAGTTACAATACCTTTCATGGAGACACTCTGATTGTATTTTAGCTGAATTATTTTGTCGAAAGCAGCGTCGACATCATCCAAAGTGAACAAGTCGAAATCCTCCATGTTATAGTGCGACTGATACAAATCGTACATGAACATCTGCCCCATTTTATAGACGGGTATCGTTGCATAAATCGGGCAATTCAACGGGAGCTTCCCTACTAAATACGGAAGCGCCCCCAGGTGGGCTACATTCGGGTAGGAGATGAGGACAGCGTCAATTAAATGGACCTGTCTGTAATAAACAACACCACACATTGTAAGACGCAGAGGTGCTTAGAATTCAAGTCAACGTACTGCTTTAACTCCTTGATTAACTCGAGGTCGAATTTTTCATCCCAGCCGCAGTCCAACAAAATACGAACGTCGTCGATTTGAAGCATGTAACAAGGAGGGGTTTCGTCCATAGCCCCGGAGAGGGCCTGCAGCTTAATGATAGAGGTCATTTTCGGCGGGGGCCGAGATTCAGGTTATGTTTGAGTGTAATACTGAGGTTCCTTGCGAAGACGCTGTGTTCAGCTTATTCTGATAAATAGAAGGCGAAATTGCAAGGCGTAAAAGATGTTCATCCCTTTTATTTAGAAAAAAACAGCTGGGATCAGATGTGAACAGGGTTGCCAGCTTGGTAAACGCTAGTAGCGCCAAGGAAGATATTCCAAAGCGCCACTTGGCGCCAAAAATTGAAAACTGTAATTTATATATTTCGATTTTTTACTAAAATTTAAACATTAAAACAAGTACATAATATTTACCCTTTAATGTAATAACGTAACGTAAATTCTAACAAAAAGAACAAACTACACATAATATTGTAAAATTTGTATTAGTGATATTTCTTAAATTGAGGTTTGTACTCAGATTTTTGTTTAATTTATAGCACTTTTACATTAATTCTATGAGTCACTCTCGTTACCCATTTTATTTATACAAATGGGTGTAAAACAGCAAAAAAGAGCTAAGAACACGTTCCAGTTAGGCAAATTTCCATAAATTTGTGTACGGAGATTTAAAATCCACTGTGTTTGAAACGAAAAATTTAGAAATAACGGAAAACGCACATGTCCAACAATAATCAACTGCCGATCTTCTGATGTGTTTTCTGAAATACTGTCACAGTGTTTTCATACAACTTATGCAAAATATGGCCATTGGTGGCGCTGTCATCGCATGTGCACGGTCCCTATAGGCGCCATGCACATCTCTGCGTTCAGCGCCGCCTGGCGTGGTGATTTGTGAATTAGTGATATGAAAATAGCTTCGTTCGCGGAACACATTCCGAACCGATTCAGAACGAGTACGGAACTAATTTAGGACTGTCGTAGAGCACATGCTCGATTATGAACCGGTTCAGGATGTCTATTTACCGCGAACGATTTCGGAACCAAGAACGAGAACTCTGAATTGTCAACTCTATAAATGATGATAAATGATCTGACATTATGGCCGTACTCATGAAAAATATATTTTTTATTAACTGAAAAGTAAAAACATTTTTTAATTTACTTACCAATTACAATTCTAATCAATATCAAATTAAACCTAAATTAAACTATCACAAAAAAGTACAAGAGAAACCCAGAACAAAAACAAAACAATCGTCAATACAGCCCCGTAAGTTGTGAATATAGTCAAAGCATGCCCACTGTCGCTATAGGCGCCATGCAAAGCCGTCTTTATCTAACAAGCCGTGCTGTTACGCTTGGCAACGTCGCATTGATACCCGAAAGTAGTCCTAATCGAACTTGGCATCTACAACATAAACCTAATTAATAATTCAGAAAGAATAGTTATTTATTTACCTACAACGAAAAGTCAAGTTTTAAAGTAATTAGGAGCAAGTTGTTTAGCCGAGGCTGTAATTACTTCCAAGTATATATATTTAAAGTCAATTTTCGTTCGAGGTAAATATGAAATTTTCTTTCAAACTAGACGTTTAACGAGTTTAAAATTAAGTATTAGGAATTTAAAGTTCCACTTTTTTTACCATTGAAAATTCGAAAAATGTCACATTGGTATGAAATAAAAGCAAATAAAGGAAAACGAAAAAGTTTGGTTATCTAGCAGAATTAGGCTTTGTGGACTTACCTTGATTGTTAATATAAAAACGTTATTTTAGTCACCAATACTATAATAAACAATAATAAACAATAAAATTTGATTGATAAGTACAGAATTACATTACAGCATTATCTCGTACAACTTACGTCAAACTGGTAAAACTCGTGGTCGGACTACTTGCTCTGTTGCCAAATTTACAAGTGCACGGCTTGAGATAGAGACGGCTTTGGCCATGCACATCTCTGCGTTCAGCGCCGCCTGGCGTGGTGATTTGTGAATTAGTGATATGAGAACATTTCTTGAGACTCATTGCATGGGAATAATATCACTCTTATGACAATTTACGATTGTAGTGCATAATACTTGAGCTTCCTGGTATTGAAATACATTACAATATTCAAGTTCAAATGTAAACTAATAATTTTAAACAACTCGTATTTTCATACCACTAATGCAGAATATGGTCATTGGTGGCGTTGGCTTCGCATGTGCGTGGTCCCTATACATAAAATTGCGCATGTCTTGAACTTACGGTTCTTGTTGAATCCCTAGAACCAGTAGAACTAGTTAAGAATCGATCTCGAACCGAATCTGGCTGACCCGCGAACACAAAATTGTAACTAGAAGTTCGAAATTTTGTGATCCGCGAACGTCATTATTAGAGGTGGGCGATACGGGAAATTGTGTATCGAATTTCGATACGATTTCTGTATCGATACGTATCGATATATATATATATCGATATATATATCGAATTTCGATATGTATCGAGTATCGGATACCGATACGTATCGATATGTATCGAAATATCGGATCGATACGTTTCGAAATATAAGATTGAAATATTGAACAGAGGCTTAAAAATACGAGAAGAAAAATAGAGCTGGAATAAGTTTAAATAATAACGCCGAATATTCGACCATATAAATACAAATAAATAAATAAAATCTTTAGTTAGTCTGTAATTCGATATTTCAATACGTGCCGGTATATCGATATTCGATACGTCGATACAGATGAAAATGTGTATCGATACAGCTGGTGTATCGATACGTATCGATATATCGATACATCGACCCAGCCCTAGTCATTATTTCAACTGCGCATGCAAATAGTCCCGAGTCAGTTCTGAATCCTTACCGCGAACAAACCTAATATTTCTTGAGACTTATTGCATGGGAATAATATCACTCCTATAAGAATTTACAATTTTAGTACATAATACAGAATACGGTCATTGGTGGCGCTGGCTTCGCATGTGCATGGTTCCTATATAAATAATTTTAAACAGAGCTATCAAACGTCAAGTATCATGTGATGATCATGTGTCATTCCTACATATGTCTACCAACTACTGTGTAAAAAGAAATGAAAAGTTATTGAAGTTAGTTACTAAATGGAAGATCAAGAATTCTCCAAGTTCTGTATAAAATATGCGTATTGTCGGTCTAATTAGAAAAACTGGTAACTCCATTTTTTGCAACTTTAGTGGCGGATTTCACCAACGTTAAATTTATTCATCCGTTAAAAGTAAACGTTACCAAGTTACCATGGTTACATGTATTGAAGGTATAGGATTAATAATTCTTAATCGATGATTAAAGTTAAGTGACGTTGGTGAAATCCAGCATAGGGAAACCGCAAACTGGCAAATAATTAAATATATTTCGAAAATTGCAAATTTATTAAATCTTTTTCAAGAAACTAATATTTAACACCGACATAAACGTTTGTTTAATTTCAAAACCTTCAAAGGAAGGAAAACAGTTTTTTTCGATTTCCCTAAAGTTGCAAGAAATGGAGTTACCAGTTTTTCTAATTAGATCGACGATATGTAGCTTTTTAAGAATTAATTGCAAAGCACCAAATTTCGCCAAATTTGTTGTTTAAAGGCGCCACATTTAGCGCCAAGCGCCAAAGTGAAAATTTCAAGCGCAATTTGTTCATTCAAAGGCGCCACTCTGGCAACTCTGGGTGCGAAATCAGGCTAGCCAACACAGAATCACACACAGAATACCTTGCCAACTTCTAAAAAGTTCTAAATGGGGTTCTAAACGACGATGAAAAGGATTGCCAACTTGCAAGTTGCTAGCTTTTCAAGCACGAAGTCACCAAGTACGTACAAAAGTATAAAAAAGTTTATCTACGACCACTACTGTAAATGACGAATTACCTACATCCATCACATAAATTAATAGCGTTTTCGATTCACTTGCACTGGTTGCACTTAGTGTATTTGCATCTTCTTTTAACATCATGTAATAACACGAGATGAAGATATCCAGAGTGCGCACTAGTGCGGTCAATCGAAAACGCTATAAATTGCTATAAGTAAGCGGGTCTTTACAAACGTCGTTCGTAAAGTAAGAAAAACGCAAATGTGCGTAAATCTACTTTACGCACATTTGGGACAAAGACACACGAGGGTCGTTTTAGACGAGCGGCGGCCGCTCGGCGGGCGACTCGGCACAGTGATTCTATACAATTCAATTGTAACGCACACACGAGGCGCAAAAATATTTTGGTCTTAGGCACATCGTCTGGACCATGAGCCGCGCGTTCACTGGCGTCGACGCTCGTCCTATCGTGTATGGGTATTACGTGTGACCGCACAGACGAAGCTGTGTGTTTAAGTCGAAAGCACATTGAAAGGTTGATGCGTGTTTGCCAAATTTACATAACATACTATTTTCCGGGCGTTCCATTACTAAAGGATGAACCCACATACGTCGATTTTTCTTCTTCTTCAATCGACAGTACAGTAAGCCAAGAGTTAATAAAAATTCTTCTTCCGAATCAGTATCCATATCTAGTTGCAAACTATAACCGGCAACGTCTAATATTTACTAAATAATATTATTTATAAGTTTCGTATCCTACGTTTCATGAGACGATACCGTGTGTGCGGTACAGTCGGTCGCCGAGCGGCCGCCGCTCGTCTAAAATGAGCCTCGTGTGTCTTTGTCCTTGCAGTTAGATCTAAGTAGCCGCATCACATTCGATTGACAGTCGTTGAAATTGCAAGTGTCATTGCTGATTACTTTGAAGGTAATTTTTGTGGTCGTAGATAAAGTATAGTACAAAACTCGAGTAAAGCAATTACGCACTCGTGAAATTACTTGCATTCGCCGCTGCGGGGCTCATGCGCAACTTTTCCACCGTGCGTAATTTGCTATTTACAACTCTCGATGTGTAATATACTATTTTCTAGTTTGCGTTCACAATGAATTCATTGTGACACCAAAAACAGTTTCACAATGAAGCTCATTGTGAAACTGTTTTTGGGGAAATTTTAGTCAATTTTTAATTGAAAATATTTAATAGATTTTACAAAATAATTCATTATTTATTCGTTATTTAACAGAATACTCACAATGAAACTGGATAAGAAAAATTAATAACTTATCATGTGATTTTTGTTTAAAACCAAGCAATGATCTGGGAGGTCGTAGATAGACAGTGGCTTATCTATGTGTTCTGTCTCTGTGGCTTATGTTTCCTGTATTCTCGATTGATATCAGCATGTGAGTGAAATAGCGAATATCTATGAGTAATTTTGGCTCATGTGTCCGACAAGGATGTCACTCAAAGCCTATGTCACGTGACTTAGAATGAGCAATGCTTCTTAGGGTGCATTCGACATCACGCTTGGAGCGCTCGGGGTCTTCCTTTGTCTCACTCTTACATGCACTGAAACTCTCCGTCGCACTTCTGCTCAGAGCGCGCTCTTTACACACCCTTTAACGGGTGTATTTACCATCTCACTCTTAAGTTAATATCAATTCCTCTTTCTCTACAGGAAATCTGGCTACTTGATAAATCTGTGAAAACGAAGGGTTGTCAGTGTTGCCAGGTATTACAACTAAAATTCCCCATATAGGTACTAAGAAGATCTGATTTTTAACAATATTTTTCATATTTGTAAATATGAACTGATACTTACGGATGACAAACAATAAATATTACTGTTTGTCATCCGTAAGTGTCAGTTCATAATTACAACCACGCAGCAAAAGTTTTAGTATTAGAAAATTATTATGTGGCGGACTAGCTTCAATTTATCAATCCTACTGCGACGTTAGGTCAAAAAGCGATTGCAAGATGTTGCTACTTAAATTGTTTAGAAAATTGACGTTTAAAAAAGTGTCCCTCTTTTTTGGCCGCGACTTTACACTGTACCTCTGTGGTCTGTGGCGGGCCTCTGGCCACCCTGGCCTGTGGCCTTACATTCAGGCTAGCCAATATCAGAATTATTTCACGTCGAAATAAATCACTATTTATATTTTATAAACAAATTTAAACTTAATGTTTTTGTTTACTGTAGAAATCCATCCTCAAAGGGAGATTAAAACTAATTTTTCCTGATCATTTTGGTTTCGTTTGGCAATAAATTACAAAGGTAATCGCACAGTGTTGCCAGTGTTTCGGTTTGTTGCGACGCGTCTGGGGCCCGTTCAGGAACTGTATCGCGAGAGCACTTTGGGCGTTTAAATTGAAAAGCAAAATGCACAAAATCACTTACACGAGAGAGAAAGAACATTACCCAGAGCGCGCTCTTTTTAGTCGGAGCGTTATTCCTGAACGGGCTCCTTGGCGTCTCTTCGAGCGAGCGTAAAATTTGCGTAAAATAAAAGATCCTAACCTCAATTTCAACCAAGAAGCAAGAATGAATACCGAACCTAGTACCAGTATTCCGAGCGAAGAGGAACTGAAAGAGTATTTGGAAGGTGCGTAGAAGTGTCGTCGCAGGTTTTGTGACGCTGTAAGCTTTAAATTTCCAGAGGCGGGACTGTATGAGAAAAATATGAGCTTAAGGGAAATGTTGAGCTATTACAACGCCATAAGAAGCTCTAAGAATACCGCTCAACAGGAAGACGAGCAACGTTCCATACTAGAATCGACCGACAAGAGCTGCAAGTTACTTGAAGAGTTGAAAGAAAACGCTAACCTAACCATATCCAAGTTACTGCAAACACCACCACAGAAGAAAACCGATGATCCAGAGGAAGACGTGATGGTTACGAGCACCCCAAGTAAGGCGACTGTGAAAGAAACATTGAGGAAGGCAGTGGATGAGGAGGAGGAAGGAGGAGAAGAAGCGGAAGTGTTCTGGGACGTTTTTGATTGTCCCCCGCTGAAGCACAAGCCACTAGATATCGTCACTCACAAGCCAAAGTATCACCTGCCCAAACACTGCGACCCAGAAATTTTAAAACTGCCCTTCGAAACCAGAACTAAATATATCTACAATTTCCATCGGATTCTCCTCGATAAATTCTACAAGCTTCATTGTGAATCATTAAACCCGGCGCCTTGGGGTAAGCCTATTCAAGAAAATCCCAAATTCAACAATGCCAGCCTGGATCGCAAAGCCGTCGTGAGTTCCGAAGAGCACGAAGTGGAACAGGTTTTAATTGCGGGGAACAGTTTAGAAATGTCTACGAGTACTGAGATTTACACATCACGTGCCGGCCGCCAGACTAAAAGGAAAGTCTACATTGAAAATGAGGAAGAGAAATCGAAAAAGTCAAAGAGGGACGAAGATGACGACTTCCAAATTCACACCACCAAGCCAGTCAAGAGGTTCACGCTATTAAAGTTGAGCAACGCCGAGATAATGAAGAGGTCGAAGCTTTTCGCCAGCGAGAGTCCCAAGACATCTCGTAGCGATACGATTTTCAACCAGCTCCATAAAGAAGATAAAAAAAGAAGGCAGTCGCAGACAGCGATGGAGAATTTCAAGAGCACGCTTCCGTCGGGCAATGATGATGAGGATGAAGGCGAAATGGACCGTAATTTACAAGAGACTCTCAAGGAAGTCGAGATCAAATTGCAACCGATGTCGTTTCTGAGGCGGAAAGGTCCTGCATCTCCTCATGGAAGAAAACCTATTAGAAAGTCGGTGAAATCGGAAAGAGGTTAGTGAAATAAGCCAGATCATTTATAGCACGCCGCCTAGATTAATGAAGCACCAGTGCTTTATACGGCCAGTCGCGTTTGAAAAAAACCTGTTCCGTGACAGTTGTTGTTAGTGTGGCTCCCTCTGCACAGTTTTCACTTAAACACATACCGTTGCCATAGTTACCACGTTACTTTTGACATCTAATATAAATTCCAATTATTTGTTAACACTTAATTATTCTATTTCAATTTCAAATTACAAATAACTATAATGTCTATATTACTTTTTTATCATAAAAAATGCAAAGGCGTTATGTAATTAGGTAATTGCAATCCAGAAGTACTGTTTCCTATCCCAGTTTGCCTGCAGACTTTGATTTAAATTTGAAATGGAGAGATATTTTGACAATTTACACAGGTACTGGGTGTCTTCATAACGTACGGAGGAGATTGAAAGCGTGAATAGAACATCAAAAAATAAGGTAACCTCATCATATAAATTTTTTTCCAAGAGTCAGTAATAAAGGAATTATAAGCGCTTCTGGATCCTTTAAGTTATGAAACTAACATTTTAAATTCAGGTATAAGGCACATAATTGCGCATTTACAACGTATTTATTAGATCCTCCCTCCTTTTTAAAGGGTATAGTTTTAGGGGGTAACTTTTCAGTATTTTATTCCTAACTTTTCATTTGTACATATTTCATCAAAAATTTACGAATAAAATACTTTTTAGATTATTTGGCACAAGAAGGCTCTCTGGTTGCATTTGGATAAACCGAACCGTTTTCGAGTAATTGAGGTTTAAAAGTCAACATACGTCCATTGCATTTTGTTACCATAAAATACTGAAAGAAATCACCTCAAACTACCCATTAAAAGAGAGGAAGGATCTAACAAATGTGTTGTAAATGTTCAGTTAGTTTCAAATATTAGTTTGATAACATGAAAGATTAAGAAGATGTTGCCAAAAGAAAAATATGTTTCATTCCTCTTTCAGGGAATTATAACTCCCTTATTGACTTTTGGGAAAAATCTATATGAAAAGCTTACCTTATTTTTTGATGTTCTATTCACGCTTTCAATCTCGTCTACATTACGAGACACCCAGTTTAATTAATTCTTTGTATTATTAAATGGGTAAGAATAAAGCTTTTCATCCTGTAGATACTGCACTCTTCTCAAATTATTCTCTGGTTTGCTGCAATCTCTTTTTTGAAGATAGTTTTTTCTTCACGTGAAATCGAAAAATGTTAATTGCAGGGCATTACAAACGATTTTAGTTTCCTTATAGATATCCAAGTCTTTCTGAAAACGTAATTCCTCAAATTTCTGATGCAAGCGCCACATTTTCGTTATTTAAGGTTTAATTAATACAAATACAATTAAAATATTTATTATTAACTATATTACAGAACATTTTAGCTTGGTAATGATAACCCCAGTTTTTCTGAAAATTTATTTCCTCAAATTTCTGACGCTTCTCCTCAAAATGTCTAGCTTATACTTTAAAGGATTCCATGAAAAAAGCGTACACGAAAAAAGCGCACACGAAAATTGCGCACAAAAAAAAGCCCACAGCGAAAAATGCGGACAAGAAAAAAGCGCACAACGAAAATTGCGCACACCGAAAAATGCCCACATGGAAAAATGCGTACACGGAAAATTGCTCACACCGAAAAATGCCCACATAGAAAAATACGCACATTGTATTTTATTTTGACATAAAAATGAAATTTATGCGCATTTCCATTACCGTACATGGTGTGTTAAATAACGTGACTTTTTTAACATTTCTCCTCGTAATTCTAGAAACTATAGGACTATACCTTTTTGAGGGTTGTACCTATAAAAAAAATTTCAAGGAAGATCTGAGACTGTTATTTGGAGCAGTTCAAACAGTTAATAGGGAACGATTTGAATATCTTTTATAATCAGTTAGTGTTAATATTGTTTGTAGTTGTTTTAATCATTTGTTATTTTTTTATAATAAAAGCTTAGGCATTTAAAGTTCTCCAAATAGTGGACTCAGAAAATAAAGACGGGCGGCCACTAAACGCGAAACTAAGTTTTTTGAAAATTAGATCCAACGTAATCTTACGCGGACGTGGTAACTAAAGCTATGGGAAGCGAAGTTAGGATAAAACAATGGGCGCGTTTTGCGAACAGCAGCTGCTGAGTTACTTACTCAGCAATCGTTTGTGATTGGCTATTACCTTAATGTGAACCAATCGCAAACGATTGCTGAGTTAGCAACTCAGCAGCTGCTGTTCGCTAAACGCGCCCAATGTTTATCTTCGTTCGGTTGCCTCGTCCGCGTAAGATTACGTTGGATCTAATTTTCAAAAAACTTAGTTTCGCTCAACTTAGGTTCGTTTAGCGCGGTGGCCCTTCGACATAATAGTTATTTTTTATAAATAAAAATAAATTTTAATTTTGTCATCTTGTATAAAAAGTAACTGTTACATATTTCTGAGTCCGTATTTGGAGAGTTTTAAACGCTCATGCTTTTATCAAAAATTAATAAATTATTAAAACAACTACAAACAATATTAACACCAACTGATTATAAAAGATGTTCAAATTGTTCCCCAGTAATTGTTTGTACTGCTTCAAATAACAGTCTCAGATCTTCCTTGAAATTTTTCTTATAGGTACAACCCAATGTGAATGAAATACTAACGGTGGCAGCATTCCCGCAAGTGAGATAGGGAACCATTACGTCATCGCATACCCGCTTCTCCCTCTAATACAACTGTCAACCGTGACAGTTAATATTGGTTAATAATTGTGTAAAAGGAGAAGCGGGTATGCGGTGACGTAATGGTTCGCTATCTCACTTGCGGGAATGGTGCCACCGTTAGTATTCAATTCACCGTGGGTACAACCCTCAAATATAGTCCGCCTTGAAAGTATCCGGAAAAAAGAAAATAACACTGATGCCACTTCCAATTCCAATTTATGAATGAAACAATAACAATAGAGGACAGTTATTCTAGTTATTTGTTTATGTAATTTCTTTTTAATTCTGAGAATTATATTAAACGTTCAGGAAAGCTGAAATCAAATCAACTGCATCCTGAGTAGACTTGACGTTTCGTAGATATAAAATTGATGCTATTATTTTTTTTTTCATTTCTTAGTTGGAATGATTTTAAAAACTTTTTATTTTTAATTATGAACCTCTCTGTTGAAAATATGTTCCATCAGTTTTCTCTTTTCTTAAATATTTTTGACCAATCAGTACATAGAAATGCGTTGTATCTAAGGACTGATTATACAGTTCTACTTACGGCCGTGGCCTTGGTATTGCGTTTCGTTTTAAGTGGCGGCTAGTATACATCACTCTTTCAGATTGAAAAACATCTTTATACGAATGTTTGTAAAGCAGGGTTGCCAACCGTACGGAAATATCCGTACATGTACGGATTTCATGCGGAGTCAAAGATCATTCCGTACGGATTTTTCTTATATTTACATTTTAATGAAAAAAAGTCATATTTTTTGTGTTTCTAATATATCATTTAGTAACTTTGGCTGTTCGGTAGTAATAAATTATTATTTTTTTAAGGTAGGAGTAGAAGTATTGTCTGTTTCAAAATCAAAAAACCACCAACCTCGTAATTTACCCCGTGGATGCAACCGACAACGCTGCTGCATGTACCATTGCGAGATAAATATTTGGTACGGCAGAATTTCCCTATTTAAATAGGACTTTCTGGCTTATGCGATTTCGTACTAAATATATAAAATGTCGGTGTAAGTTATTAAGATGCCTTCTAAGATTCTATCGGAGGCTGAAAAATTAACCATCATTGCTAATTCTAGAATTTAAAAGCACTTCAATATGCTAAAATTTTGAAAATTCAGCCTACTTTACAAAGCAACCGTACCAATTATTTATCTCGCAATAGTACCTGCTAGTGACAAATTTAGGGGGAAGAAAATTTAAACTCCACAATTTAAAAGATTTCTGTGTTTTTGCGACATCATAAGATTTAGAGCAAATTAAATATTAATATGACTCTGAATTATCTGGGAATTTTGTTTTTTGGCAACATAATTCAACGTGAATTCAACACAACATTCAACAGGTTGTGGTTTTTTAATTTAGAAACGGATAATAGAGTAGTGTAATGGCAACACTGTGCGTAAAAGATTCATTTAACAAACTGTATTTTATGACTTGTTAAGTTCGGCAAATCACGCGATGCAAGCACGGAATAAAAAGTAGAATTACCGAATTCGGCAATTTCTTTTAATAAAAAACGTGGTTATGATGTACCATCGTGATCATAAAAGTCGACTACAACGAAGTAAAATCGACACTTCCATTTTCCAAAAATTTAATTGTGTAACATTAGGTTTGACACCATGTATTTGTCAACCTATAAAGGGTGCGTTTCATTTGCGCGCTCACATGCTTTGAGCGCTCATAAGCATTGCTTAAATCGTTCCCTTTGGCTTTGCAAACGTTCACAAAGCGCCGGCTGACGAAATAGTAACGTCATTATGACGTCATAGTCTTCGCTCACAATCGCTTATTCCATCGAGGTAGAGCAGCAAAAGCGTAAGCGCTTATGTTCCAAATGGAACGTGTGAGATGCGTATGAGGGGATCAACTAATCATAATCAAAACCAATGGATTGTCCATGATATTAGTGACTATTTAAATTTTGAAAAATTAGTTATCGAATAGAAGCCTCGAGTCACTATAATGTTGCTTCTGCTTCCCTACTGCTAAACCATTTTAATACTCTACACCAAAATATTAAATTTACCTTAGAAGTCGAACATGATAAGAATATTAACTTTCTCGACATTACTATCACCAGATTTTTGCAATCATTTTCTTTCAAAATTTTTAGAAAGCCTACCAATACTGATGCAGTTATTAATTTTAACTCTAATCACTCTACACAACATAAACTGTCTGCTTTTGTAGCTTTTTCCATAGAGCTTTTGCTGTACCCATGAATTACACCAATTTTACTGATGAAATCAAAATTATCCTTCAAATAGCTTACAACAACGGTTTTCCTACAGGTATTATTAAAAAACTTTATCATAAAATTCGTAACAAATTAATTAATAAATCCGTTTACCCTACTCAGTTGGACATTTCTTCGGTTTCTAATTTCTCTTATGCTAGTATACCTTATTTAGGTCCGATTTCAGATAAATTAAGAAAATCTCTTAATCACCTTGAAGACGTTAAAGTCACTTTTTCTAATAATTCCAATATTTTGGCTTTGCTTAATAATACAAAGGATAAAGTTGATTTCATGAGGGGGAGTGGTGTCTATTCCTTGAAATGTGGTGATTGTAATTCGATATATATAGGCCAAACAGGTAGATGTTTGTCTACTCGTTTAAATGAACATCTAGCCTCTGCCAGATTGGGTAAAACCAATTCAAATTTCGCTAACCATGTCATTGAAACTGGACATAACAATACTGCTAATCATGAGATCAAATTGATCCACCAATTACCTAAAAGTCTCAAACTTAATATTGCCGAAATTTTAGAATTTTTTTTACACGGGAAGAACAGTAACGTCACTCTGTTAAACGATCAGATTCAGTTTTCTCATCTTAACTTTTTCGAATCCATTAATTGGAAAAAATTTAATTAATTCGATGGCCTCAATTCTCTCTTTTTCCATTTTCTCGAAAATTTTTATTTTAATGTTCTGAGTTTTAACGTGTTTGTATAGTAACTTGCAGCTTTTTAGCTTTTTATGTTTGTGATATACGATTAGTTCGTTTCGCATTTTTCAAATTTTGTGTTTATTAAGCTTTTTGCGTCGATTTCCAAATAATTTTTCCAAAATTAGTTTGGTTTTTACTTTATTGTTCAAAGATTATAAATTTTGTGACCCTGTTGGGGATTTAACTTTTCATGTATCTTAGGTTGGCATTAGGCCTTACCTTACGTCGTCGCGTTATCTTGTCACTTTAGTTTAGAAATGGCTACGCTTGCGGATTCGACTTAAATAGGTTTGTAATTGATTTTTCTACTTTTAGCAGTAATTTCATAAGTATTTTTTAAACTTTGTAGTTTTGATAATGGAAATTGTTCCGAAACATGTCAACTAGTCAACTTTAGTCAAGATTGTTATTGGATGATTGATTAATAAACAGATTTGGAAATTTAACCTTCAATTTATAGTGACTCGAGGCTTCTATTCGATAACTAATTTTTCATAATCATAATCAGGTTATAAACAAACATTACACTTTAGAAATAGCTATAGCAGCTATGATTGAATCAATTTCACTATTGAAGTTATATTTTTGAGGTTATGAATTCGCTATGCAAACAAAAGTCAAAAGAAACACCTTTGCGTATAATGGCTTAAGCGACTAAACCCCAAAGGAAACAACAGAAAATAGCGCTTGTAAGCGTGAGCGTTTAAAGCGTGTGAGCGCGCAAACGAAACGCACCCAAAATCTCATCCATCTCATTCGATTCCAAAGAAATAAATATTCTCTATGATTACTAATACTAACAGCAAATTCAGTTGCAACTGCTCGAATACTGATTTCGTCTTGCAATCGCGTTTGAATTATTGCCTTCTGAATTGCTTTTAATTGGGCTATTTTTATTTAATTTGACAAAATAATATTAATGTCAAAATGACAGAAGTTCATTTTAAAGCACGCTTCAATTAACTAAAATTTCGAGTGTAGTCGGTTTTTCTGATTACGATGGTATGTCAATGTAAGTTTCAAGCAAGGCTAGGTCATAACAATAACTAATAATACACGGCCAACTACGAGGAGAAATTTAAAAAAGGCACGTTATTTAACACACCATGTACTGTAATGGAAATGCGCATAAATTTCATTTTTATGTCAAAATAAAATACAATGTGCGTATTTTTCTATGTGGGCATTTTTCTGGGTGAGCATTTTTCGGTGTGAGCAATTTTCTGTGTGCGCAATTTTCTCTGGGCATTTTTCATTGTGGGTAATTTTCCATGTGCGCATTTTTCTATGTGATCAATTTTCCGTGTACGCATTTTTCCATGTGAAACGGTCGCGGATTTGTAAATAAAACAAATAGTATGTTCTGAATGTAACTATAATTTTTACATGAATAATTACAATTATGGTTCTTGTCACGGGAGTCGGGAGGAGGCTGTTTTGAAAGTGATAAATCACCAACAAACGTACACTTGTTTGAAATCGTAAGGGAAAGCAAGGATGCCAGGCATGGGGTCCGTCAATAGGGCCGCTTCATATAACCGGGGCGGGCCATCATAAATTCTTATCGTATTTGGGCTCGTTTCAATAGTTTCTCGAACTAACCATCATATAAATCTGTCATGCGAACTTCTAATGCACGTTTGGTTTTCTTTCAAAGTTGAAATTCGACACGCATTTAAGTTCTGTAAGATAATACGTCTGTTTAGAAAGTGATACTTGCAAAAGGCAGGAAATAATAAAAACGTCAGGATAATTTGAAAATTTAGGAGATACAGAATTAAAAAAAAAACACGTGTGGAACCGTCCGGGTGGGCTCGTGAAGTCGAAAAATAGATTCCAGGAACCGAGAGGGAGTGCTTTTTTCTAAACACAGGACGCGATCCGATTGACCAAAGTATATTTTGCATTTTGTTTTCGGGTCAAAGGAAGGGGATTAATTAGGGGCGGCTGGGAGATGAATTTTAAAATTACAGACAGATAGCCACGCGCTTTGAACACGATCAGTCGTATCTATTCATGCTGGGCAGCTTGCTTTGAGTTACTTACTGATTTCTTTAATTAATTTCACTAGAGGTTATAATCTAATTAGTCCGGTCCGTATAAAAGATCAGTGTTTTGAGAGCCAATTAAAATACAATTAAATATCACGGTCGTGACGCTTTAATCGTGAAGTGAATCTAAAATTTTGTGTTGTGCGTGAATTTGGATTCTTATTCCGCGGCACGGAGTTAGGTAATTTGCTCTAATTTGTATCTTATTCGTTACATAATTGGTGGCGTTAAATGATTAAATTTCTATAATCTATAAATTTCAGTACTTGCTTGGTTTGTGAAATTTATTCTTAGTCTTAATTTGCATCCGAACCAAAGTTAAAAGTAAGTCAGTGTCATCCACTGTAGTGGCGTTGATTGACCATTGTTATATAAATTATTAAACTAGTTTGTTTGGCGTTTCTGTAATTTAAATCGACTAGGGCCGTCAGCCGACGTTTCCAATTTATCGTGCAATTCATATACAGGGTATTTCCGTAAAATTAGTGAATCCCTTTTCGGTATTCTCTGGCAAGTTGAAAACACGCAAGCAAAGTGGGTTTTCGATTTGCGCAGTGAAATCGATTGTTTCATCCCACTGGTCTAAGGCAAGTTCAGATCTGCCACTAAACCCCAGTGTGACCAGCACAGATTAATTACCTAAATCAAGGCCAATCAGTTGTATTACTAGGGCAGTAAAATTAAGAGGCCAAACCAATTCTACAAGGTGTAGTCTTTGTCGGGAGATCTGTAGTTAATAAGAAGTAATCCGCTTTGAGACCGTAAGACCATAACTACCCATAGTAGAGCGTCGTAAAAAACGGTCAAAAACACGTCATTGCGTACAGGTTAGATCATCGTCGAAACAACGCAATCAGAGGTTAATTAATAAAGCGAGAGGCACCGACCCTCCACCTCAAAATAGCGGAAGTAGCGGTTGAGCTAGACTCCCCACTTCGCAGCGTTATTAGGTTATAAAAATCGGGCCACGCGTCTCCAAAGGAGAGCTCGCCCCCTGAAAAACTAGCGATTATTATTGATTCTCTCGCAGATTGATCGCCTGGGTTGCATTTTGTACCACATACTTCCCCAGTATCTGATTAATTAATCAATTACATTCATTAAGGAAGTAAACTGTAGGCACAACGCCGCTGTGCACTGGTTGATATACAGAGCGTGTCTTAGAGTACGATTGAAGTGTTAAACACGAGTACCAAGATAAACATAATTTTGAAAACAAATTACTTATTCATTTAAATTGAATAGTCAGTACACAAATATTGTTTGGGACAAGCATAAAAAAACCCACCAGTTGTGTAATTGGAATTAGTTAGTTCGCCACGATATTCGAACGAGAAAGCCGTTAAACGAAGTCTACTGTATTTCTTATACGATCGTAATTTTTCTTGTGTGCGTTTCATTGTACAGTAATTAAAAAATATGGTTTTTACACTCATGCTTCAAGGCTGCAGAGCGCCAAGAAGCCGGAGTTTTTTTCCCTTGATTTGCAATAAATAAAATTAATTAAATTTAAGTCCGCATTTTTATTTTTTTTAAGTATCCAATTCCTGCTATCTCATAGTTATAACCGTTTCACCGGGATTAAGAACCGGGTTATCGACACAAGTAGAATCCGTCCGAATTAGCGATCACGAGCCATTTAATTATTAAAAGTTGTTTAGAAATATCAATTAAGGTAACTGAGAAATTTCTCCGAAAAAACTGGCGCCGGGCGTAGTTTTATTGTAGTTGTATTAACGCATTGCATAGAAGTCCCGTAGGGCCAGGTAGCCATCGGTCTAGACGAAGTGCATGGAACCATAAAACTGACCTTTCTTTTCTTTGAAATTTCTGACCGACTTATCCTTGGGTAATTACGCATTCAATTCTGCAGACGGTAATTTTTCAGTTGCCAGTAAATTAACTTGCTAATAAATTTAAATTTGTTTATTTGTTTGAATTCATTTATTATTTATTTAGTTGTCCATAAAGGCAACAAACAATAGTAGCACATCGGCGTGTTACACATGTGGGCATTTTTCGGTGTGCGCAATTTTCGTTGTGCGCTTTTTTCTTGTCCGCATTTTTCGCTGTGGGCTTTTTTTTGTGCGCAATTTTCGTGTGCGATTTTTTCGTGTACGCTTTTTTCTGGTTACCACTTTAAAGACTGCATTGCAGCAGTTACATATCGATGGTCTCAAATCAATACCTCGTAAGTCAAAAAAAGCAATCAGTCCTACGTAAACAATTAAAGTCAAATACAATTAAAAATTAAGAAGTTTTTTGAAAAATACGTCGATAGAAGTTTTTTTTGAAGACGTTTTATTATTATTATGTGCTTTATTATTACCAATATCATCGCAGATAGTAATGAAACACTTTTATTTGCCTCCTCTAAAATGGTCATTTTGTTACACTTACATGGTATTGACTTGAAGCCATCGATATATATGGAAAATATGTACAAATATTTCCAAATTTATGACGTAAGCAACAGAATTCCTATTAATCAGCGAGATCCCAATACTGCTCCATATACAGACACTCAAGATGCACGTCTATTATGCTTAAACCTGCAATTTTCTCATTTTATTGCTGATATACAGTTTAGCTCAGCAAAAGCAGGCCTTGCTGGATTAACAAAAGAGACTGCGGAAGCTCTGGTTTTCACTGTTAAAGCACATATCTTTGCATCCAATATTTAATACGATAAGTGCCTGATCCATGTGCGAGTAAAACCGCAGTTAGTTCACGAGCCAGGCTCGTCCTTATTACTGTGCGTCGATCAGCTGAAAACCGCGGTTTTAAAAATTGACGTACCTGGCTCGTGACATGTCAGTTTGATTTGACATTTTAACTCGTGGTGCTACAACACTGCTAGTGGATCACCAACGGAAGCGCTAATCAGCAGTTTGACTTAAGGCTCGCCAATTTTCCTCGCTGATTGATTAGCAACTGGTCCGGTGAGTAAACACGCCCATTTTAAAACTGCGGTTTTACTGTTGAGTGAAGGTAAAACCGACGAGTAAAACCGCAGTTTTAAAATGGGCGTGTTTACTCACCGGACCAGTTGCTAATCAATCAGCGAGGAAAATTGGCGAGCCGTTGGAGTTCAATAAGAGACGCAGTCGCATTAAAGAATATACAGAATGTTTCATTGAAGATGCACCAAACTTGAGGGACACGTTTCTGACATTATTTCAAACAAAATATCTTAATAAAAAATTTTAATCGGTGCAACTTGAAATTTGCATAATTTGGAGCCGATGTTTTTATAAATACCGCAGCGATTTAAATTTCTGCCGCCGTGAAACAAGACGAGCGATTTAAATTGTTTTATGAATGGCACGCGGCTGCAAGAAGACAATAAATATCTATCGTAAACGAAAAAATTTATGAGAGGCTTTTAAGTTTGCCCTTGACCGCAAAACGTGTTAAAGGCGAACACTTTGAAAAAAGCGTGCGTTTTCGTCGCACTAACATTTACGCAAACCGTAATTACATCAAATTTGCCGAGACTTAATAATGTACGATAATAATTAACGCTTCTAACGGGTTTTTATTTATTCCTGTATCCAACAATTACTACAATTATGTACTATTAAAAAATGGGGAAAATTAGTAACTAGAATTATTGCTTCCGCCGCGCCGCGCCGGTCTGCTAAATTATTTGCCTATCAGACTGAACTTGGTCACATGAGGTAAAAACAAATTCGGAAGCGGGCAAATTACGAAAACGGCAATTACCTTACAACATGTGTTCGAATAATCTGCGTATTCTCATCGCACACACCAACACACACACACACACATACATAATAAACTTAAAAATGAAAAGTATAAACTACACCAACTAATTACTCGTCACGACAACGTTAACCAGAACGGAGTGAACGAACTAAATGTGTTTCATCATATCATCTGAGGCGCGACAGTTTATGGGGTAGTAAAGTAAAAAACCGAACGTTAAGGCAGGTTAAGAATTCGCGCCGCTCTCATCTATTGTACGTTTTAAAAATATACGATTCTCCTTTCCCTTCGATTATCTCAAAACTTATTCATTAAAAAAATATATATATATAGGAAACTTTTATTTCTTTTCACGATATCTACCAACATACCGAGTTTGGTGCATCTTCACTGAAACAGCCTGTATCTATACGAGAAGGTACGAAGCTATACTAAAATTATGGGCTTTGCGAATTGTGGCCTCTCTGAACATATCAGGTACTAAGTCCATATATGGCGGGTAGGATAAAATCTTGAATTGAGCATGTTTTTTGTTTTTGTTTATCGGGTTATTTAATTCGATACGTTTGTTAAAACAATAGCAACATATGTTTTTAACATATGAATAAATTTATACAAGTGTAAAATAATTTTAGATAATTAAATTTTATTATAATAATAAAATAAAACTTCAACTTGATTATTCAGATACAAAGAATCGATAATGCACTTTTCTCGAATTGTAAGTTAGGAATGCCTCTTCGTTCCCGGATAGCCCGTCACCCATACCCCGTCCGCCGTATTATAAACACCATAAACTATACGGCTCATATCAACGATGACATCACTAGCGGGTTCGGGCCTTCGTATAATGTTAAATCCTTTACACAGGTTACTGATATTGAAAAGTTTATTGCTATAGTTTTAATAAAAGTATTCAGAGAATTCACCTATTAGGAAACAATAAATAAATAAACACTATACCCAATAAGCTATGTTAATATTTTATTCTTACTATTACAAAACACAATACAGAAATTATCGTTTACAATAAGTATTCTCTTAAATATGTATCAATAAGAGCGTAACTACGGAAATCTTTTAAATGAAGTTTTCTGTTAATAATTGTTATGACATATTTTACAAATATATAAATCGTCCCTATAAAAATATCATTAACTACAGTATGGTGTTCAGGACAAGCAATATTTATAATAACATTTATGTTATTTTTAATCATGGAAAATATTTGATTTTTATTAATGTTATCTAAAAAAATCTATAAAATTTCCTTTTTCATAATTTCAATAACCTTGATAAATGTGTCTGAAGGGTAGACTAATTTATTTCCCAAATCTTTTAATACAATAAAAGCATGTGAGTTGGTGCGTTGTGAAGTTAAAAAATATTGGCTACAAATAGCGCAAGACTTATTTAAATATTTTTTTAACAGAAATCCTGCTATGTAAGATGCTCCTGCGTGTGCAAATGATTTGAATTCTCTAGGGAAAAAATGCTGAATTTCTGAAGCTGAGATTTCTTCTTGTGTAGGCAGCTTCATGGAGGTACTAACGATAGAAGATGAAAGTGAATAATTATCCAGAAAAAATAATAAAAAATCCGTGCCGTCTTCTTCACAATTTGTAGCACTTGAATTAGCACGTTTTGTATGCGGCTACAAATTGTACAGATGTAGGACGCATATTTTGTCCTGACAATCCACGCACAACTCCAAAAAAATTCTCCAAGGGATCTTGCTTTAGATTACATGTAAGTAAGTATTTAATGCCTTCATCTTTTAGAAGTTTCCATAATTTTTAGACATTTATGATTGTTGTAATCCACATTTTTACAGATATCGGAGTGGGCACAACGTCTCCATTTCTTGTGAACGTTAAATTGTCAATAAAATTAATTGCTTCAGCCCAGAATTCTATATGTTCCGATTTTTCCGTTACTGGACCATTCAGAGGACGTTTTGATTGTCGTACTCCGTTCAGTGAATTAAACAACCTGTCTATAAATGAACACAAATGGGCAGTTCCTCTTCCTTCCATGGCCTTACAATTTGTTGCAAAATTAAGTCCAGCGTAAACAAAATGGCTAAAACACTGAGTTGCTAACTTTACTTTCATTTTCTGCTGGGAAGTAGGGTTTATGTGAGCCTCTGTTAATCTTGGGCAAATTTTTTAATCTGTTGTTAAGCTATCCAACTCATAAAGTTGTTTTATGTCACTCCACTTTGCAATAAAATTCAGAAAATGAATATCTTTAGTTAAAAAATGGTTTAGAAAACATTTTATTAAGTGAGGAGAATCAAATATATGGACAATTGTATTGTTATTAAGAATATACGCATATTCATCTTTCTTCTCGCGTTTTTCACTCAGTGCACGAATTGCAGACTGATTGGCTGTACCCAAATCAGAAATGGAAGCAGCAACCTTAAAAAATGTTTTGTCATGAATATTTTCTAAGATTTTGGAAATTATTATCTGAAGTTGTGAAGATTTTGTAGCTGATTTTGCAAAGTAATAAGCAAGCGGTTGTTTCCATTTCTTTGTAATTCCTCTTATTATGAAGACAAGTACATGGTCTGCAATCACTTTTGATTTTCCTCTACCAAAATCTTCAAGCCCATCAATACATCCATATCTTCTATTTATATCTAAATGTGGCTGAATAGCCATCTCATCAAAAATAAGTACACAATGGCGGTCTGCAGGCTTCAAATGTGCAGACAATTCGTGTAATTGGGAAAAGACATTATCACTAATACCTGGATTTAAAGGAATTGCATTTAAACTTCTTTGTAAAGTTTTCGGAGAAGGCAGTGTGAATATTTTTCGTAAAAAACTGTATCCTTTGGGAGAATGTTTATAAACAGCTAAAAACCCTGCTTTTTCAGCATTAGTCCATGCTTCTTCTTGAATTTTCCGGCTCTCTTAAACTGACAAAGAATAAATGTCTGACCCGATTTCGATATATCATGCAATGCATTCAAGTATTTATCATTTAATAATTTTTTTACGTCTCCCTTATCAAATAATTCCCTGATGCCATGAAGACTTTTTGTAGTTTTAGCTTTATAGAATTTGGCAGATCTCCTTGCTCGTTTATACACCACTTAGAGTTTATGTTTTCTTGGTGTTAACTGCTTGACCTTTTGGTATCCAATTTCTGCTAAGACTGTTTTGTTTAAAATGTCCTTTGCCTACAAGAAATAACACACTTCAAAATTCAAGCATACAAGGTAATATAAAAAAATTATGTTTTTTTAGTCCAAGGACTGTAAGAAGCAAGACTTTATAAAAAATTTAATAATAAAACGTAGAGAGAAACATCAAATCAATCAGTACCACGTAACCAATCATTATTGCAGCCTTTCATTATGTAAAAACATTGATTTGAAATTTTGCATTGTGTCAAACATCCTAGATAATTAATAACTTTACAAATACCAGACTTTGAAATAAAAAAACTTCTCAGGCATGCTATGACTTTCTTGGGCTGCCTGAAAAGTTTTATATTTGAAAGCTCTTTATAAATGAATGAATGATAAAAAGTCTCTCTCAGATTATTACTATACTCGTATTGTACTTCCATGGCCAACTTTTATCAAAAATTTATTTGGTCATATTGTACCGAGATATCAAAAATTATCTTGGTCAAGGGTGGTTATGAAATGGAAAACGATCGTCTTAGCTTAGATCATAGTTTTAAAATAATTCTGTCAATCAAATACGATTGATACAATTGCTACGTTCGAAAATTGTACGTCGGATGTATCTAGAGCGTATGATCTCATCTTTCTCTTTTCACACTCTACTTAAATGTGGGATGTGAAAGATCGCCTGTTGTCATGGAAATATTATAAACACAAGATTTTTTTAAACGGATGAACGAGATACAAAATAGGTTAAAAATCGTGATTAAGAAAGATGAGATCATATGCTCCAGATGCATCCGATGTATAATTTTCGAACGTAACTAATGCACGATCCTACTAGCTCGGACAGTAATTTTAAAATCCATGACCACCCTTGACCAAGATAATAATAATATCGTACAAAGATAATACGTGAATTTCAAAATATCTACTATGAGTACTATTTACTATTTATTAACAGCAGCATATGCCACGATTTTTTTACAAGCATGACACTTTAAATATCAGTCGCATCGACTATGTGGTTTTTATGCTCTACGATTGTATGAATAAAGTAAAACATTTATGTTAAATCCATTACACATGACTTTTTCATTTTGACATCAAAATACCACAAATCATTAAATTAAACAGACAGACAACCCTCTTGGAGATATCAACAAAAATGTTAAACTAACACTCCTCTGCCAATAAATCGTAAAAAGATTATAAATATACATATAATTACCGACAGTCAATTGTTCCTTTGAAGTACTTGGAAGATCATTATGAAGGACTGCTGTACTAGTGAATGAAAGAGGGGTCGACAATCCCACATGACTTTCTTCAACTAGCATTGATGATTCCTCACGACTTTTTTCAAGTAGCAATGATGATTCCTCATTACTTTTTTCAACTAGCATTGAGGATTCCTCACGACTTTTTTCAACTAGCGTTGACGATTTGCTACCTACCTGTGCAGATAGGCAGAAGTTTTAACACCGGAGTGGAATATTCCGGTGTCGCCAGCCGGCATCAGCGGGACGGGGGGGGTTCGAATCCAAATCGCGAAGGCCAAACCAAAATAGGCGTAACTTAATTTTTTTTGAAAAGGGAAAACGTGTAAAATTAAGAAAACACGGTACGTCCAAAACACTTTAGATTTATTAAACAATTAATCAAAATGATAAATAGTAAATTCACAACATGAGAAACGTTTTACAATCATTATTTTGTCGGATCCGAACTTCGCATTACTCTAATTTAATTTGGCCAAAACAAACAAAGAAATTATCCTTAACCTAGTACAAACGACGACGTTCGTCGAAGTATATTCAATTCAAATGTCGTTAACTGACGTTTGAGTGTACGCAAAAATTACATGCTCATTCGCGGCAGCTTCAAAAATCACCGTACGAGCATTAATAAACATAAATAAATTGCAAAAATCCGACTGTTTTCAACGATGTCCAAACGTTCGTCGACGTTTTCACGGTCTGCAAGCAGTCACGCAGTTTCGTGAATAACCGGCCTTCTCGTCAAGAGGCGGGGAACGTCGCAGTCGCGATGAATGGCAGGGGATTCCCGACGACGCAGTTCAGAGCGGTCGCAACAAACGGACCAGGGACAAACACAAAAGTTTCCACTGAAACAGCTCCCGCGAAAATAGCTAACGCTAAAATAGCTTCTGCTAAAGTAGCTCCCGCTAAAAGCCTATAAACAAGGAAAGAAAAGCGAACGTAAGGCCAGATCGAGAGCAATTTCGCATAGAACTCACCTAGTATCTCGACCAGGCTGAAATAAACCGCAAGACACGCGGCTTTCTCGTCTCCCAAGTGGATCAGTCAAATTCGGCGAATAGCCGTACACGTGCCCTCTCACCCCTTAGGTGTAATGGGTACACAACCAAATACTTAACAAAAGAACGTGTGATCCACGAGACGATCGTAATATTACTGAAACGGCGGAATACTTCTCGATCGGCGGAAAAGAAAAGAATATCAACGAGAGAGACACATTCAAGTTTACCACTGGCGGATCTACTTGACAACAGCGAAGACCAATCAACGAAAAGGGCAAAGATTTCGGACATACGCGACGTGAAGTAGGACTTCTGTAAAATTTGAGAAAACTCTTCACGTACACGCGATTTCGACCCTAAGCAAGGATGGGTTAATTTGATGAAAGGGATTTGTTCGTTTAATCGAAAGTTTTTTAACGAAAACAAGTTAGATGGAAGTTTTGGGAAAATTACGCAGGCGAGGAATTATGCATTCCTACACCTAACGTAAGACGCAAAACGACGCGTTCCAAAAATAGACCGGAACGTTGGAATGTGCACTATACAGGGTGTGTTTAGCACACAAATGAAAAATGAACTGTAACAGATTCCTCAGGACTTTTTTCAACTAGCATTGATGATTCCTCACGACCTTTTTCGATAGAAACAGATAACACTGTTTGTATTTCTTCGTTATCTGAATTATCAAATAATATTATTGGTTAAATAATATATTTAAATTAATTAATTTAATATACATATACAAAGGTCTTATTTGGTAAGAAAAGTGTTGGCTTAACAGTCCTGTTTAATTTAATTTGCTGCGGCGTTTGGAATTGAGTAATGTCAAAGTGCTGTTGACAAACACTGTAACATTTTATTATAGAAGTCAGTGACAAGTGTCTCAGCTGACTGTTATTTATGGCCTTTAACCATTACAAACATTTCTCTTCATTTACAGGGAAGCAAAAATATTTTAAATTGGGATTTGTATCAAATCTCTGCTCACAACCTGGTACGGCACATTTTTGATAATTTCGAAACATTCTACTGAATATTAAATGGGAGCTTTCCTAAAATAAAGCCATTCAATTTTCAAAATATATCCATTTTTATATAATGTAGTTTCAACTAACCTCAAATAGTAACACGTGCTTTAAACGGCGTATTGAACGCACATTAAAAATTAATACTCTTGCATTATTAAAATGTACAAGATATTTAAATACAAACAAAACTTCTGTTATTGTAAATTGTTTGAACTAGAATCTTAAACAAACAAAACAAACCACCGAACTACGCACAGACACACCCAACTACACCGATCCACGTCACAGGTCCACGCTAAAGAAAGAGACAGTTATACAAAAATCTCACTTCTGCTATGCATCTATTTATTTAGTACAGGGATGACCTCTCGGAACATATCAGGTATTATAACCGGTCACATGACCGCGTTACAAATTGTTTCATAAAGATGTCTAGTGCCTGGTAACCACGGTCGGTAAACTATAACGGTTGCCTCATCCGCGAACCAACATATAACTACAAACAACGTCATCGCTAGGCCTTACTCGTAGGTTGCCTGGTATAGGAGAGGCAAGATAGTTAGCGTTGCACGTCATCTACGATTTCATGACGTCACATTATGCGTTGCTGCCGGATGGCAGAATTTCAAATCAGCTGACATATATAACACTAGAGAACACAGGTCAGACAACTTTAATGAACACCTTATATTTTTAATCTATTTAAGTCATATTCACATACTAGGGCATAAAAAGTGTTGCTACACGTCAGATATCTTGTTAACTATGACTGGGTACTATACAAGCTTATTTACGTAAACCGTTCATTAAAATTTTTAAGGAAACAATTTAAATAGGAATTTTTTTTTTTGTAAGAACTATGCATGGAGATCTCTAAGGACAATTTTTCCTCAACTTAGTGATACTAAACTAAAAGAAGGTATTTTCATAGGTCCTCAAATAAGAAAGGTAATTAAGGACTCTAACTTTCTCCAAAAACTTAATGAAAAAGAACTTACTGCCTGGAATTGTTTTGTTAATGTAGTTAAAGGCTTTCTGGGAAACAAAAAAGACGAAAATTATAAAATTTTAATAAATGAACTGCTGCAATCGTATAAAGCTTCATTTTCTGCATTCTCATTTGAACTTTTTTCCTAATAATCTCGGCGCTGTCAGTGATGAACAAGGTGAAAGGTTTCATCAAGAAATCAAAACAATGGAAACCAGATATCAAGGACGATGGAATCAGGCTATGATGGGGAATTTTTGTTGGTTCTTGAAACGAGAGGATTTAACACCCAATAAGAAGCAGAAAAAAAGTCTTTGAAATTTGTATAATTGTTGTAACTATATTTTAATACAGTTTAAGAATCGTTTGATTAAAAAAAAATATTAGCGTTCAAAATCAACAAAATTTTTAATAAAAATATTTTCTTATTCTCCCTTTTGTATTCGTTTTTAGTAATTTTTGATTTATTTCAAAAACTGCATATCTAGACGCAGATTTTCTATTTTTTTTTTTATTAAGTGAGATGAATGTAACTAGAAACAAATATTTTTCTTGAAGTTGTCGACGAATGTTTAAAATTTGTTTCCAAGTGTAATTTAAGGTTATATTTTGTCAATTTTTATTTTTTCTGGACGTGTTGTTAATGGTAATGAGAAAAGTATAATTCTGTTACTTTTGCAGAGTGGAAACTTTTAATGCTTTAAATAATAAAGTTGGTCGGTAATATCATTCATATTTTGTAAATAAAAACAGTTTTGGGAATACACTACAATATTCAGTATAGTGAAGAGAAATGCAAATTAAAACCATAAAAGATGTTTTGTAATCTACTTTTAGATTATAAATTCATAATCACTTCTCCTCGACAGTCAAATTCGTCAACTTCGCAATGCTTCTTCGGGCACTAATACAGTGAATCTGTAATAAACATTTGTACTTTTGAAGGTGTTTGTGAAAAGTTGTGGTTGAATTGAAACCCGCCAATTTACGAATTGTAACTAGGTATCTATTAGACAATGATGGGCATTCACCGACAAAGAACAACGGCTTTTCATCCACAATCAAATGGAATTCTGGAGAGATGCCATCGAACACTAAAATCAGCAATAAGGTGTCATCAATCACAAGATTGGGTTGCAGTCTTGCCTACCGCTCTACTAGGACTAAGAGCTGCACACAAAGAAGAATTGAAAGCCACTACTGCAGAGATACTACAGCCTGTTTCAGAGTAAGCGCCTTATTTTTTTTAGCCACACTACGGGTACTACTTTCAAAATATTTGGCAGTAATATGTTCCAGGACATTCTCTACACGATGGTGATATCAGATCTTCAATTGGACGAACTATTTCAAAATGGCGACTTTCAACTTTTTTTTTTTAATGGAATGCCATAATTTTTTTTATTATTGAGATCCTAAAAACATTCTTTTTATGATAGTATTTCGTTTTTCTTAAAAATTCATTTCTTTCCCTATAAAAAAGCAAACTAACATTTTAATCTAGTAGCGCATGAAAGTTTTACACTCGATGTTATCTTTGTCCAAATATCAAGTAGAGGTAGACACAAAAAAAACAATTAATTTTTAATCTAGTAGTAAACGTCAATCAATGCAATTTAGTGGTCAGTGCTTGTTAATAACAATTGAAGATTATAATTGTTATAATTGTTATTGATTATAATTGTTAATTGTTAAGTTAAAGACGAGTTAATTGATATGCTCCTAATATTTGGAAAAGCAGATGAAGATCCTTATGAAGCAGCCAGATTGTACAGAAATAAATATCCAAACAGAAGGCACCCTGAACATCGACCATTTACTAAATTATAGACAACGCGTGAAACGGGAACTGTGAATTATAAGAAACCGGTACATGGAAACCCACCTGCTTGCAATGACGATAACGAAAACCAGGTAATGCTACACATTATTGTAGCATGTCAGTACTAGCGAGATTGCAAATTTGAAAACCGTTGGATTGGTCGTGGAGGACCAGTTGGTTGGCCACCTAGGTCACCAGATATAACACCACTGGACTTTTTTCTCTGGGGGTATGTAAAATCGCAGGTGTACATCGTTGAACTAACAACTATTGAAAATATGCAAGAGAGAATTCGTACTTGCATAAACGAAATTTCTCCGGAAATTATCCTTCGATCTATTGATTCAATTGGACGACGTTTCAATTTATGTATTGAAAAAGATGGAAAACATTTCGAGCATTTTTTGTAAATACCTAATTTTTACTTGATGTAAATTTTTAATTTTGAGTTTCAAAAAGTAGATGTTTATTACAAAATAAAGTATAATTGTTTCTTTTGTGTCTACCGCTACTTGATATTTGGACAAAGATAACATCGAGTGTAAAACTTTCATGCGCTACTAGATTAAAATGTTAGTTTGCTTTTTTGTAGGGAAAGAAATGAATTTTAAAAAAAAACGAAATACTATCGTAAAAAGAATGTTTTTAGGGTCTCAATAATAAAAAAAATTATGGCATTCCATTAAAAAAAAAAAGTTGAAAGTCGCCATTTTGAAATAGTTCGTCCAATTGAAGATCTGATATCACCATCGTGTAGAGAATGTCCTGGAACATATTACTGCCAAATATTTTGAAAGTAGTACCCGTAGTGTGACTAAAAAAAAATGTTACGTCGCGTCGTAGGTTTCTACTATTACTTGATGGTATTTACTAATAAGAAATTGACTATTTGAAGGTAAATAATTCTTTTTTTTCGTAAAAGCATACATATATAGATTAATAGTAGATTATACCACAAGTCAATAAGATAGCTAGCGGGTGATTCATTTAGAGGTACTTTTTTCAGTGAAGATTTTATGACAGATTACGCATGAGTCGTGTCAAACTGTTAGGGTATTTTTGTTCAATATTGTTTGACATTTCATCATGGAAAGACTTAGCCCGGCACAGCGTCTACAAATTATTCAGCTGTATTACGAAAATCAGCGTTCTACGAGGAATGTGTTCGGTAAACAGTTAATTTCACGCTTCGGACCGGTAAATTGGCCGCCTAGATCATGTGATATCACACCTCTAGACTTTTTCCTTTGGGGCTACGTAAAGTCCAAAGTCTACATGGATAAGCCGGCTACGATTGAGGAATTGTAAGCCAACATTACTCGTGTCATTCGCCAAATACCACTCGAAATGCTCGAATGCGTCATCGAAAATTGGAACTTCAGAATGAACCATGTTAGGCGCAGTTACGGCCAGCATTTGAAAGAAATAATCCTTAAAAAATAAATGTAAAGAATAGTTCTTTTGTATGATAATGAAGATTACCCGATAAAATTGAATTTATTGATTTTTTTTTTATTTTAAAAAAAAGTACCTCTATTATTCCCGAGGAAAAGTATTTACGAACCGAGCGCGCAGCGCGAGGGAGTAACACTCCGAGGGAATAATAGCCATTATTGCGAGTAGTATACTCTACTTTATCTACGACTACATTATTAAATTCACAAACACTACGCGTTTAACAATGACAGTTTTGAGTTTGTGTATTTTGTTGCCATGGTATTATTTGATTAGAGAAATTTTGTAATTGGTGAGCAAGAGGGAATAATGACTATTAATCCCTCGTCATTATTCCCTAAGAGAATATTGCATGGCATTATTGTTCACAAACCACACATATAATACTTCCATTATATTTTAGTCGTAGATAAAGTATTAAACTTTATAAATTTTAGGGGGTATTACCACATTACTGACGTGTGCTTATTGTTCTGCAGAATTAGGTTTTTTAGCTGTACATCCACACACATTTTTCTAATTTTGAGACCATAACAATAGATGAGTCGTCTGTAATAGTGAAATAGTACATATTAATTATTTTACAAAAACATTTATCTTTTGGAAATTCAAATTCTACTACTGCTTTCACTTTCATCAGATGTTAAAAATGATTCCGCAAAAATACATATCTATACATATATGTATGATTTACAGTTATTTACATTCATAATCCAGTATGTAATATGATAATAATAAAAATCCGACTAAAGACAACACCAACACCCTAATTTTCCAAATAAGAAATAAGGTTATGTTGTTTATTTCGGAGAATAAATTTCCAAGGTGAACGACGATGACCGTAGCGTTCCACAAATAACCTGCTTTTTCAATAACCAACATTAACTGTAACCAAACCGTTGGTTACTACAAGTTGATTTATGGAACATACCTTTAGTACAGGGATGACCTCTCGGAACATATCAGGATATTATAACAGGTCACATGACCACGTTACAAATTGTTTCATAAAGATGTCTAGTGCCTGAGCCGCATGTATTTTTTCGTAGACAGTGCAGGATCCGATATTAGTTTGGTCGTGAACCTCTCTGTTTTAATGCTAGGATCCCCTATTTCCTAGTTGAGAACCTATTATTATTCGACATCCTGCCTATTTAAGATTTAAAGTACGCGAAATGTTCCTTCCCTTCCAATAATGAATTCCGATATTCTTTCCAACATTTTGATATTGATTTATTTTAGAAATAAATGTAAAACGCAAATCGTCTAATTTCTACTTACGTACGTTGATATAAAATAGCAGCACCAGAAAGTAGACAGCGGCGAGCAGAGGAACACACCTCTTTCCCCACTGACAAATTGTGTCCCCGTGCAAACGGGAACGCAATATTGCATAAGGCTTGCGTATCTTTACATTTCTTCAATCAACGGTTTTACTCATCAGTTTTAAGGACTCCTCACACCGATGCGAAACTTTCGCGACGCAAACTTTCCGCTGCGAAAAATTCGCCGGCGGTACGGCAGCGAAACTCGGTATTCACACCAACGCGAAAGTTTCATAGTGCTCACGCGATTTTTTCGCCTGTATATGGACTAAGATATACTTTCAAAGCCTGCTACAGTTTTTTTTTTCGATTGAACATACGGTATTTAAAAATATATAAGCAAACCTACAATTTTCTTTTAGCTCTAACCCTCTCTGCTCCCAAACCTTGTCATTTTTCCTCACATTTTTCCAGTCTTCATGACTTAAATCGTAAATGATAGGATACAACTTAACAATCTCGATTAATTTTTCTATTAACGCCATTTTTAATATACGCGAAACTGCAGCGGCGGAAAAAACCGTGCATGCAGCGTCAGACAATTACAACTAAAATTAAATTGATTTATAAATTTTTCCTTACCGTGTTTCAAATTTTCAACTTTAGAGTTTCAGTTTTAGTACCATATGCAGACAAAAATTCTTTTGAAAGTATTGTGGTACAAATTTAACAACATAATGGCACATAACATAACACTTGGGTTTGAAAATAGCTTGACATTCTTGATTTTGATATTATTTACTTATGGTTATTGATTGTACATCCGTAAATTAAAATTATTATAATACAAAAATAAAGGACCAATACAATTAACACCTTGTTGACATTTGCGATTGAAGTTTTGCGCCATTGACAGATGACTGTAGTGTGGCTCCCTCTTTCACTGCTCTGCAGCACTTTCGGAGTATTAAAAATGTAAAAAAAATTAATTTTATTAAGAAAAAGACAAGTTACAAAACATGTGAAACTGTTTACATCTTTTGCAAAAAAATCACACTGAAATAACAAGAATCAAATACCTTTGTGTCTAGTCTCATAAAGTCAGTTTTAATTCTGTTGTGAAAATAACCTGCCACGATGAACAAATAGTGAAAGTAAATTTATTGAAAATAATAAGAGTTAAAAGCTAGCGCAATTATGCCAAAACCTTTTGTAAGACAAACACAAAAAAAATCTTTAAGATTGGGATACATTCTGGCACATGACAACTCTGTATTAGTTACCTGAATTAGCTAACCTTTGAACTTGTCAAACTAGACAGTCAAGTTGGTTTTGGAATTTTGTTGCAGGCAATGTCTGTTATACATAACCTCATTCTCAAACTTGAATTATAATCCATTCACGATCTTTTTAGACTCAGAGTAGGCCATGTTAGGATGACATTTTTGTTGGTACTTCCAAGTGAATATGTTCCATTTTAATTTGATGGTTATATTTTTGAAAACTGACGCCGAAAAACATTGATGATTTTGAGCATTTTGACTTAGTATTACAAAGTCACAAGTAATTATTTGTTTTAATGCTATTATTTTACTTTCTTCATGCCATCGTAGAGTATAAGAAGCAATATAGTCGATGGGACTGACATTAAAGTGTCAGAAGTTTACATTTGTCACATTTTGAGCTCTATCAAAAATCATGTACATAACTTAACGAAAAAAAAAAAAAAAAACATGGCCCTCTAGAGTCTAAAAAGACCGTGAATAGATTATATTAAGGCTATTCAGAGGGGCGTTCAAGTTTTACGCCGAACGTTACCGGACGTTGTGTTTGTCGTTCACAAATCAACGCCGACTATTTTGTCAAGCGTTCATATTTAATGCCAGACGTCGTCGGACAGAGCAACTTGTTACCTATCTTTAACAGATGGGTAAAAATTGTCCCGCATGCGCAATAGTATATTATTATACAAGTTTCACAAGAAGGCTTATTGTAACACGAGTGGGGTTGGGGCACGACTAGCGAAGCGTAGCGAGCTAGGAGTGGCCCAACGGAATGAGTGTTACAATGCCTCTTGTGAAACGTGTATAATATACTATTTTTTCTACTTTGCGTCATTTATTGAACAAAAATATGAAAAATATTGGATCTTCTTAGTGTTCGCGCCAAAACTGAGATGTATAGATAGGTGCGCGCAAGTGGTAGTGCTGCCCTCTGGAGGGGAGTAGTAGAAGTAAGAGAGAACTATTCATACGTGTTATAAGTCAACTTCGTCATTGCGACAAGTATTATTGTTTCAACCACTTGTAATCAAGAATCAAAAATAAAGCGGTTGTGGTGCAAAAGTTGTAGTATTTACTCGACCTGCAAGCAACATATTATGGTCCTTCATGCGCCGGATGCATTTTGGTTGAGAATAAACGAGTGACGCAGTTGGCCATCTTGAAAACGACACGTAGGCGAAAGCAAGTGTGAACAGGGAACTCCCGGAGCGAGCGAGCGAGCAACAAGAAACAAGTTGTTGGTGATTTCTGCTATCTAGAAAAAGCAAGTAAGCGTATCTAACCCTTTGTATTTCCTCAACTATTTACCTTTGACATTTGGCGTGTTATATTAGAAAAAATGTCTAGGGATGCGCAGCGATTAAATAGGAAGCGGGGGGTAATAAAGCGGCGTCTCACAGAATTCACTAAGTTTATAGACGAAAAAGAGAACGTGTACAGTGACGGAGATGGGCGAGGATTAACGCGGTTGGAAACAGTTGACGTGGAAAAGCGGTTACAAAAAATCACGGCAATTATTGACGAGTTTTACGATATACAAGACAAAATCGATGAAGCAAATGAAGCGATCGAAAATTATGATTCAAGTAAAGAGGTTTCAGACTTCGAGCGACTATATTATTCTGAAATTTCTAGGGCGACCGTTTTTCTAGAAAAATTAAACAATCACGTCAATTCAAGTCCCTCGTTTCCAAGCACAATTAACGATTTACCGGCAGTTACTGAAAATATTAAAAGCAATATTAAATTGCCTACAATAACCCTACCAAAATTTGGTGGAAATTACACCAAATGGCTTGAGTTTCGCGATACATTTGAGGCGTTAGTTCACAAAGCGAGTGCGCTAAGTAAAGTGCAAAAATTTTACTATTTAAGAACCTCTCTGGAGGGTGAGGCGGCGCAAATTATTAGCGCAATCGAAACTACTGAACAAAATTACGATGCGGCTTGGAAAGCTATATGCGAGCGTTACGAGAATAAGAGACTTCTTTTGCAAAATCATTTGCGCGCGTTATTTAATTTGCCAGAAATTAAAAAGGGGTCTCCATCGCAGTTAAGAGAAGCGTTAAATATTTTATCTTCGAATTTACATGCATTACAAGTTTTAGGCCAGCCAGTCGAGTCTTGGGATGCGGTTATAATATACTTTACCACAAACAAATTTGACGAGTTTCTAGCGCTAGAGTGGGAGTCTAAAATAAAGGTCGATGAAATTCCGACTATAGGAAATTTAAAAGAGTTTTTGCGAAAAAAGGCATGCGTTCTTGAAACATTAAACTTTGCGAAAGAAACTCTAAAGCCGTCTAAGCAAATTACTAGTACTAGTACACAAAGGGCAAAAACATCTGCGGCAAGCTTCGTTTCGGCAGGCATATCCTGTTACTTTTGTAAAGATCAACACTCAATATACCAATGCGAAAAATTCTTGAAGCTTTCCGTCGAAAATAGATTAAAAGAAGCAAAAAATCTAAAGCTTTGTCTTAATTGTCTTAGACCGGGTCATAGCGTTCACAATTGCTCTTCGGGAGGCTGTAAAAAATGCCAGGGCAAGCATAATTCTTTGGTACATTTAAACAAACCGAAAGTAAATTCTGAACAAAATGGGGAAATTTCGATTTCAGCACAATGTGCTAGCCAGGTTCCATGTTTGCTTTCAACTGCGCGAATTAACGTTTTTGATACACAAGGACTTATGCGAACAGCGCGGGTTCTGCTCGACTCAGGATCACAAAGCAATTTCGTTACCGAAAATTTAGCCAAAGAATTAAATTTAGAAATTAAGAAAATAAACATGAAGGTTAACGGTGTAAACAATTGCGAAACAATTATCAAGGGCAAGTGCTCTATAAGTATGCGTTCTAGGACTGGTACATATTCCAGAGTTATTTCATGTCTAGTTTTACCAGAAATTACGGGGTTGTTACCTCCGTTCGAGATAGACGAATCTAGTTTAAATTTACCGAAATATGTTCAAATGGCGGATCCGGGATTTGCAACGCCTGGAGCCATTGATATACTTTTGGGCGCGGGAAATTTTTGGGAAATAATCTCAAACAAGAAAAAATTTCTAGGAGAAGGTAAGCCAGTCATACAGGCAAGCAAGTTAGGCTGGATTATTGCTGGAAATCTAAATTATTTAAGTAAAATATCAGGCAACACGAGCTGTAACTTAAATAAAAATCTTGACGTTAATAAACAATTACGAAAATTTTGGGAAGTAGAGGAAGGGTTTCCGGAACCCATACGGTCCGAACAAGATTTGTTTTGTGAATCGCATTTTATTCAAAACGTTCGGCGCAACGAGGAAGGTAGATTTTCCGTCTCTATTCCGTTTTTGCAACCTATTGAAGTTTTAGGAGATTCAGAGAAAACTGCGCGAAAAAGGTTTCTTAATTTAGAGCGAAAATTGCAAGCGAATGTAGACACAAAGGAGCAATATGTTAATTTTATGCGTGAGTACATAGAATTAAATCATATGTCTAAGGTAAATTCAGGTTCGGCAACAAATAGTATTCAGTACTTTATGCCACATCATGGTGTAGTAAACGATTCAAGCCTCACGACCAAGCTTCGCGTTGTGTTCGATGCATCGTGTCCAACTACTTCGGGCTATTCCTTAAGAGCAATCTTACGAAATAACTCCATATACGAAAACCATTAAAACGGGCGAATTCATAGAGACTTTATTTCTGAATATAATTAATTCATTTTTTTTTCCTATATACCCGACAACTAGCACTACAAAGTGACCACAGGAAATTTCTCTATCATCATCTGGTAATTAAGAAAAAAATAATTAAAATTGAAAAATTGTAGTTGAATTTTACAGCGATAGTAAAAATACTTCCAGATCGAATTTTGAAAAACGCGTTGGTCACTTTGTAGATTGAAGTTTTGTTAACAAATCAGTGAAAACAGCTTTTAAAAATATGTAACCATAATTAAGTTATGAAGTCGCCCGATTTGTATGTTTTTAGTGAATTATTTCTGTAAGGCGTGAATATATTCTCCCCACCTTAAGAGCTGGGGGCGGTAACAAACTAGACAATCACGTGATCTTTTTTCACGGCCTGAGAATATATTTTGCGTTCCGATTTTTTAGGGGTTATTGCGCATGATCTCAGATAGGATTAAGGCGGGTAATTTAAACATATTTAAGTTTGTGCACTGCTTTTTCCAGTACGTTTTTGGTATTTTAATATTTATTTATACATACACTGAGGTCTAGCAACAAGTACATTTCTTGTTAGTCAAGAAAAGATCAACTTCACTATCTGTGAATAGTATTCAAAGGTACGGCTTTTTCCACAGTTGGAGAAAAAGGTATTTTTAGCCGGCTAAATTACATCACTAGGAAAATTACATTTTTATAGAATCATCGTTTTGCCTATTCTGACGTACAACTTTTTTGTGTAAAACATTATTTTGTGTAACTAACTTTTGCATCAACTCCTTTTTCTCGTTATTTATTTAAATGCACTCCTTAAAAATTTGAAGTGGGACACTTACGTTTTTTTCTTTTTTTTGTAATTTTGTGTTTGAATCAACTTATGTGTATTAGAAGCGAAATAGTAAAAACATAAAAATGTACATTTAAATAGAATTAGAAAGTTCAAATGAAGTTAGCAATAACTTTCAAAAATAAACAGTTTCAGTATTTATATATTAGTATAAAAATCTAATAATTAAGTAATATTCAATAACTTAAAATGAATATTTTTAGAAATTGATTCGAAATTGACCTATCAAGTAATTTTGCGTTAGGCGTACTCAACTTCTTCAAAAATGACAGCGTTGTCTTATTTTTAAATCAAATATTTTTAGACGAAAATAATCTATTAATAACGGGCTTTCGATAGTGTAAAAACAAAAAGGGACATATTTTTTGTTTGGACACAATTAAATCTTAAACTTTAGCTCCGCGTATAGTAGGACTCTCGCTTCGTTTTTCTCAAAAATGACAGCGTTGTCTTATTTTTAAATCAAATGTTTATAGACGAAAGTAATCTATTAATAACTAGGCTTTCGATAATATAAAAACAAAAAGGGATATATTTTTTGTTCGGCCACAATAAAATCTTAAACTTTCATTCCGCATACTCCAGGACATCGAAAATCTAAGGTGATTTGAAAACTTGTTCAAAATAAGTATGTAATTGAAAATAAAAAGATACACAATGCTTTTTTTACAGTACTAAATGCCTCTTTATTTGATTTAAAAATAAGACAACGCTGTCATTTTTGAGAAAACGAAACGCGCGTCCTGCGGAACTAAAGTTTAAGATTTAATTGTGGCCGAACAAAAAATATGTCTCTTTTTGTTTTTACACTATCGAAAACCCCTTATTGATAGATTATTTTCGTCTAAAAATATTTGATTTAAAAATAAGACAACGCTGTCATTTTTGAAAATGTTGAGTACGCCTCGCGTAACATTACTTGATAGGTCAATTTTATTTTTATTTTATTTATATATATAATTAGATGTACAGTACATCGTATATAGTGGTATAGATTGTTGGTGCGGATCCCAAACTTCGTGTGCGTACTCAACTTTGGGACGGATATATGTCATATAAGCTTTTTTAAGTACAGGTTTTCCAGAGTCTTTAAGATTTCTTCTAATGTAATATAGTGATTTATAAGCTTTTTTTGAAGATATTCTGAATATGACTACTCCAATTTAAATCATTTCTAAAGGTCACTCCTAGATATTTACACGTATCATTATATGTTAGTAATTCATTTTCTAATTTGTATGAATGGGTCTGAAATAATTTTGTAATACCAAACGATACTGCAACACATTTCTTTGTATTAATTTCCATTTTATTTTCGTCACACCACATATGAATTTTGTCTAAATCTTTCTGGAGTAAAATCCAATCTTATGTATTTTTTCTTTTGTTATAAATAACGCAGTCATCAGCAAATAATTTCGTTTCGCAACTTAAATTTTGTGAAATATCATTTATAAATATAATGAATAATATTGGTCCGATCACACTACCTTGAGGTACTCCAGAAATGACAGTCAGCTCAGATGAATAGATATTATTTATTCTAACTCTCTGTTTCCTGTCCTTAAGATATTCGTTTATCCATTTTACAGCTCGCATATCACACCCCAAATTTTGTAATTTTCTTATAATAAAATCATGAGGAACTTTATCAAAGGTTTTTGTAAAATCGATGAAAATTGCGTCTACCTGTCCCTTATCATCAATTATTTCTGCCAATTCAGTATGAAAATTTATCAGTTGAGTAACACAGGAAAAATGTTTTCTAAAACCATGTTGATTTCTTTTAATAATATTATGTTTATCACAAAAATATTGAAGATAGTTCGTCAGAAGTTTTTCTAAAATTTTGCATACTATACATGTTAAACTAATTGGAATCAATTTCTAAAAATATTCATTTTAAGTTATTGAATATTACTTAATTAGTAGATTTTTATACTAATACATAAATACTGAAACTGTTTTGGTATTATTTTAGAATTTTTTTTTATTGCTGAAAGTTATTGCCAACTTCATATCGGCTTCAAAAGAAATAAACTTTTTTGATATTTTCTTAAACTGTGGCCTTTTCTTCAATCAAAAATTGCAAGATGCGAAATATTTTTACATTCTGGATTTAATAGTTATTTATGTACCATTTATGAGCAAGCAAACGAGGTCGATAAAGACACTTTGCTGCCGTGGTACATATATAGTATATTGTGTCACAGGAGTAGAAAGTGAGCATTAGCAACCCGCGGCTATGAGCTGCACGAGCGAGCGAAGCGAAGCGAGGGCAGCTCATATCTAAGGGCTGCTAATGCGTTTCTGCGTGTGTGACACACAACTGTTTTTCGCTTAGCCCTAAATCAAATTCAAACTTTGTTTAAAACTGACGTTTAATGAAAAATTCTGTGAAATGTCAAAGCGCGCAAATGAAAGTCAATGTGTTGCTAGGTTACGAACTATAAATCGTGTTGTTATGAGTTTAGCAGCCCTAGGGCAGATAAACATTACTTTCCGTCACATTTTTAGGGTTAATATGAGTTACTTTCACATATGTTAGGCGAAAAATATTTTTTCGACTACTACATACTCAACCATTTCTTTTGTAATATCCAAACCTTGCAGATTTACATCTATGTTTATATCATCGTAAATTTTTGAAAAATTTATTTCATTTACCTTATAGTAAACGACACTGGCGTTCCGATGACACCAAAAGATATGACGCCAGTGCAAAAGACTTTTACGTTCTGCAAACAAAAAACAGTCACTTCGCGTCATGATGTTTGTCATGTACTTAATTATCAACATTTTTTAATTTTTTAATAATTTTCGAAAAAATATATGTAGATACACATTTACATTTATATATTTACCGCCGATTTTTCTTTTCCTATATGTGACCTTCTTGTTAATGGAGTTTAATTTACCCATGTTTACAATTTAAATAAATAAAATAATGAATTTCATTACACTGTTGAGCTGCAGGTAATATTAAAATTTCGCATGGGCATGAAATAGGATTATACGTAAAATTTTTGGTATTGCAGCTTCAATCCTCTTCAATATTTTACAAATATAGATAACTACTTGTTCCTTTTCTATTATACGACGCATATGTGCAATTAAAAACTACTTTGAACGATAATTGCGTCTTATTACAATTTACCGTAAAAAATGTGTAAGTATTTTAATGTACATGCATGTGTATTTCTGAACCCGTTGAATATTGAACATTATGACCGAACGCAGCCTAGTAAGTTGCTTATGATGACGGAACCACCGACACGCAAGAGTTATTATCGTTCTTTCGCAATATGTGTTGAACAGAGATAGCTCTAAGCAACTAATGTTGGTGGTTTTCAATAGCCGCATGGTCGGCAGGCGACTGCCAACCAACCAATCATAATATCACAAATATTTCCCCTTAACGTAGCAAAAAGTAGGGATAGTAAAATGCGAACTTCTGAGGGGTAACTTTGTAGGATTCCTCTTAAATAATATACAAAGCGTCGGACCAATTATACAAAACGATCTGTTAAACATCCTAATTTGTTTTCGGCAATATCCGATAGCTATCTCTGCCGATATAACAAAAATGTACCGGCAGATCTTGGTACATGAGCCGGAACGCGAATTACAGCAAATTTTTTGGCGGGAGGATCCTGCGAAGCCTCTTGACACATATCGGTTAAATACCGTAACATACGGTACAGCGTCTGCGTCGTTCTTGGCAATAAGGTGCTTAAATCAGTTAGCGCAAGAAAATTTGTCAGTAAGTCCTAACGCGGCGGAAACTATACTTAACGATTTTTACGTGGACGACTTGTTAAGCGGAGCGTACACGGTAGAAGAAGCTAGGTTACTAATAAACCAAATTTCTAGAATATTGAGTCAAGGATGTTTTGAGCTGCGAAAATGGATTTCGAATGATCTAAGTGTCTTAAATGAAGTAAATTCTTGCGAGAAACTTTCTATTTTAAATATAGGTGAAAACGAGAGCACAAAGACCCTTGGACTGTACTGGGATCCAAATGATGACGGTTTAATTTACAATATTAATGTTAAACAATGTAATCCTGTGACGAAGCGTTGTATTTTATCTGTAATAAGCCAAATTTTCGATCCATTGGGCTTAGTAGGCGCGTGCATAATAAAGGCAAAGGTAATTTTACAGCGTTTGTGGTTGGAAGGCGTAGACTGGGATGATACGGTTTCCAAGGAGTTGCAAATTGAGTGGAATTCCTTTCATAAGGAATTAGCTGAATTAAAGAATTTAAAGGTACCTAGAGCGCTAATAAAACAGGACAGTGGTGCATTGTTTCAATTGCATGGGTATGCAGATGCCTCCGAGCGTGCATATGGCGCCTGCGTATACCTGCGTGCTTCGTATGGTCACACACACGTCACCAATTTGATTATTTCCAAATCAAGAGTAGCACCGATTAAAACTCAAACAATTCCGCGATTAGAGCTTTGTGCCGCTCTTTTATTGGCCGAATTAGTGGATAAGGTTATTCATTCATTTCGAGTTACATTTGAAAGTATTAACTTGTGGTCAGATTCCACTATAGTGCTATCATGGATTCGAATTGCGCCCCACGTTTTAAAAATATTTGTAGCCACCAGAGTAAAAAGAATTCAAGAACTTACTGCAAGTGCAGAATGGCGTTACGTTCCATCAGCGGAGAATCCTGCTGATTCGTTATCAAGGGGAATTTCGGCGCGGGATTTATTAAAATCGGAATTATGGTGGCATGGGCCAACTTATCTACAGCTAGAGTTAAATCAATGGCCAAAAAATCCGTGCGGTCGTGTAGAAGTATTACCTGAACTGAAAGCGGAGGTAAATTGTTCCGTTGCAATAAAAATTCTAAACGTGGATATCGCGAAAAATTTCTCAAGTTTAAAACGAGCAAAACGGGTTTTAGCGTATTGCTTGCGGTTTTATAAAAATTGCGTATCTAAGAAAAACAGGATAACTGGTCCCTTAACAGTTAGTGAATTAAATTACGCCCTTGAGGTAATGATTAAAAACAGTCAAGCTGTATCGTATATGCCTGAAATTTGCCAATTGAATGCCGAAAAGGATTTAAGTTCCTCTTCAAGTATATTAAGCTTAAAGCCCTATCTCGATAAGGAAGGGTTGTTGCGCGTAGGCGGAAGATTGCAATTTTCAAATTTAGCGCCTTCACAAAAGCATCCTATAATTCTGCCACCTAAGGCTAATTTGACAAGGTTGATTTTTATGGACATGCATGAACGTTTAGGGCATTCAGGCCCTGCGCAAACTTTATTCGCGGTACGGGAAAAATTCTGGCCTATACACGGACGAAAATTAGTAAAATCTATTGTGCATCAATGTGTACGTTGTTTTCGAGCATGTCCAAGAACAAAGATACCTATTATGGGTTCTTTACCATCGTCGCGTGTGACACCTTCATACCCATTTGAAATTGCTGGGGTAGATTACGCGGGACCTTTTTCACTAAAAAGGCACAAAGGCCGAGGAGCTAAAATTATTAAGAGTTATTTAGCTATATTTGTATGTTTTGCCACTAAGGCCACTCATATCGAAGTAGTATCAGATTTGAGTACTGAGGCATTCGTTGCGGCGTTGAAGAGATTTGTTTCGCGTAGGGGAAAACCTAGGGAAATGCACTCTGACAATGGTACGAATTTTGTGGGCGCCTCAAATGAGTTAAAGGCGGTTGTTGAGAATTTAAAACAGGATAATGAAAAAATTTTAGGTTATCTTGGAAACGAGGGAATAAATTGGCGTTTTATACCAGCTAGTGCCCCGCATTTCGGTGGCTTATGGGAAAGTACTGTTAAGCGTACGAAATTTCATTTAAAACGAATTCTCGCTAGCACATCCCTTACATTCGAGAAATTTTGTACTGTAACATGTCAGGTGGAGGCAATTCTTAACTCAAGACCCCTTACTCCTTTATCGGACCATCCTGAGGACTTGGAACCTCTTACCCCATCCCATTTCCTCATTGGAAGAATGCTTACATCGGTTCCTGAAGCCAGTCTCCAAAATGTTCCTGTTGGACGACTATCCAATTTCGAGCGTATGCAACAGTTAGTCCAAAACTTTTGGTCACGCTGGATGCGAGAGTATCTGTCAGAACTACAACCACGTGGCAAATGGAGGAAAGAAAATGAGCATCACCTGCAAGTAGGAGACCTAGCCCTCATCCGGGATGACAATCAACCTCCTCTATGTTGGCCTCTGGGCAGAATCATTCAAACCCATGAAGGCAAGGACGGATCTATCCGCGTTGTCACTTTGAGGACGAAACGTGGCAGCTTGAAGCGTCCTGTGTGCAAGGTATTTCCACTACCCAGGCAGCAAAGCGAAGAGGAGCAGAAATAATGTGCAGTGAAAAAAGAGGTACTATTGAGTGAGAGTGCGTGCAAGTGCAGACTAATGTCGCTCTTATCGTAAATGTAAGGTTTTGAAAGTTAGAGCTTTCAAGGTCGGGGCCATGTTCGCGCCAAAACTGAGATGTATAGATAGGTGCGCGCAAGTGGTAGTGCTGCCCTCTGGAGGGGAGTAGTAGAAGTAAGAGAGAACTATTCATACGTGTTATAAGTCAACTTCGTCATTGCGACAAGTATTATTGTTTCAACCACTTGTAATCAAGAATCAAAAATAAAGCGGTTGTGGTGCAAAAGTTGTAGTATTTACTCGACCTGCAAGCAACACTTAGTATATGGGGAATTTTAGTTGTAATGCGTGGCAACACTGAAAACCTTTCGTTTTAATCAAAAGTCACATTAACAAGTTATTAATTTTTCTTATCCAGCTTCATTGTGAGTATATTGTTAAGTAACAAATAAATACTGAGCTATTTTGTAAAATCTATTAAACATTTTCAATTAAAAATGATTGAAAATTTCCCCAAAAACAGTGTCACAATGAGCTTCATTGTGAAACTGTTTTTGGTGTCACAATGAATCCATTGTGAACGCAAAGTAGAAAAAAGTATGTTTTGTGTTCTTGCACGTGTTGTTGTCTGTCGTGCTAACCTACGTATCCGTTAAAAAACAACACCACAAAACAAATAGCAATATTGAATATAATGGAAAATAATAGATTGCTATCTCTATTTGATGCAAGCTCTGGCCAGACATACAATGTGCTTATATCTTTAATTACCCGACCTTTGCACATAACCTATAATGTAAACACGAATGAATACTGCTATCAGCTGTTTTGAAGCATTTTAGGCGTTCACAAATCAACCACGTCCGGTACGTTACCCGACGCTTTTCCTAAAACAACCGGTTGTGAAACTTGAACGCCCCCCAGGGGTATTCCATAATGCAGTGGTGATTTGTTACTTTATTAACACTATGCTTAATAATAACTTCTTAACCACTGTTTTTAAATCACTGATTGAAGACATATTTCATAAGCACACGGTCATTATTTTACAATTTTAAACATTAGTTAACTTCATTTGTAAAATATAATCACTTAACATAATTACATATCCTTCTTTTCAATGGCATTTGCGCTTGTGGAATAGCAAAATGTTTAAAAAGTGGTTAAGAGCGACAGCACATGCGTATAATTCAGTGTTTAATAATCACTGATATATGGAATATACCCGATTGTCTGTCAATTTTAACTCTGTTGCCAAAATAACCTTCCATGAGTTCCATGGCGAACGAATGAAGAAATAAAATTGATTAAAAATGAAAAGATAATTAAGAACTAGTGAAACTCTCTAGATGAGTTAGAATGTTTTTTTTTTATTGTAGACCAAAAAATCGCGAAATTACGCAAAAATGTTTGTGAGCTAAGGGCGTGTACCGAAATTACCAAATTGTAACCAGGTTGGTTGTGGTAGCTAAATATTTCGTTTCGTAAATGAAATCTGGTATTTTCGGAACGCAACATTTAGCAACCACAACCAGCCTCTCTTCTAATAAGCCACAAGGTCTCCTCCCTTTCAGTTGCTCACGTGTTTAAGTGCGTACTAATACAAATACAGTTAAAAAAAAAACAACTTAATTTAATGTGAATGTCACATATAACACATCATACATTCAGGATCGACGCCTAAACACGATTTGTTGTGTAGCATACAAGGGTTTGTTTAGTTGACGCCAGGTGGTGAACGCTGCAAACTTCAATAACTACTGTTCATAAACACTTGTAGTCAAGTTGGCTTTGAAATTTTGTTTCAATACCTGAGAACCAATGAATTATTAAGTATAGAAATAGCATCCAATATTAAAACTTTGAAGTTGACATAACCTCTAAATTTGTTTACATTTCCCACAGGACCAATAGCGTACCGTCACAGCAGGGGAATGTTTCTCATTCTTTCAGTATAAAATACACAACTGTGAGCTATTGACACTAAATAAAAAGCCAATAATTTTATTCTGTGAAAGCCAATGTGCGATTCTAAACGTAAGTAAAACCACTGAAAATGGACATTCAATTTCGATGTGTAAATCACATCCGACGTTGCTGACTTATTTACATTTCAACAAACGTTTACGAAACTGATAAATGATGCTACAAATAGCATAAGAATTAGTCATGACACAAGTTATCACATAAATTTTCATTCAAAACTACTTATTAATACGCAAAATGAACAATTATTTGACTCCGGCAAGTCAGCTGTTCACGAATGCGTCCATGATATGTCAAAGTCACAGGTTATGCGGAATTCAATAACTTGTATACCATACTCTTTCTATTTGTCCGATTTCAATGCTGAGAACGGTATTTCCAGAAAAGTATGTGCTTTTTGATGGTTGTCTCCTCTTCATTTCCGTAATAGATTTTCAATTATGGTATTAGAATAATAGATGGCGCCTTCATATGAAGGTCCATTTTGATGTTACGATCGTAATTAATTACAATCGTAACATCAAAATGCACTTTACAAGATGTTTTACTTTATCGTAAATTGCTACTAACTTAAATTTTAACTATTATAGCATGCGACAGCTTCGTCGTTAAGAGGCTTTCACATAAAACGTGCATCGTGGAAATGTAACAAATGCCTGAACCAAAGCCGTCTTTATCTAACAAGCCGTGCTGTTACGCTTGGCAACGTCGCATTGATACCCTAAAGTAGTCCTAATCGAACTTGGCATCTACAACATAAACCTAATTAATAATTCAGAAAGAATAGTTATTTATTTATATTTACCTACAACGAAAAGTCAAGTTTTAAAGTAATTAGGAGCAAGTTGTTTAGCCGAGGCTGTAATTACTTCCAAGTATATATATTTAAAGTCAATTTTCGTTCGAGGTAAATATGAAATTCTCTTTCAAACTAGACGTTTAACGAGTTTAAAATTAAGTACTAGGACTTTAAAGTTCCACTTTTTGTACCATTGAAAATCCGAAAAATGTCACATTGGTATGAAATAAAAGCAAATAAAGGAAAACGAAAAAGTTTGGTTATCTAGCAGAATTAGGCTTTGTGGACTTACCTTGATTGTTAATATAACATTTAAAACGTTATTTTAGTCACCAATACTATAATAAACAATAAAATTTGATTGATAAGTACAGAATTACATTACAGCTTTATCTCGTACAACTTACGTCAAACTGGTGAAACTCGTGATCGGACTACTTGCTCTGTTGCCAAATTTACAAGTGCACGGCTTGTTAGATAGAGACGGCTTTGCCTGAACAAAAACTACCCCCTTACAAGCTGAAATACCCTCAGAATTAAATATTAAAAAACAGGCCAAACAGAAACCGATCGCATCAGGGTCAACATACAATATGGAGCGTACTGATACAACAAATGAAAAACTCATACAAAGGATAAATGAGCTAGAAAAGGAAAACAAAGAAATGCGTGAAAATTTAAGAAGGCCAGAAATCTCATTAGTAAAACTCGAAAACTTAATTGACTTAATATTTAACAGTATACAGGATATAAGAAAGGAAGTGATTGAAGTAAAGAGCGAAGTTGCGGAAATAAAACATAAAGTTATCAACGATAAAGGAGAGAAAAAAAATACTCCGCTAAAAACAACAACTTACGCCGAAGTAACAAAACAAAAAGAATCAATCAAACATCGAAATGGGAGTGTCATTTATAAAAGCAAAAACAAATGGACAAGCAGCAATAAGTTGCGAGAATGTAAACAACAAACAGAAAATTCAAAAAGAATTAAAAGATAATCTAGGAAATGACTACGAAATAGTGATACCCGACTTAAGGAACCCGATGATTAAAATAGTAGGAGTAAACAATGAAGACGTAGAGCAAGAAGAAGTGCTACTAGACAAATTAATAAAACAAAATAAAATAAACACAAATAACGAAAACTTGAAAATAAAAGTAATAAAGAAAACAACGCATAAAAAATCCAAGAACAGTACGATGATACTAGAGGTTGATCCGGCAACATATGAAAACATACAAGGGAAAAAGCGACTAGGAATAGGGTGGAGAAGCTGCAAAATATATGATTACATGAACGTAATACGATGCTTCAAGTGCCAAGGGTTTGGACATTTAGCTAAAAACTGTACTAATAGTACTTACTGCTACTCATGCGCGAAGGAACACGACAGTAATAGATGCGAAAGTAAAGATTTTAAATGCATAAATTGTAAAAAAGCTGTAGACAAATTAGGATTGGATGTTGACATTAACCACAAGGCAACAAGTAATGAATGCCCGTCGTACAAGAGAATACTTGAAATATTAAAGAAAAGAGTTAACTACAACACAGATATATAGCAATTAAAGAAAACACGAACAGGAGAAGTTAATGAAGATAAAGTAAACACAGAGGAAAACAGAACATCGAAAAACAAGACTCCACCTGGGGACCGATTCTCAAATCGTGCGAATACATTCGTATACGAAAATGACGTCAAAATGACGTAGACTCTCGTACACAACTACACAAATTGTTCGAAAATTGCATCATTTTAACGTCATTTTCGCATACGAATGTATTCGCACGATTCGAGAATCGGTCCCCTGCCCTACGGAACACTGGCAATCATCCGAACAACTGAACCAGATAAAAATCCCAAAGTTCGAGCTGATATCATCAAGCTTGCAGACAGGAAAATTTACATGGAGGTACAGCTATTTATATACATAATAGTATCACAGATAAGCCCATTCATGAAATCAATAAACTGTCTTTACCATATGAAGTCGAAATATCGGCTGTTGAAATAAACCTCAACAAGAAAATCACGGTGAAAAGTGATTTTATCAATATTTCTATTTGTGCCTAAGGGATTATTCGATCCGATCCCCTTCCGGGAATCTAAAGGAGTTTTTCAATGCTATGGAAAGTCTTCTAGAGTCATTAAGTAACAAACAAGTAACCTTTATAATAGCAGGAGACTTTAATATAAACACTGCTTCACAATCGGAAAGTGCGTTAGACTTTGAAATTTTATTAAGACCTTATAATTTGTACTTAACAATACATGATTACACACGACTAACTTCAACCAGCCGTTCATGCCTAGATAACATAATCACAAACCTAATACATTTTGAAGTTGCCAACATTCCTACACATCTATCAGATCACTGCGCTCAAACAATAAAATTTGAAACTTCACAAACAAAGAACCAAGGCACACACAAAAAATTCAGGAAGCTAACAGAAGTAAACATAAATAAGTTCATTGCTGCCTTAAGTACTGAAAACTGGGAATCAATCTATGAAAACCATGATACGAATACAAAATGGGATCTTTTCAATAATATTGTGTGTAAGAATTTCAACACCAACATTCCACTAAAACGACAAACGATTCACAAGAATTTAACCCAAACAACACCTGAAATAGAAAATGTAAAAAAGGAGTTAGACATTTACTATGTCTTGAAGAAATTTTTTCCAGAAGCCGAACTAAAATACAAAAACATAAAAAAACAATATCTCCTTATGTTAAAAAGAAATAGGGAAAACAAATATGGAAAATTGCTAGAAGAGTCTGATAATAAGACAAAAACAATGTGGTCTATAGTCTCTATGTGTATAGGAAGAAAAACCAACAAAAAAACCCTAGTGACATGCCTACAGCGCAGGAATTTAACGACTATTTTACTTCAAATGCGCAAAACTTACTATGAAACATCATAACAGATAGCAGCTATCATTGTAACATTTCTCAAAACAAGAATTCAATTTTCTGGAATCCGGTTACGGTAAATGAAATAATTGACATAACAAGAAAGTTGAAAAACAAAAAAAGTGCCGGTCTGATGAATTTCCCGTATCTCTATTGAAAAAATCTATTCACTGTCTTGCAGCTTCCCTCTGTGAAATAATTAATACATCCTTAAGTACAGGTGTTTACCCAGACAACCTAAAAACATCAATAGTATTACCAATATTTAAAAAAGGATATTCTAAGAGATTGGACAATTATAGACCAATAAGCCTGCTCTCTGCTTTTTCCAAGATATTCGAGTATGTGATAGATACACAGCAGACTAACCAGTTTCATCTCGAAACATAACTTATGGAACACAACGCAACATGGATTCCTGAAAAATAAAAATACAGAAAGCCATATTTATATTGACAAATAGCATCTTGGAAGCCTAGGAAGAAAATTGTATTACTAGCGGATTTCTTCTAGACTTGACAAGAGCGTTCGATTGTCTGAATCACAATATACTCTACGCTAAACTCGAAAGGTATGGTATTAGAGGAACTGCTTTGAAATGGATACAATCGTATCTTACCGAAAGAGTCCAAAAAGTTATCATCGAAAATGGCAATGCTAAACAAGAATCCTCCCTAAAAAATATTAAAATAGGAGTACCACAAGGTCTAAAACACATAAAAAATATAACGTACAAAACTACGCAGACGATACCTGCATAACAGTCAATGGGCAGACGTTTCCGGAAATAGTGCAGCTAGCTTCTGATAGCCTACAGTCAGCGCAAGGGTGGTTTAATTCCAATGGCCTTATATTAAATAAAACTAAAACGAAATGTATTCTCTTTAAACCGAAGAAATTCGAAGTTGAATCACAACGTATCAACATAAGTAAAGATGTCTTGAAACTCAACGACTCCGCTTCCTATCTTGGAGTAACGCTGGAGGAAACCCTAAGTTGGAAACCCCATATTATTACACTAAGTAAAAAATTGAGCTCGGTTATTTTTGGAATAAGAACTCTGAGTAAACATACTGGGGCAGCAATACTAAAGACAGTATATTATGCAAACTTCTACTCACTCTGTCAATACGGAATAATTTTCTGGGGCAGCTGCTACGAAGTAAAAAAAATATTCATCCTGCAAAAAAAGGTGCTTCGCATCATTCACAACTTACCGTACAATGCATCGTGTAGAGGACTGTTTAAATCTAATAATTTATTAATTGTTTATGCGATCTACATTTATAAATGTGTGGTTTTCTTAAAAAAAATGAACATTTGTTCCTAGACTTCAAGTGCAAAAACATAAGCAACTACAACACAAGACACGCGGACTTATATCTTTATCCAACGCACAAGCTGGTGAAATACGAAAAAGGTGCACGTTATATGTGCATGAAACTGTATAATAGACTTCCGAATAATATTAGGTCTCTAAATTCCTTCAACCAATTCAAGAGTTCCGTTTTCAACCTTTTCGTAAACGTGGAACCTTACACAGTGGCAGATTTTCTGGACATGCGATTCTAAATCTACGTTGATTGGTTTTCTTTATTATGTATGGTTTGTATTTTTATATGTATTATGTATTTGACTAATTTCAAACACTGTAACCTGATCTTTATATCTTGTCACAGTTCCGTTTTGAAATATATTTGATTTGATTTGAACGATGGCGAAACGTTAAGTGTTTTGTGCGCTATTTAGTATCCGGTTTAAAGATTTTGTGATATAATTTTAACATTTAGTTACCATAGCCAGTTGTCATTTTGAATAATAGATGACGCTAAATTTATTGTTTTTTTTTTAACTTGACGTTAAGAATAATAAGTTTTTGATTTAATTACTTGAAGAGTTCCACGACGTTTTACCATTATTATCATACACGTGTTATTTTAAACTGTTACCAACTAAAATATTAACTTTTAACTGCAACAGTGTCATTTTGATATTGACTTTGTTATTGGGAACTTTCACGACAAGTGTTGGCGCCTGGTGGAGAAGTGAGTACTAGAGTAGACGTGATCGACTGTAATCATTTAAGTCGTGTTAGAATCGTTAGTTACGCATCAATTATTATAAAATGTCGTTTCCGATAAAAAAAATCTATGAAACCTAATTTCTGTAAAGAAGTAAGTAATTAAACGACGCTTTTTGATCACGTCTGCACCGCCATTGTTTTCGGAAACTTTAGCGCCTCTACCGGCAATGTTATTTGCCAATTGTCATTTTGAATAAAAAAAACTGCAGCTAACCTTTAAACTGTCAAACTGTCATAACCACAATTCAAAAATTCAAAAATATTCATAGCTAAGTCGGTTTTGACATTTTATTTTTAAAGCAATGTCTGGAAGTTTCGTTATTATTTTACACCTCACCTCATTTTCTAATTGAAATTATGGCTGCGGTAAGTGGACAATCAAACTGGTCAGACTAAACCACGTGTTCATCTTTCTCAGTCGCTGATTGGTCAGGTGATCTGACCGATTTTGTGCTGTTCGACAGTTCACTTAACTCGTCCTATGAAGACCATGTTGTCTGTCATATTTGAACTCTTTTGTCAAAATAACCTTGCACAATGAACTAATGAAGAAATAAAATTGAAAATACAAATTAGAAAACATATGAAACTCGCGCATTTATGCAAAATCTTTTATTAGACAAACACAAACAAGCGTATGGAATAAATTCTTGCACCTGACAACACTGTGGGTGTATTCGGCATAAGAATCTCAGATTGGAGTAGAGTAACTCTAGTCACGTGACTAAATCAATGAGAGTGTTTAGGGTTATTGGAATGAATTGGAGCATAACTGGAGCATTTGTCATGTTTTAACGGTTTTTCTATTTTTTAAAATTGCAAATGTACGATGAAATGAGCGCAAAAGTTGTTCCTGGTTCCTGGATTTATTGCGCTAGAAATATGGCATATGTGAGATAGTAACGATGAAGAAGGAAAAAAGAAATAAAAAATATTGCTTACAAAGGTATCACAATTTACCTGACACGACGCAAAAACAATTTAAAACATTTTCACTTATAAAATCACATATTACATAATAAAACATTATACCAACTTCGACATTTTTTGCTTTATTTAAATCAAAACTTTTATTTTACCGCCTTACTCTCTCTGCTCGCACATTGAAGTAGGAGCACATAAAGTACGCTCCGTGTAGTGCTCTGAATAAATTTGAAACATAAGCGAGTGTGCTCCGAACGAATAAAGAAACAGAATAGAGTAAATCGCGCACGCTTTTTGTACTCCGATCGCTATGCCGAATGCACCCTGTATTGCATTGAGTTAGCTAAACCTTTAAGCTGTCAAATTGACACCGGTATGAAGTTAGCAATAACTTTCAGCAATAAAAAACAATTCTAAAATAATACCAAAACAGTTTCAGTATTCATATATTAGTATAAAGATCTACTAATTAAGTAATATTCAATAACTTAAAATGAATATTTTTAGAAATTGATTTGAAATTGACCTATCAAGTATTGTTGCGCGAGGCGTACTCAACTTCTACAAAAATGACAGCGTTGTCTTATTTTACAATCAAATCTTTTTAGACGAAAATAATCTATTAATAACAGACTTTCGATAGTGTAAAAACAAAAAGGGACACATTTTTTGTTTGGCCACAATTAAATCGTAAACTTTAGCTCCACTAAGACGTGCGCTTCGTTTTTCTCAAAAATGACAGCGTTGTCTTATTTTTAAATCAAATGCATAATCAAATGTTTTTGGGCGAAAATAATCTACTAATAACGGGCTTTCGATAGTGTAAAAACAAAAAGGGACATATTTTTTGTTTGGCCATGTAGTGGAAGTATATAAACTGAACACTTGAATTTATTAATTTTAAAAATGTTTTACTTAGAAACCACGTTGTTGTTAATAATAAAAAAAAGATATAACTTTCAAGTTCGTTAATAAAAAATTAATTACAATTTCGGTGATTTAGAGAATTGAAATACGGCAAAACGCTAAATTGGTGACCCCGACGATGGCAGAGAACGAACACATCACAAGAGATACCGGAAACGTAACCAGAGATGAACAAGAATTTGTCGTCACTCGTGTCAGCTTAAAAGTACCACCATTTTGGAAACCTGACCCACGTATTTGGTTTATACAACTAGAAGCACAGTTCCGGAATAGCAACATTTCCAGAGATCAAACGAAATATGATACTGTCATCAGTTCCATAGACGCAGGAATTTTGACGCAAGTTACTGACATTCTCGTGAAACCACCAGATACAAATAAATACGAAATCATTAAAGAACGTCTGATTTCGGTATTTGCAGACAGCGAAACACAGAGAACACAGAAGCTATTAACCGAATTAGAACTAGGTGATCGTAAACCGTCACAACTTTTATGTGAAATGAAAAACCTCGCTGATAACAAGGTATGTGAAAATTTTCTGAAAACTCTATGGCTACAAAGATTTCCACGCGACATGCAGACTATATTGTCTGTGAGCAATGATGATTTATCTAAGTTAGCCACTATGGCTGACCAAATTTGGGAAATTCGTCCGACTTCTACGTATCATTTAGCTCCAGTAACTGCTAATCAATCAACTATTGAAGTATTAAATGACATTAAAAAACAAATATCTGAACTGTCATTAAAAGTTGCCGAAATTAGTAAGGAAAAGAAATATTTTCCGCGATTACGCTCGAGATCGAAGTCAAGAAACAGATTTCACAATGAAAACTATTCCAATACTCAAAAAATGTGTTACTACCACACTAAATTTGGCGACAAAGCTCACAAATGCGTACAGCCTTGTAACATGAGCTCAACGATGAAAACATCATTTACGGATCAGGAAAACTAAGTTCCCGACTTCCCATGGCGGCAGGGAGTCAGGGGCTAAAGCTGAGTCGCCTCTATATTAATGACAAAGAATCAGCAAACCTTTTTCTAATTGACACTGGAGCGAGTCATTCCACCCACCTTTAAAGAAAGGAAAAATGTAAATAAAATAGAACTCGTTGCGGCAAATGGAACAACTATCAAAACCTTCGGTCAGAAATTATTGTGACTCGACCTAGGTTTACGACGGTCATTTAATTGGCTTTTTATTATAGCGGGTGTGCAAGAACCTATAATAGGAGTAGATTTTCTGTCACATTTCAATCTGCTAGTTGACAGCCAACGTCAGAAACTAATTGATGGTACCACCTGCCTAGCTACCAGAGGAGTATCTGCTGTACACGACAAAATGAACATTCTGAATATGAAACACCAAAATCCTTATGAAACAATTCTTCATGAGTTTCCGGATTTAATACGACCCAACATTATAAACAAGAAAATCAAGAGCCATAATATAGAACATCACATTGAAACAAAAGGACCACCGGTTTTTGCTAAAGCGAGGAGACTCTCCGCAGAAAAACTAAGCGCTGCTCGAAAAGAATTTGAATACATGATTGAACAAGGTTTATGCAGACCGTCAAAAAGTAGCTGGTCAAGTCCTCTACATTTAGCAAAGAAAAAAACTGGAGACTGGAGACCTTGTGGTGATTATAGAGCCCTAAACAATATCACTGTACCCGATAGATATCCAATTCCCTTTCTTACAGACTGCAGTCAAATTATGTCAGGAGCAAAAATATTTTCTTCTATCGACTTAGTAAGGGCTTATCAACAAATACCCATTCATGAACCTGATATTCCCAAAACGGCAATTATAACTCCTTTTGGACTCTACGAATTTCCTTACATGACTTTCGGACTTCGGAATGCTGCACAAACATTCCAGAGATTCATGAATATGATTCTCATGGAATTTAATTTCGTCTTTTGTTACCTGGATGACATCCTCATAGCTTCACCCGATATAGAAACACATAAACAACATCTTCGCATGGTTTATGAAAGATTGAATGAGTATGGTCTATGTATCAATGTAGCTAAGTGTGTTTTCGGCGTAGAGAAGATAAATTTTCTGGGTTATGAAATCAATTCTGAAGGCATGAAACCGTTAACATCAAAAGTAGAAGCAATAATCAACTTTCCAGAGCCACAATCTGCCACCAGCATGAGACGATTCCTTGGTATGCTCAATTTTTATCATAGATTTATACCTGACTGCGCTAAATTACAACAACCGCTAACAAACATGTTAATTGGACACAAAAAGAATAGTACAAAACGCTTAGAATGGACAGACGAAGCGAAAGACTCCTTTACTGCCGTTAGGAAAGCTCTAAGTAATGCAACATTATTAGCACATCCAGTACAGAATGCTCCACTTTCTTTGGTAACGGATGCCTCAGAAACTGCCATTGGAGCTGTTCTGCATCAAAACATAAACGGACTTCTTCAACCTCTCAGTTTCTTTTCAAGAAGTTTAACAAAAACTCAAGTCAAGTATAGTGCTTATGACCGTGAACTCTTGGCCATATACAGTGCAATTAAACACTTTAAATATATGTTAGAAGGACAGACATTCGCAGTATTTACCGATCATAAACCTTTAACTTACGCGTTTCGACAGGATTTAGATAAAGCTTCTCCAAGACAAAGCAGACAATTACAATTCATCGCACAGTTTACAACTGACATCAGATATATTACTGGACCAGAAAATATAGTTGCAGATACACTTTCCCGTATAAACACAATAGAATCACCTTCATCTATTGACTATGACGCTTTAACAGAAGCACAAGAAGATGAAGAGCTGAAAATTCTTCAGCAAAATGAAAAATTGAAGATGGTGAAACTTCACTTACCAAGTACAACCAAAAAACAAATAGATTGCGATATTTCAACCGGACACATTCGACCATATGTTCCTAAAGATTTTCGTCAAATGGCATTTTCATCGGTACATAATCTAGCTCACCCAGGAATCCGAATTACAACGAAGATGGTCACAGAAAAATTTATCTGGCCAAATATTAAAAAAGAATGTCAAATTTGGACTCGATGTTGTGAATCATGCCAGCGTTCTAAAATCTCCAGGCATACGCGATCCGTTTTGGCAGACTTTGCAGTTCCAAGTGAGCGTTTCCAGCATATCAACGTAGATATTGTCGGACCACTACCTGTTTGCAATGGATTCAGATATCTTCTCACAATGATCGACAGATTTTCCAGATGGATAGAAGCCACCCCCATAGAAAATCAGACAAGCGATTCTGTAGCTCAAGCTTTAATTTCTGTTTGGTTTTCTCGATTTGGTATTCCCGCTAAAATAACTACAGACCAAGGAAGGCAATTTGAAAGTCAACTTTTTAAATCACTCGCAAAATATCTAGGATTCCAACATAATAGCACTACTGCTTATCATCCTCAAGCAAATGGACTAATTGAAAGACAACATCGAACCTTGAAGACGGCTCTCAGATGTCATCTACAGCAAATTTCCTCGTGGGTTGAAGCTTTACCCCTTATTCTTTTAGGAATGCGCACTGCCATCAAAGAAGACTTAGGTTGTTCTTCTGCTGAATTAGTTTATAGTTCAACTATTCGTCTCCCAGGAGAATTTTTAACATCTACTCCGTCCATTACTCAATTAGATTTTGCGAGACGTTTACAAGAAATTATTCGTTCCATAAAACCTATACCAACTTCGAAACATGGCAATAAACCAGTTTTTGTTTCAGAAGAACTTAAGACCTGCTCTCATGTTTATATTTTTCAAAATGCTGTTCAATCGACCTTAGCACCAACGTACAGTGGACCTCATTTAGTAAAACGACGAACACAAAAATATTTCGATGTTGTAGTCAAAGGTTTGGTGAAAAGGATCTCAATAGACAGATTAAAACCTGCATTTATATTTAAAAACAATTCAAATACACCATTGAATTCAACTACAAACAAATGTTCCCTCCAACCAAAATCGATATATGAACAAGACGCTGCAGAAACAACAAGACGTACGAAATCAGGTCGTCAAGTTCATTTTCCGTCAAGATTTTCAGAGTCTGTCATTATCACTAGGGGGGGAGTGTGTAGTGGAAGTATATAAACTGAACACTTGAATTTATTAATTTTAAAAATGTTTTACTTAGAAACCACGTTGTTGTTAATAATAAAAAAAAGATATAACTTTCAAGTTCGTTAATAAAAAATTAATTACAATTTCGGTGATTTAGAGAATTCAAATACGGCAAAACGCTAAAGGCAATAATAAAATCTTAAACTTTAGTTCCGCATACTCTAGGACCTCGAAAATCTAAGATGATTTGGAAACTTGTTCAAAATAGGTTTGTAATTGAAAATGAGAAGATACCCAATGCTTTTTTTACAGTACTAAATGCCTCTTATTGATTTATGTTGAATTACATACACAATAAATCTGTCTGTATTTTAATAAACATTACACATGTATTGAATATACATTATTATTATTAGTTGAAAGTTTTCTAAACGCGTACAAAAATATCGTTCTACATACTTAACTGTCACACACTCAGTGTTACCAACTTAAGGACAACACATGTCTTCAACAGGGTTTAGATTTTAGTCTCAACAATTTATTTGAATTAAAAATAAGACAACGCTGTCATTTTTGAAGAAGTTGAGTTCGCCTCGCGCAACATTACTTGATAGGTCAATTTCGAATCAGTTTCCAAAAATATTCATTTTAAGTTATTGAATATTACTTAATTAGTAGATTTTTATACTAATATATAAATACTGAAACTGTTTTGGTATTATTCTAGAATTTTTTTTTATTGCTGAAAGTTATTGCTAACTTCATACCGGCCAAATTGACCGACAACTTAGGCTGTTCAAAAACATTTACACTTAAGTTGGCTTTGGAATTTTGTTGTTTATATTATTTTACACATAATCTCATTTTCAAGTTGAAATGATTAGATCTGTTACATTTTAACTCTTGCGAAAATAACCTTCCACAGTGGACGTCTTGTATAATAAATTCTTATAATTTATTATACAAGGCAAATGTATACAAATCCTTATGATTTGTATACATTTGCCTTGATTATTCGAGTTCAATATGTTAACATCAAAATCAGTTTTTCGCATACGACATACATATACAAGGTTGCCAAATCAAGAAACTGTTTTCCCCCACCATTTTCGATCAAAATAGTCGCGTTTGTAATTGTATAATTATTATGTTTGACTTGAAACAAAAAAAAAATTGTGTTATCCGAGTTCAATTTGTTAACCTCAAAATCAGTTTTTGACATACGCGTCCAAGGTTGTCAATTCAAAAAACTGTTTCGATCAAAATACTCGCTTTTAAAGGTTTCAATCCTTTATTGTAAACATCAAATGATAATTTCTTTTATTTATTATTTCTTCTCCCTTCCTGTAAACGCTTTCTTTGCTTTAACTGCAGAAAAAAGAGTGTAATCTATTTTTATTGTTTTTTTTACAGCTGTTTCTTGCTTCTCCATTTCTAGCCAAAGCAGATTCACGACAGATATTTATTAAATAAAATTAATCACTAATAGCATTTTCGAATCGCTGCTCTAGAACATCGTCAGGATATTTCCATCTTCTATTATTACATGAGTTCAAAAGAAGATGTAAATACGAATTGAGAATGCTATAAGTGACTGTCAAAAAGAACATAAAAAGTTTGTTTAGACCATTAAGTTATAAAAAGAAGATGAAAAGTGTTGATTTGTCGACGAAATTGTTGTTTTATATTAACAGTGACGTTACACTCAATGCGAGCAAAAATGACTGATATGTGTGTGAAGTTTCAGCTCAGTTAGCTTACACCCAAAATATTACCTATCTGCTTGGGGGACTTGTCAAGTAGCGTGCGTCATATGTACATGGACTTGGAAGTAAATATTGAGATATAAGTTATCAGAGCTGCAACTTCAAACATATCAATCATTTTCGCTCACCCTCTATTAACAAATATGTCAGATTTTAATACAGCCAAGGATTGTCAACTGTGAAATATCTGAATTAACATTGATAGGAGTTACTTTAGACAGTTTTGACAGTTACAATGATGAGCGTTTACTGAACTAATCCTACAGAGCCACATTAAGATTTCGGCGAGTCTCAGAATATTTATGTTGTGTATTTTTTAAGAGTAATTAGAGTAACGCGCCCTTGTTCAAATATCGCACCATGACTACCGCCAATAAAACCCGGGAAAAACCGGCATCTGCAAAAAGCTGCAGTACAGCTCAAATCTCGCTAATGAACACACGCATCCCATAAGTGTAATCAACATTACTTACTAATAAAGTATTTAGTAGTTAACCTGTGTCTTATTATGGACCCAACAATTTATTATCTATAGATACATTTATTTATGATGTTTATTATATTATTTGGACATTCGAGGTGGTGTGAAATGAGACTACTGCAGTTTCATAACAGGACTCCTTTAATGTGACCAAAGGCGCCTGCAAACAATTTTAATAAATACATTGCACAAAGAAACAAATAATATACCTTTGGTTTTATTCAACAGACATATTGACAAAGAGTAGATTGGTGAGACCACTTGTAACTTGTAAGGTTATTGACACATGCATTTATAACGGTTAGATTTTTGCTGCCAACTTATACAAAACAAAATATTTAAAAATGGGTGCATATCATAACTAGTTGAAAATAATTAACCTCAACAATTTACTATCAATATAACAATAAAATTATAAATGAGACACGAAATTGTGCTTTATGACAAGTGACGTGACAGCAATGTTTTCTCTACTTTTTTCACTGTTAAATTTGAAACAACAGTCCAGTTACTAACTTAAAAATTTACTTAGAAATAAATGATTTAATTACAGGCAAGGGTAGACTCACGAAAACAAACAGCAGATCAAAATCTCAGGAAACTTTGTCTGACAACAGTGCAGAATTACAGGATGTCTTCTTAGAGGAAGCAGCAGGTTGGGGCGAGGGAAAGGCAAAGTGTCCAATCTGCAGCGAGGTTTTCTCTCAGGATATAATCGAGGTGATTCATTGCGTTATTAACCCCCCCCCCACGTAATATACCGAGTGATTTTTATTAAATTTGACCTCTATGACCTTCGTTAACAAGACAAATTCAAGCAAAATGTAGGGCGTAGCTTAATTGCAGATAATGACGTTTGTTTATTTATTTTGCTACATTTTATTTAATAAAATTTCAAGTTGACAAAGCGCTTTGATGACAAGCGGCGATATGTTGAAACTGTCAAAAAATGTAGCGCGCGCGTTCAATCTACGCCGGGCGTCCATTGTTAACAAAAATTTCACAGCAGTCTAGATTTGAAATTAAGAAGGAAATTCATTATTTTATCTTCAGGAGCACGCTTCCTCCTGTGGATTGGGAATGGACACCGAGTCGAATTTCGAGAATGTTCCACGAGGCAGCCAAGAAATGATAAAGTGCACCATTTGCAACAAAGAAATACTTTTCAACGTGAATTATGAAGTCCATGTGAAAGAGTGTGTAGCCAAAACGACTAGCAGAAGCAGTAGCGTGTCCTGATTAATTTACGATTATGTCTTTTTGTATGTTATCATCATATTGCATATTGTAGGCACCCTCAGAATTTGTTGCAATTTATTTTCCACTAACTTTGTGATGAGTACGTGCGTTAAAATAAAAGTTGTATTTTTTAATTCGCTATAATAGTTTATTGATTTTGCGTATACATTTAGATACATAATTACACGTAATTTTTTTTATTATATACCGATTAAGGACTTTTATGTAGCTATCTCCTTTTAACTTTTGTGAAACAGCTTTCCTTTTTGCAGTCTGAGGTCACGTTGTATTAACTCAGATTGATTAGATCGGCATGTAATAAAAAAAAAGTTTGCACACATATGCCATAATGAAGTTATAAATAATTTCTAATTGCAAATAGGGCGGGCAATGACGTTGAAGGTCTCTTGAGTGAGAGGGTTTGTTTACTCCGTATTTTATATTTCTGCAAATTGATTTAGAGTTTAGGGCTGTAAATAATAGGCATACATATATCTTTGTTTAAGTACTTTGAAGATATCTGTACACCTACTCTAATTTCCGGTTTAGTTGCATTTATTATATACTTTCTAAGTTACAAACGTTTTTGTACATATTTAGAGTTACTTCTAAAAATCAATAAATATAGTATTGTTTGTTATATTTATGTCATGTTCACCCGTTGTTATATGTAAATAATATGTATATGTACAGTAAAGCTAAGAATAAGAGTTAATAAAAAAGTAGATATCACGACGAAAGTGAGAAAGAGATTCAAATATCATAGTAAAATAATTAAAATACACACAATACAGTAAAAATAATTCGATGAGAGAAGAAACGGTATTATGTACATTTAAAGCTTTTGTTAGTGTCTGATGTTTCTCCCGGCAAATGGATTGCTTTTCGGCTTATCAAAATTTGGGACAATTCAATTTTAATTTCGTTTACGACGTACTTAAATTTATTAAAACCAAACAAAGAAAAAAAACACTTGTAGAAAGAATGTTATTTTTCCCACTGAATATAAATAAAACTAAGGACAAAATTTATTTATTTATCAAGAAACCGAAATGCAGAAAAATCGCGGCGAGATTTAAACACTGATTACATCGTTTATATACATAATCTAACTGGCATCTCTAAGAGGGATAAAATTACATCACTCGTAACAGTCAAATTCAAAATATTTCCATCTTGCGCTTAGCTTTCGATTTTTTTTTCTTAGTACGCCCATACCTGTGCCCATTTGTGAATACCATCAAATTTCTCAAGGTTTGCAGCTCGGAGTATACTCTAACCACAAGTTACAATCTACTCTAACCTCAGGGACTGATTATTACAGTTTCAACTCATTGCGCAAAATTACATTTTTTGTTGTAACTTGATCGCTTTGTTCTAATTCAGACTCATAAGTTTAACATTTATTTTCGAATTTTGAAATTATAAATTTTTGTACAGAATTCCGGTTTCTTACACTATCACACTGTCCTTAAAAAAGGCCCTACAATTCTTACTGCACCTAGGCCTGGGCATTTAGAAGGCCGGCCCTTATATTAGTCATTCCCGCGATGTTTACTCTATTCTTATCAACGAAGCAGGTTCCCGTAAGTTTTTTTATGTTATTTCATAAGCGCGGAATAAGGGACGGATAAAGGAATTTTCTTGTTGTTATACGAATTTTTTTCGTATTGTTTGTGCTGTCAGGGTACTATGGTTAAAATTTGTGCATTTATTTTGCAAACACGCTGTATAATTGTTTAGCGTGCGATAAAAAATATGAATCTTCCAATCAAAGCGTATGGTTTGAAAGAATTGCCCAATCACGACTCTCGAGTTGATATAAATGTTGGAATAAATTTTTAAAGAGTCTTTTTAGCAAATTTCGAGTTCATTGATTGGGAACATTGTGAAATTAAATTATTCGTGTTGCAATTTTTAGATGGCAGCACTAGTTGAGACGTGTCATTTTGACAGTTTCTGTCAACCTTGTCTTGACGAGTTGGTCACGAGGTGATTATTGTTTTCTTACGCAGCTTTTTCATCAGTATCGGTCGTGCGAGGATTACTTCTTGTGACTTCAGAGGACCGCACCCGGCAGAAAAACCGTTGGCTCTCCAGAACGTTTACCATGGCACAACCTTACGTAAATCCCGTAAGTATTTGTAGTCGGCAATTGTTCTAATTGATGATGTGCATGTATTTGTCAAATTGGGGCGTTGCTAATCTGACCCAAACTAACTTTTTCGCAGCCCGTACCCTTCGTCTGCCCCATCGATGGCGGCTTTGGACCGGGACGCATCGTTAAAATTCAAGGATTTGCCTCACCTAACGGGGACAGGTACGTAATGGATAACGCTAATTAACATTTTTGTTTTCTTTCAAAAACAAGTCGGCTGTGACACAATGGAAAATTTTGTTTTTTTTTTCCTTTTCTTTATGTAGCAATCACCCGTGTTTCTTTGACGTATTCTTTAAAAGAAAAATCGTTTCATTAACACGTTTTAAGTAGACAAAATACTGTTAATTTTTTTAAAAGATTTGACAGATAACGTGGTCAAGAAAGGCGCTTTTGATAGACGACGTTGTAGTGTCAGTTTAATTTCCTACTTTGATAAAAAAATATAATTTTTCTATAATTTTCCTATAATTTTTTAAAATTTATGATTCTATAGCTGACGTTCAACCGTTCTAACGTTCTTTTGTAACTCTATAAATTGATAAATATCATAGTAGCACTTTTTTTGACAGGTATATCCGTATAATTTTTTTAAAAACTAGATTAGCTAAAAATAATAGGAGTAATATTTTATCGGTATAGAGACAACGATAGATTTTCTGATATTTTGTCACTTTGGCATTTTTGACAGGATACAGCAAGCGCATATAGCAGTTGTTACTTTGACGCATAATTTCCAAAATTTAGGCATCGATATCTTTTCTTTACGATTCCACAAATAAGCTTTGTTCAACCATTTTTCGACTCATTCTTTTTTTTTTTTTAATAAGTTACTATATTAGTTTGACAGTATCGTATACAAAGAATAAGATACAAATTGTTTTATTATTTATATCACAAGATCTTTTAACCGGACACTAAATCGCGCACTATACACTTAACGTTTCGTCAGAAGTGAAAAATATGTTAAGTGTATAGTACGCGATTTAGTGTCCGGTTAAAAGATTTTGTGATACAAATTTCATCAGACAAGAACCAATTTTAAATTATTATTTATAAATATGTATAAGTTAAATAATTTGACAGGTGTCATAGGAAACGCATTTTAATAGATGTCAATTGGATAGTTGTTTTTCATTTTTTGACCTAACATTTTGCGTTTCAAGTTCTTAAATTTAGAAGAGATTTTTTGTTATAATAGGCATAACATATTTTGACTTCGTTGATTTTCCAACAATCATTCATTTTTGGAAAATAACTCGGTAAGACGGTGACCAGAAAAAAGCGTACACGAAAAAAACCCACACGAAAATTGCGTACAAAAAAAAGGCCCACAGCGAAAAATGCGGACAAGAAAAAAGCGCACAACGAAAATTGCGCACACCGAAAAATGCCCACATGGAAAAATGCGTACATGGAAAATTGCTCACACCGAAAGATGCTCACATAGAAAAATGCGCACATGGAAAATTACCCACACTGAAAAATGCCCACAGAGAAAATTGCGCACACAGAAAATTGCTCACACCGAAAAATACTCACCCAAAAAAATGCCCACATAGAAAAATACGCACATTATATTTTATTTTCACATAAAAATGAAATTTATGCGCATTTCCATTACCGTACATGGCATATTAAATAACGTGTCTTTTTTAAAATTTCTCCTCGTTATTTGAATTGACTTCTGATTGGAACCGCGTCACGTTGACTTCTACTGCCGACGTTTCGTTCTTCATTGCAGAAGAACTTCTTCAGGGCTGTTGCTGCTGCTTCGGGTTAGTCGTTGAGACTGTCAGTCTCAACGACTAACCCGAAGCAGCAGCAACACCACCAGCAGCAGCAGCCCTGAAGAAGTTCTTCTGCAATGAAGAACGCTGCTGCTGCTGCTGCTGCTGGTGTTGCTGCTGCTTCGGGTTAGTCGTTGAGACTGACAGTCTCAACGACTAACCCGAAGCAGCAGCAACAGCCCTGAAGAAGTTCTTCTGCAATGAAGAACGAAACGTCGGCAGTAGAAGTCAACGTGACGCGGTTCCAACCGGAAGCCAATTCAAACATGGACGACGGCCGCGGAAGCCTTCAAGTTAAATTCTCCTCGTTGTTCTGGACGGACTATAGCTCTCATAAGCGGACACCGACGGTTCCAACTTTTTTGTCCGCTTATGGGAGCTGTCCGCTTATAAGAAAGCTTTAAGTGAGATAAAATTAAATTTTGGTTCCAGAAAAATTGTCCGGTCATGAGAGATGTTCGCTTATGAGAGCTGTCCGTATGGAGAGCTATCACGGTATACATCACTGGTTCAAATTGAAAAAGGAACGCCTTTATAGGAATGTTTGTAAAGTAACATTTACTATTTATTTGGCTTGAGAGTATTGATGTGTTTCATACGGATAAAATCAATGACGTGCGCAAAAAGATTCATTTAACAAACTATATTTTATGACTTATGACATTATTGTTAAGTTCAGAAATTTAGAAATTTCTTTTAATAAAAAACATGAGGTTATGATATACGTATGTTAATTTAAGTTTCAAGGAAGGCTAGTTCACAACTACATAATAATTCACGGCCAACTACGAGGAGAAATTTTAAAAAACCACGTTATTTAACACACCATGTACGGTAATGGAAATGCGCATAAATTTCATTTTTATGTGAAAATAAAATATAATATCGCGTATTTTTCTATGTGGGCATTTTTCTGGTTGAGCAATCTTCTGTGCGCGCAATTTTCTTTGTGGGCATTTTTCAGTGTGGGTAATTTTCCATGTGCGCATTTTTCTGTGTGAGCATTTTTCGGTGTGAGCAATTTTCCGTGTACGCATTTTTCCATGTGGGCATTTTTCGGTGTGCGCAATTTTCGTTGTACGTTTTTTTCTTGTCCGTATTTTTCGCTGTGGGCTTTTTTTTGTGCACAATTTTCGTGTGGGCTTTCTTCGTGTACGCTTTTTTCATGGAATTCGGTAAGACATTGCCAAATTTTATTTATCTAACTCGTATCTAAATAAAAACCTGGTCAAGTAGGCTACATTTAGTAATTCTGCTATGTAAATGCAATGAATAAATTTTCGATCACAAGCCACTTGACCAGGTTTTTATTTAGACGCTCGTTATATGTAATTTAGCAAGTGTATTAATCAGGTTTGACAGTTTGTAATTTTTTGACATGCACTTCAAAGTCACTGTGAGGATAATATGACAACGTAGATTACAACTTTTTGTGAAAATCGGTTTTGATTGCAGCATTCCCCGAGCAGGCTCTGTACAGCTGTACATGGCCGCCTTGCATTGGGATGACTTATTATGTAGCGGACTGGCTTCAATTTGTCAATCCTACTGCAATATCAGGTCAACAAACGATCGAAAGATGTCGCTACTTAAATGTTCATAGATTATAACATTTTATATACCTAGTATTTTTTTCACTAATAATTTGAAAGATTGTATAGGAAAAAAAAGAGGTAAATTCAACCTGTCAAAATGTATAATCTTTTGACAAGTTTCGTGTGGCATTTTCTTTTAGAGAATTATTGTGACTTGAAATTTTGTGTCTTCATTTCATTTATAATTTAACAGATAATGAAAAATATCGAAGTGATAACTGTCAAAATATATTACATCTGACAGATGTTACTTTAATGTGGTCCATTAAGTTAGTTAGCATGTAAAATTTTATTTTTTTCTTACTGCGATTGTTCATTCTTTGCACCGACAATTTGACAAATGACGTGTGAGAAAGTATGTGAAAAAATGTCACTTGTCAAAATATAGAACATCGTTTGAACAGCGCGTGATAAACTTCTTACCCGCATACTTGCATATTTACTAAAACCCACATAAAAATTACGAATAATCATTATGGAAAGTGAGCCGGGGGCCTCCTGCTTCTCGTGTAAATCACAATTTAACGATCTCAAAGTGGTTATCCAATGCACCGAATGCAAGAATTTTCTCCACAAGACCTGCGGAGGAATACTCAATAAAAGAGGCTTCCATATGAAAAAAACATGGAAATGTCCGGAATGCGAACCAGAAAGAAGACCGAGTGTGTCATCATTAGCAGATGATAATGCCGAGAATCCTTCTACGAACATCAATGTCGAAGAAATCCTTGAACATCAAGAAAATATCCCGGATCTAAGTAAACTTTTAACCAATTACGAAAAATTATCGTGTAATATCCTAAAGATGTTTGAAAAAATTAATAAAAAATTGTAAAACTTAGAGATAGATAATTGCGACTTGAAGAAAGAAAACTAGAACCTGCGGGCGGAAATTATGACGCTCAATAAAGACATCGCTAAACTTCTCCCAGCTAGTAGGGGTAAGGAAACGCAGTATCCTGAAATCAACAAAACCAACAACTCTTATAGTCAAGCAGTGCGCTCGGTGAACTACTCTAGCATCGATGTAACAAAATCGAGTCAACATGAAGCGGATTTGACAATTGGACCCAAACAACTAAGGGAAACATTTCCGAAGCAACCGGAACAGCTAAAACAATTAAACCATAAAACAACGCCCAATTCTATCCCCAATAAATTGGTCGAAATTAACATCAAGGAAATGGAAAAAACACAACGCTCAATCATGAGCAAAGTTCTTAAACTAACGGAAGATCACGCTGAGGATCCCCAACTCCATCTGGATCTACCGCCAACAAGCACTGAAGGAATCGAAAGTCAGAATTTCACAGTCGTAGGCAAAAGAAAGAACAAACAAACGCTAACAAAGAGAGAAAATAAGGCCGTAGCAGGAACTGCAGAAAATCTCACAATCCGCGGGGCCAAGAAGTACCAACATTTTCATTTCTTCGGATTCGAAGTTTCAACAACCCCAGAAGAATTAACCAATTACTTGCACGGGAATAATTTCCAGAACGTCAAGTACGAACAAATCCCCTCTAAAAGACCGGAGGAATATTCTTCCTTTAAAATTTCAGTTCTTGAAACTCAAGTCGAAGAACTAAAATCATCTGACTTGTGGCCAGTAGGTGTCAAATTTAATCATTTTTTATCCCATCTTCTGAAGAAGAATCCGTCAAAATAACAGTGAAAAAGTCAGCTGCATCTCGAAAATTAACATTACTTCATCAAAATGTTCAGTGCCTATCGACTTGTATTGACGAAATAAATTCTCTTATTAACAGCATTGGAACCTGCGAAATCCTTTGCGTAACTGAACACTGGCAAGCTGTTGACCAACTGCCTTTACTTAAAATACATGACTTCCACCTTGCTTCAGCGTACTGCAAGGACAGGCAGAAACACGGTGGCACTGCGATATTCGTCCACAATAATTTAAAATATAGACCTAATCCCCTTGTCAATAATGTCTCAATCCCGTATGAAATCGAACTTTGTGGAGCGGAAATCGACCTCACGTATAAAATCACGGTAGTAGTCGTGTACAGACCACCACAGGGCAGCGTGGAAATTTTCATGCAAGTTATGGAAGAGCTACTGATTACTCTAACCCTCCGGAAAACCTATTTTATCATATCTGGCGACTTTAACATTATCACTCTGACAGATTCCAATGCTGCAAAGGAACTTAGATCACTACTGTTGTCTTATAACCTAAACCTGGCAATAAATAGTCCAACACGCATTACATCCCATAGCAATACATGCCTCGACAATATAATTACAAATCTAAACAATACAGAAACAAGTATCGTTACTTCGCATATCTCAGACCACACTGCACAATTGTTAATTTTTCCCACGTCACAAAAGAAATCAGAACAGTTTAAGATTTGGAAACGAGTTTTCAGCGAGTTTTCATTTCCAAGTTTTTGCACGACCTAAACACAACGAATTGGACAGTATTAAATAACCAGTTGAGTGCAAACGACAAATGGAATAAATTTGCTTCACTTGTATCCGACACCTTTAATTATCACTTCCCCATCACCCAGAGAAGATTCTCCAGCAAACCTAACAAAATAAGACAAACCGAGGAAATTCAACAATGCAAGAAACTCTTTGATACCTTGTACGTGCTCAAGAATCACGATGTTTCGATGGAAATTCCGTATAAACAAACCAAAACGTGATACAACTTCCTCTTAAAACAAGCACGAACCAAACGTTACGATGACCTAATCACTACATCTGACAATAAATCAGCAGCTGTTTGGGAGGTTGTCTCAGATTGCCTGGGAAAGAAACCACCTAAAAGTGCCCCGACTAGCCTATCGGCAGAAGCTTTTAATAACTATTTCGCCTCTCGTGTAGAAGATATGCTGAAAAATAACATCTCCGGAAGAAGACAATATGAAAACGACATACCATCTAATGATAATTCAATTTTCCTTTACCCTACTTCCGTTGAAGAAGTCCTTGATATTACCTTTAAATTGAAAAGTAAAAGGAGTGCGGGCTTCGACAACTTCCCAATGTTCTTACTAAAAAGAAGTATTCACCAGTTAGTACTTCCCCTCGTGGACATTATAAACACATCTCTAGCAACAGGTCAGTTTCCCGAACACTGCAATCGTTAAGCCAATTTTAAAGAAAGGAGACCCTGATGAAATATCCAACTATAGGCCCATAAGTCTGATATCTTCTTTCTCCAAAATATTTGAAAATGTGATGCTGAATAGATTACAGAAATTCATGCTGCGACACAACCTCCTGAATGCGAATCAACACGGTTTTCTGAAAGGAAAAAGTATCGAAACCGCCCTCCATGATTTCACTTCAAATGTCCTGCGCAACTGGGAAAATCATGAATTGGCTTGTGGACTATTCTTGGATCTGACGAAGGCATTCGAGACGTTAGACCACAACATTTTGTCCTCAAAACTGTTTCGCTACGGTATCAGGGGAAATGCCCTTGATTGGGTAAAATCCTATCTCTCCAACAGATCTCAAAAAGTAGTTATGATGGACAAACATGGAAGCCAAGAATCCAAACTAACAAGAATCTCCACAGGGGTACCTCAGGGCAGTGTCCTCGGCCCATTCTTATTCGTCCTCTTTCTAAATGACCTGCCTCTAAAAAATGAAACATCTTTCTCCCACATATTCAACTACGCTGATGATACTTGTATGCTTGTCGCCGGTCCTACCTTCATGGATATAAAGCAACTGGGAAGTCAATCCGTGAGGAACATGGATAAATGGTTGCATACCAATAACTTAATTCAGAATGATGCTAAAACCAAGTGTGTATTGTTCAAAAGTGTTAACTTCTGTGATACTCTATCCCACATAATCTTAAACGGCAAAAAAATCATTTTGGATAATAGTGCACCGTACCTCGGAATACACGTTGATGCCAATTTAAACTGGAAGGTACACATTGACCGCCTTCGAAACAAGCTAAGCTCTGCGTGTTTTGGGCTAAGAGTCCTCAGTCGATACGTCAACACCCAAGTGCTAAAAACTGCGTACTATGCCAACATATACTCCCAGCTACAGTTTAGAATCATATTCTGGGGAAACAGCGCACACATCAAATGCATCTTTACAATGCAAAAAAGAGCAATACGAATCATGTTCAAACTATCTCCGAGAGAATCCTGCAGGGGAATATTCCAATCAAAGCGCCTTCTCATAGTGCACGGAATCTACATCTACAAATGCTTAATATATTTGTTCAAAAACAGACATTTATTTGCAAACTTCGAAAACAAAAATGTCAGCAGATACGTCACTAGAAACGATAATTGCTATGTAACCTGTGAGCAAATAAAAATCAGATTAGGGTAGGCGGTGCAAAGAAAATGTATGTCTGTGATTAAATAAAAAGTCAATAAATTTGACAGCCCATGAATGTACTACATTACTTAATTCAGTTAATCACAGACATACATTTTCTTTGCACCGCCTACCCTAATCTGATTTTTATTTGCTCACTTTTTATATCCACCTCACAGGCTAACTAAATTTGAGCAAGGCACCCAATACTCTTGTATGAAATTGTTCAATCATTTACCGCTAAGTTACAGGTTAATGTTCAATTTAAACAATCTAAATATTGTTAAGAATAAAATATTTAACTTGTTAATAGAAATTGAACCCTACTCGCTAAATGACTTTTATCAATTTAAGTGTGATAACATTATAAGTTAATTTTCTTTTTTCATTGTGACGTTTTCGAACTTATCTGTAGCAGTCACGAAATAAACTTTATTATTATAATTATTATTATTATGATATCTCTTTTTCCTTTTAGTTTGAAGAGTAGTTATCTAAAATTTTGTTCTTTTCTCTTCATTTATTATTTGACAGATAACGTGAGAGGAAGCAAATGGATCATGTCAAAATAACACCTGTCAAAAATATGTTACATTTTCAGAGATGTCACTTTGACACCCATTTTTTTAGGTGTTAATAGTTACCATGTAAAACTTAAATATTTTTTTCACTTGGGTATAGTTTGACAGATGAGGTGAAACAAAAAATGGAATATATTAAAGTGTTACCTAATCAGATGTGTCACTTTAACGTTTATCATTTTTTAGTGGAGAATAGTTACCGTGTTTGTTTTATATTTTCACAAAAAAAAGTCAAAGTGACAACTCCCAGAAAATAATAATTTCGACAGGAGTTATTTTAACACGATCCATTTGCTTTCTTTCACACATTCTGTCAAATTATATATGGAAAGAAAAAGGAGAATATCAATATGTAACATTGGATGACATTGCAATTTTGATAGGTGTCGCTTTAACAATTTGCACAATTTGTCACGTCATTTGTCAAAATATAAAACAAACATGGTAACTATTTTCCACTGAAAAACGAAAAACTTTAAAGTGACACTTCTCAACAGGTGTCCACTTTTTTTTTTGTTTCACATGATCTGTCAAATTATAAATAAAAAAAAATTGGTAACTATTTTCTCTTAGTGACAACTCTCAAAATGTAACATACTTTGACGGGTGTTATTTTTAACGCGCTAATTTTTGCATCACTCTTCAAGAAATAGAAAAAGGAAAATATCAATATCCAATGTTACATATTTTGATAGATGTCGCTTTGACATTTTACATTTTCTTTCTGTATCGTCATTTGTCAAAATATAAAACAAACACGGTAACGATTCTCACTAAAAAATGAAAATCTTTAAGGTGACACTTCTCATTGGGTGTCACCTTAATATTTTCCATTTTTTTTTTGTTTCACGTTATCTGTCGAACTGTAAATGAAAAAAATAAATAAAATTTTACATGGTGACTATTTTCTCCTAAAGAAAACGACAATGCGACAATGTGACAACTCTCAGAATGAAACATATTTTAACAGGTGTCATTTTAAGACGATCCTTTTACTTTCCTTCACATCGTCATTTATAATATATCCTTGTATCACAAACTCTTTTAAACGGATACTAAATGGCGCATAAACACTTAACGTTTCGTAATCGTTCGTTTAAGTTAAAAATATATTTTTCACTTCTGACGAAGCTGTCGAACGACTGCGAAACGTTAAGTGTTTCTGCGCCATTTAGTATCCGTTTAAAAGAGTTTGTGATACAATTTTCATCGGACAAGAACCAGCTTTAATTATAATATATCCATTTAAAAATGGAATACACTATTGGGTGGCGCTTGTTGAAAAATATCACTTTAAATTTTTTTTAAGGGTATGTAAAATGTCAAAGTGAGGCCTGTCAAAATATGTAACATCTTCAATATATTTCTGTTTCATTTGAAGAGTAATGGTTCTGTAAAATTATTATTTTCTTTTCATTTATAATTTGACACGCGACATGAAAGAGAGCCAATGGATTATATCCATTCAATTATATTATATCCCATTCAAAGTCAAAATACATTTTGATAGGGGCTATATTTCTATTTTATTTAGTGGAATGGTTGAAATAAAAAAAATTGTGATGATTTTTCGATAGACAAAAAAGTGGTTTTCTGTGTTAATATTAGAGGTCTCTATTTCACGTATATGTCAGTACACGTGTATACGTGTAATACACGAATCATAGAGAAAGTAAGTGAATGAGGATCAACTCTGTGTAAATTTTTTGGAGGTAGCAGAGACACTAAGGGCGGTTCCCGGAACTATTGTCGCCTTAAATGGTAATTCAGATATCTACTTTACCCGTAACTAAAGAACGCGTAAATTTCAAATTGTATAAGAGTACGTATACATATCGATGAAGTTCTGAAAAGACAAAAGCTCCAAAATAGTCAATGTTGTCTTTTCAGAATTTTATCGATATGTGCGTAACAGGTATTATTAATAATAATAATACTATAAATAATTAATAATAATATAAATAATTTTTAATTAAAACTCTTAAATGATTTAATTGTGCTGTTTTATTACATAATAAAGAAACAGGATTGAACAAAAAATACAAATATTTAAATAAATAACGAACAAACTTTAAAACAAACTGAAAAGTGAACAAAAAATAAATAGATATGAATCAAGAATGAAATTCAAATATGTACGTAATATAAATATTTACAGTTACTTATGTAAAAACTTTCTCATTCTGGTTTGCTTCTGTAAAGCAAGTTTTGAACTTTTTAAATCTCTAAAACATTTCTTAACAATTGTATTCATCATAACTTTTAACAGATAACGTTGAACTAACTCTTTATGCAAGTCACATGAAAACCAATCAAAATTAACAGAATGTAATAAATAATGAAAGAGTTTTTCATAGATGTTATTGTAGTGACCATAATTTTTTATAACAGTAACAATAATATCATATGCGTGTGCAACAAAAGTACATAACGATTCGCTAACATATTTTAAACTATTTTTGAAATCTTTAAATTCTTTAAACATGGTAAATGTATGACGAGGTAAAACATTTTCGCATAACAAATTAGATTTGCAAATATCACAAGTGTAATTAAAAATTTTGTTAACGAAGAAACCACAAACATATGCCAATGCTTGTTCATTTCCTAAATTTAGTTCGGGTGGATTAATTTCCAAATCAAATTCACAACTAGTAAAGTTTGAAAACGTTTTCGATCGGGGTGGAATGTTTAACAAGAAGTCATTCAAATTCTCTAAAATATTAATTTTATCATCCTCGCAGTTACAATTATAAGTTGGTGAAGCAACAAGACCATTTAATATTGCAGTTTTAAGAGCACTTATGAATTGAAAAGGTGACGGATTAATGTGTGCTCTTCCATGTTGTCTAATAACACTAAAAAGATTTTCCAGAGGGTCTTGATTTAATGCTCGAGTTCTAAGAAATTTAAAGCCAGCTTCTTGACACATATTCCAAATCATAATAGCACCTTGTATTGTCTGAATCCATCCTTCTTTACATTTTGGTGCTCGTGAAACACGACCTGTTTTAATATCAAAACTTTTTACTTTCTCCAGTATCGAATACCAAAAATGAATGTGTTTACTGTTGTTGCTAAAACAACATCTTAAAGCTTTGCCGCCTTTTGAGAATAACGAAACGCCATTAAAAGAATCGAAAAGTTTATCAACGTCAGATACAAATTCTGCTGTATAAATCGCGTCAGATGAAAAACCTGAAAAAATACTCATTGTTTCAAGAGAAGCCGCTACTGTATTACTCATAGTTTTGGCAGCAATAGATACTTTCATTTTAAGGTGTGATTGCTGCAACAATAAGTGATCGTGTTTAATTTTATACAAAGTTTGAAACCTTTTTTGATTATCAAAATTATAACATTCAATAATATGCATTTAGCAATTTTGTTCTCATCAAATTTTATGTTGTATGACTTTAGTGCATTTCTAGTATTCTTTAAAAGATGTGGAGGATCATGAAGAGCAACAATTTTTTGATCATTTACCATGAAAAAAGGACCTGGCCTATCAGTATGGCACTCTTCAATAAGTTGTTTCAATGTGGCAGCATTTGTCGTACCCTGGTCACATATGCAAGAAATAATTTTAAGACCGAGCTGCTGTAATGCTGCAATTACTTCTTTTAACAATATTTTTAAATGATTTGTCTTTATCTGATCTTTTGTAAAGTGATACACAACCGGTTGTTTCCATTTTTTATGCAATCCTGCAACCATGAATACTAAGGCATGATTAGCCATATTATTAAATCTACCTGCAGAACCTAAATCAACATATCTTATCACTTTACATAAGCCATGGTCATACACTAAGTCATATGATAAAGATATCTCATCAAACATAAGACAACATACTTTTCTAATGGTGATATTTTTGCTACTCTATATTGTAATTTTTCAAAAATTAAGGTATTAACTCCGGTATCAAAAGAAAAAGATTTAAGTACTGAATACAATGTTGATTTACTAGGTAATCTTATAAATCTTTTAAGAAATCTATAACTGCGAGGACCTCTTTTAATAATGCCAATGCAAACACTTTATCTTTCTGTGACCAACGTTCTCCATGAGCTTTTTTATTACAATTTTTAAACTGTGATTTTACAAATTGAACACCAGGATCTGTAAGTGATTGTTCTAATTGCAAGAAAAGTTTAGAGTTACTAATTTTGACAGCAGTTTTAAGCTTATCCTTAGATTTCTTTAGACAAGATTTCAGTTTATAAATTTTATTTTTGTATTGTTTCGATAAATTGTGTAAATACTTTTGCTTACGAGTTTTTACATTTTTATTCATCACAACATTTAAATAATCATTTGTTTCAACAAAATCAATTGGTTGAGAACAGACTGAACCAATTGGACAATTAAAATCTGTTACTTTAGAAGAATTTTTTGTATTCAAGAAAGTATCAGGCTTAGCAAACTTCAAAAGACGATCCTTTAAAGTACTAACAAAATTTCTAATAGAAAAGTGATCCTCACATATTCGCATACCTTTCAAAAATTTGAAATTAGGAAAATTATTTTCAATTACGTTAATCCACTGCTGACACCTTTCATTATAGGTAGGAAATTTAAAGAAATGTAAATTTTTTTCCTTTACAGTAAAAGTATTGCAGCAATTAGGAATGCAACAAGAAAATTTGGGTTTAGTCAATGTCATACTAATAGATTTGTGACATAAGTACCTATGTTGAATGTTTGTGCACCTGTGAAGATGATCTTCTACAATAAGTGTTGTTAAAATTGAAATCAATACAAGTTTTATAGAAGCAAACATCGTAAATGAAAGAATTAACTACAATGGAGTGTTTCCTCATTGCCATATGTTTGTGGTCTCTTCAAATCACTCAGTATCCACACTCATTATAAGCGAGGGACTTGTCACAAGACTGTCCATGTTTTCATATTACTTTTTATATTACTTGCAAACAAATTTTACAATTGCATCTTTCAGTTCCTTTGATAATTCGAAAGGGTCGTCGTACGCAGTGTCATATAAGTTGGTCTCTCTTAAAAAGACGTCGCTGTTGCTTCGTAAATTATGTCCCTTGATATTTCCTCGCAATCAATCATTCTTATTAACTTCATCTTCCTATTGACATCTTTGATTACTTCATACAGCTTTCCTTTGTCGCACTTACCGCTGTTAACCAAACGCCATGCCTTCTCCTTCTTGTGTTTATACATTTATTTAGGCTGGATTTCAGCATCAAAGTAATGGAGACTTAAAATTATTGTCGCTTTTAACCTGTACAAATAGCATAGGCTAACGGCACTAAATTTTAAGTCTAGATTATGCAATTATGGGTCGGGTTTATCTGAAATGATGGTAAGATCTCTAACCCTGGTTTGCACTGAACAAAAAGAAGAGAAGAATTAAATTCGTTCAAGAAATGAAATTACAGTCCGCTCCCAACATTTTTGTTGATTGATGTTATGTCTAAAGAAAACGCAGAATCGACCAATTATTTCGATTATGAAGTTCAGACAAATCTTATTAAGTATAATATTTGATAAAAGCAATTTATAAAAAAACTAAGTAAAAATTACATTTACATTTTTAAGATTACTTACCGTACGACAAGTCTACGAGGTTTAAACACAACACTCAGAAAAAAAATGCATTGAATTAACAAGAAATTGCTATTGACTGTATTTAATCAAAAATATTTTGTTAAACTTGCCTTTTTTGTTAATTCAATGCATTCTTTTTTCTGAGTGTGACAACAAAATAAATAATCTGAACTTAGCGACGAAATGAACTAGAAATGGAATTAACCATTCTAACCAACCTTCACATCAACACATCATAAAAAAATTCCCTAAAATATAGCATCACTAACGCCCCGAAGGGTGGTTCTACGAACTAACAATGACCTTCCCAATACATCTATCTCAGTAAACAGTCTTTCCTTATTTTGTCTATGACACGAATCATAATCTTAGTACGTGTATTTTGAATATACGGGTACCCGTGTATTATGATTTCACGGATACATACGTGTAGCTACATTACACGTGTATTTAATACAAAAACACATCCGTTTCTAGGTAACCTGAATTTGAACGTACCGAACGGAGCCGTGTATTAAAATACACGTGTAATTAAATCCGTGTACACGTAGAATAAGAGTTAATTACACGTGAATTAACAACACGTGTATTTAATTCGCGAATGTCGTTACACGGATTTACGTGTACACGTGTAACTTCAATACACGTTCAAAATCGTAGGCTCTAGTTAATGTACATATAATTTGTCGTATGTCATTTTGACAGATGTCACTTTTAAAAAACTACATATCCATGCTTTCAGATTCAACATCAACTTCCAGACGAGGCCGACGACCTTCGAAACGGACGACATCGCCTTCCACATATCCGTGCGTTTATTGCAGGGATATATCGCGAGAAATTCCTTCAGGTATGGCATGTGGGAAGAAGAAGAAGACTTCGGCGACCTACCAATCCAGCCTGGGCAGAGATTTGAAATCCTAGTGCTTTGCGAACCCACTGAATTCAAGGTAAAGCAAACAGGTCTATGTTTGCATTGAGTTTCTGAGAAGTTTCGACGTTGTTTAAATTTGCGTTACTCATTTGTTTGCAGGTTGCCATTAACGGAAGGCATCATTGTGAATTCCGGCATAGGATCTCATACTCGAGTATATCTCACTTGGGGGTCGCAGGCGACGTCACGCTGACTCTGATTTCAATCGAGGGCGGCGCCCCTATGGGTGGTGTCCCTATGTACGAAGGCGAGCCCGGTGCTTATGGGGCAGCGCCCCCTGCATATGGACCTCCAGGAATGCCCTCAGCTCCTCCATCATATGCGCAGGTATAAATAAGTGCTAAGCAGTTTGGTCAAAGCAAACTCATTAAGTCATGTTTGTTTTACACTTTGATAATCCGAGGTTGAATTTTTTAGCAATTATTTCTATTACAGGCGGTGAATCAGCCTCCTCCCCCCATGGGGGGTATGTACGCGCCCGGCTATCAGTATCCTCCCCCGATGTAATCCACGGGATAGATTCAAATCGTCTCTCGAATATATGCCTTTTGTACTAGCTTTAAAGCGAAGAGTTGTTCAAACATGTCCGTAGTTGTAAACTCACTTGTTTTCCGTGCGGAATGATGAGGAAAGTTGTTTTTTTGTTTTCGGAATTCTTTTGTTTTTTTTTTAAATTTTACTCATTTCGATGACCGTTCTGCACCGAAGACGCGTGAATGTTAGCGAAGAATAATATGTGTAGGTGAAATATAATTGTTATTATACATTCAATGATTATAGGGACCATGCACATGCGAAGCCAGCGCCACCAATGACCATATTTTGCATTAGTGGTATGAAAATACGAGCTGTTGCAAATTATTAGTTTACATTTGAACTTGAATATTGTAATGTATTTCAAAACCTGGAAGCTCAAGTATTATGTACTACAATCGTAAATTGTCATAAGAGTGATATTATTCCCATGCAATCATTCTCAAGTAATATTTTCATATCACTAATTCACAAATCACCACGCCAGGCGGCGCTGAACGCAGAGATGTGCATGGCACCTATACAGTGTTGCTCAAGCAAATATGTATTCGTCACGTTGTTTTGTATGCACTGGTTTTAACTTATGCATTTCAATAAATGAGCAGGACCGGACCGAAAATAAAATCAAAACTTAAAAGTAGGTAAGAAAAGCAGCCACGCCCTTTTTTCCCCATGTTATTCTTATGGACTTCCGTCGGAGTTTTTTTTAGTCATATACCTGAGCGTGTATAAGAGAGATACAGAAGAGACAAGGAGAGACGCGAATATAGAAGTTCAGAAATCGTCCGCTAGAGGTCGGTTGTGTGACGTGGTCTGTAAATCGGCGAGAGAGACGCGAACATAGAAGTTCTGAAATCGTTCGTTAGAGGTCGGTTGCTTGACGTGGTTGGTTAATTGTGCTTAATGATAATTTTTTTCGCCGTTGCGCGTATGAAAGGAAGATTCGAACCCGGTGCCCGCTGTTTGCAAAGCCGTCCACCTAACGCCCTCGGCTATCAGGCAAATTGGGTGCGATCGGTTAAGAAGCGGTAATAAAAAAAAGAAGAACTGAATCGTCGTGCGTTCGCCGAGGGTGCGCGCGCGCGGGGTGCTTTCACTCAGAGTTTCTGAACTAGGATGCTGCATCGAGGCTGGGGCAGTTATCTTCTAGGCTCAAGGCTGATAAGAGTTTAAAGCGTTTTATTTTCATTAAAATAGTTTTATAATTGATACATTTTTTTTAAATTTTCTTGCAATAAGATTTCAGATATAGTTTTCATATTAAGAAGAAAATATTGAGAAATTATTTTAATTTATAATGACCCCAAGGTAACGAGTCTATGTCATTTACAGAAGCATAGAACCTTTTATCATCTCGTGCGTCTAATGCAATTTTGTTTACATTAACGCATAATAATTGATGATTTATAGATCTAATACTATTAAATGATGACATTAACGTTTTATTATGAAATAAACAATCATGATAGTTTTCGAAAGTAATTTTTTTAATGCCCGAGCGACCCACTCCCTTTAATTTTTTGAATTTTTCAATTTCTCTGAACCTAATTGCATAAACTTTTGCCCTAATAGAAATAAATTCGATAATAATTTCTCCACAAAGTTCATCTTTAAATTTTCCAATAATTTTCTTATTTACACGTGGTATGCCAAAAGAATTATCTATAGGATAATCGGACCTGTCGAAAATTTCATTAGCGTCCCGTTTTATTATTTCATAAATGCTGGGTGTACTTTGTGGGTATTTCGGTGTAAATTTTAAAATAAAACTGTCAGTGTCCGTATAACAGACAGTGACGTTAAATAATGGTTCGACATTTTCTCGAATATATTCGTAAAGAAAGCTATACATGACTGTTTTAGAAGTATCAAGAACTGCCATACCAATATGAATTGGTTTATTAAATTTCACAGTTAACTTACTTAACTCAATGGCAACTAAACTTTTATTAAAAATCGTTACACCTTTAAAATTTGGTTTGCTTATATATTTTTCTGCTGTTTTCCAATTATTTGCTAAAACAATATTCCGATATTTACGCACGGACTCCATCAGTTTACCGAAAACCATATTCGACATGCTCTTGTAAAAATCTTTATCGAAAGCGTTTACAGACAATGCTCTCAAGTTACTATTTAAATGAATATATTTTTCTAACCAATTGCTCTCATCGAATTCTATTGCACCGTTGATTGAAGTATTTATGGGAAGATGCACAACCTCCGTGTTTCAGCGCGTGTACAACATCCCCGTTACGTCGAACCGCACTTGTCCCTAAATCTACCGCAAACTACGCAGCAAAAAAGTAACTATTTCAGTGAAACTTTCAGTTGGCCGAACCAAATATTTAATTTCTGTTTCTTTAGTTCCATAATCTCGATAAAATAAAAGTAATTCGTTTGAATTTAAAAATAATGTATCGTCCTTAATCATCTCTTGCTTGCAAAGATGGCAATTTACTTTCTTAAAAAACTTATAACATAGATATCCGGCCACATAAGCATTAGTATATGATTGTAATGTAATGTTCTCCGAAATTAAACTGTATTGAATATCTTTTGTTTGAAAGCTATTGTTGTTGAGAATATTCAATATTCATATTGTGTTTGTTTGCATTACTTGTAATTCCCTCCATTTGCAATTAGATACATGTATGACTATGTTGTTGCGCGAATGTACAATTACAATAAGATATGTTTGCGCGAAGATATGTTTTAACTCCTCCAACAAAATGTCAATGCAACGTGTATTTTATTGAATAAATCTGTTAAATGGTGTATTCGCGATTTATTCTGACATGGTAGCAGAGCGTGGTTGACGATTTTAGATGTGCATTGATATTTTAAGGGCGAAAATTTAGACGGATTAATAAACATTTTCATTCGACGAACCCTCGGGGTTATGGACGTTTTGACGTAGAACTTTTAGAAGTGTTTAAAACGTTTAAAGGTGTGAAAAATCAAAATGAGTGATAAGCAGCAAATTGAAAAGTTAACTGGTGAGGACAATTGGGCTACATGGCGAATCATTATGCGAACAATTTTAGAATGTGACGGAACATTTAATGTTGTTGACGGGAAATTTATGAAACCGGTAGATAACAGTGCTGAGAATTTTCAAGTGCAGTTAGCTACATGGACGCAATTAAATGCAAAAGCAAAGAAGCGCATTATTTTATCTCTCGACACAAAACCGCTACTTCGTGTTGGTGGATGTGAGACGGCAAAAGATATTTGGAATAAGTTGGATCAAATTTATGAAGCACAATCGGAAGAAAACATCGACCTTTTACGACATAAATTTCATAATATTGAATGGGAACCATCTGGAGGAGTTCAAGGTCATTTAGCAAAATTTGACGAAGTACAGACAAAATTGTCTTTATTGAATAAGCCTATCGATGAAGGTGACTTATGTGCTCGACTTTTACAAACGTTACCTAAAGATTTTGACTACATTTATGTGACATGGCATGACCTACCACAGGCCGAACGAACTTGGTCTAAATTGCAAAAGCGGTGTCTAAATTATGAATTACGAATGGTGACTCGTGACGACACAGATACTGCAACTGCAATGTTATCAAAAATCAAGGTAAATGCTGCTCAAACTAAACAAAAGCCGAAGAAAAATTTATCGACGACCAACATGACGAAAACTTCTACTTCACGAAAGGATAACAATACGAGGTGTTTTTCTTGTGGAAAAATGGGTCATTTATCTAAAGAGTGTAAAACCGGTTTAGTTTGTTTCAAGTGCAAAAATAAAGGACACATATCTGCAGATTGTCCAAATCAAATGAAAACAAAAGACTTTGCTATGTTTTCGCAATCATCAAGAGAAATTCAACACGAGACTAAGGAAATTAAGAAAGATACCCCATACAAGAAAAATTTTGTGTATTCTGCTTTTGACCTTGACATCAATAAAATGGATTGTGATGAATGGTTTATAGACAGTGGTGCCACACATCATATCACGAATCGACGAGACTGGTATAGTTCTTTCGAATTGTTTGAAAAACCAAAGAAACTGGATAGTGCCAAGAATGGAGTACAAATTGAAGCAATTGGTAATGGACGAATTAATGTCGAAGTTTTTGATGGGCAAAAATGGACTGAACGATATTTTGAAGATGTTTGGTTCTGTCCTGATGGGATGTGCAACTTGTTTTCTGTGAAACAGGCTGGACGAAAAGGTATCGATCAAGTTATTCAAAACGATGGCATGACGTGGATATTCTGTAGAGAAAATACACCAATAGCCATTGGTGTGTTCAATAAGACCAACGATCTCTTTCGTCTAGTAGTAAGGGTTATCTTCCCTGAGAAGTCCTGTGCTATTTTTGAGAGAAGAGATACTCTCCAAAACTGGCATGAAAAACTTGGACATCAAAATAAACAACATGTACAAAGATTTTTAACGGATCGTGGAATTAACTTCAAGACGGATGACGAGTTTTGCGAAGGATGCGTTCTCGGAAAGTCACACAGACTTACTTTTGGTGAAAGAATTGAGAAATCCACCAAACCGGGAGAGTTAATGTTTGCCGATGTCTGTGGTCCGATGGAAGAAAATGATATACATGGATACAGATATTTCCTTGTATTCAAAGATTATTTTACCAGCTTTAGAGTGACTTATCTGTTACGAAGAAAAGACGAGGTTAAAGAAAAATTAGCAATCTTTTTGGAGATGGTGAAGACACAAGCACAAGTGACAGTGAAGGAATTACGCCCTGATGGAGGAAAGGAATTCGATAACGAAGATGTGCGAAATTGTGCAGAGAAGACAGGATTAAAACACTCGATGACCGTACCTTACACTCCGCAACAAAATGGCGTTGCGGAGCGAGAAAATAGAATCCTTTGTGAGATGGCACGTTCTTGGCTTCATTCGGCTCCTCATTTACCAAAATCATTATGGGGAGAAGCTATTCTTGCTGCAACTTACACTTTGAATCGAACTGCTCCAACAAAAATCAAAAGGGAATGTCCCATGGAATTATTCTTAAAAAAGGAAAGTCGCTTTGATCACTTACGAATTTTTGGAACAGAATGTTACGCATGGATTCCACCGCCAAAGCGAAAGAAATTCGATGCCAAATCGACTAGAGGATTTGTAGTTGGATATGCAGACTGCGGTTATCGGGTCTACTTTCCTGATAAGAAATTAGTGTATGTCTGCAGAGATCTCAAATTTAAGGATGAATTGCCACAACAATCAGTGAGGAAAGATGTAACAAAAATGATGGATATTTCACCTGAAGATGATGGATATCTAACAGAACCAAATGACGATGCTGTAAATGTTGAAGACAACAACAATGAAGATGACATTTATCAAGCAGATGCCAATGAAAACCATCAAGAAGATGTTGTCAACAATGAAAATTACCAGAATCGTGCTGATAATGAAGAAAGGCATTACATCTTAAGAAATAGGCAAGCAATCCAGAGGCCAAGACGTTACAGAGATGGGTACGTTCAGCATCATCAACCAAGGATGATGTTACTTATAGAAGTTCCAAAGGACTATGAGGAAGCTATTCAATCCGACGATGTTGTGAAATGGAAAACTGCGATGGACGACGAGATAGATTCATTGCACAAGAGTGATGCGTGGAAACTAGTTGACTTACCTTCCAAAGCCAAAGTTATTGATAACCGATGGGTTTTTACCATAAAGACAAATTCTGACGACGAAGTAATCCGGTATAAAGCGCGATTAGTGGCTAGGGGTTTTAGTCAAAGACCAGGGATCGACTACACTGACACTTTCAGTCCCGTTGCCAGATTTGAGACTATGAGAGCCCTTTTCGGTGTTGTTGTTCAACGCGATTGGAGTATGAAGCAATTTGACGTAAAAACCGCTTTTCTCAACGGAACGCTTGAAGAAGATATTTATATGAAGCAGCCCCAAGGTTATACTGATGGCACGGACCGTGTATGCAAGTTAGTTCGGAGCTTATATGGCCTGAAGCAAGCCTCGAAATGTTGGTACAAATGCCTAATTGAATATCTTGAACAATGCAATTTACAAGAAAGCAGTGCTGATCCTTGTATGTTCTACAATGAAAATTTGATTCTTTTATTTCATGTGGACGATGGCCTAATTATGGGTCCTAGTAAACTGATAGATGAATTTATCGATAAATTGGCAAATCGCTTCGAAATAACAACCGGCGAAGTTGATAACTATCTTGGCTTACAAATCAAAAGATCGGAAGATTGTATCCAGATTAATCAAACTCCATATGCAAGACGAGTATTAGAAAAATATGGGATGATCGATTCAAAACCACTATTGCTTCCAATTGAACAAGGATGGACGCCTGGTGAATCGCCTTCAGCTGAAGATGTTAATGGTTATCGTGAGATCATCGGTAGCCTGATGTATTTGATGTTGGGAACACGACCGGACTTGGCATTTCCTGTAAACGTTGCTTCAAGAGTGCATGACGCACCAACACAAGCGCATTTTAACTTAGTGAAACGATTCCTCGATATGTGAAAGCAACAATCAACGATGGAATTAGATTTAAGAAGTCGACGAATTCAGCAATAGAGGCCTCAGTGATGCCGACCATGCTGGAGATAAGACTACAAGACGCTCTACAAGTGGTGTATTGTTGAAGTTCTGTGGTGGACCTGTAATGTGGAAAAGTAAGCTGCAGAGGTGCGTTGCTCTGTCTTCTATGGAGGCGGAATATGTGGCCGCAAGTGAAGCTGCTAAATCACTAGTGTGGTTAGACAGACTGTTAAAAGAAATTTGTGTTACAAATGACTTGGTTCGTTACACATTGACAATCAGAGTACCATTAAGTTCATCGGGAATCCTGGTTTTCATGAGAGGTCCAAGCACATTGAAACACGTTATCATTATGTTCGCCATTTAGTTAGTGAAAACAAGATTTGTGTGAAGTATATATCAACAGATATGCAGGCAGCTGACATTTTCACGAAGAGTTTGACTTCAATCAAATTGAAAATTATGAAAACCTTGATTGGAATGTTTATGACGGAACAAACCTCTTCAACCAAGTGACGTGATTAAAACAAATGAAAATATGAACATTGCGGGAGAGTGTTGAGAATATTCAATATTCATATTGTGTTTGTTTGCATTACTTGTAATTCCCTCCATTTGCAATTAGATACATGTATGACTATGTTGTTGCGCGAATGTACAATTACAATAAGATATGTTTGCGCGAAGATATGTTTTAACTCCTCCAACAAAATGTCAATGCAACGTGTATTTTATTGAATAAATCTGTTAAATGGTGTATTCGCGATTTATTCTGACAATTGTTTTCATCCTCTTTTAAAAATTGAGATTGGGTGGTAAGCGAATGTTGTTCGTCTGTTTGAGAAATACCACTTAAATTATCTTGACTGTCAGTAGGGTCAATTTTATCATCGTTATTTACTTTTAAAACGTCGTCGTTATGTACATATAAAATGTCATCATTATCGATTTCACAATTAGTTGATTCTACCGATATTTGCAAACGAATGTGCATGTTATGTTGTAAAGCAATACGAAATTCTCTAACCGAAGGATGAGGATTATAACCACCTCTACTCCTAATGACTGAAAACGCATTTTCAATGGAATCCTGGTTCAGTCTTGAAGTCAATAAATATTTTTTCCCTTCATGTTGTAATGTTTGCCACAGTTTTAAAACTGCATTAATTGTCCACTTGAATCCATCTAAGCAATAAATGTTTTTCCGTTCTTTCCCATTTTCAAAGAACTTAATATTTTCAAAATAGATTTAGGCTTGCGTCAACGAGTTGCAGGGCAATAACTTATATATGGATAAAGCGCTTTATACGGATTTGAATCACCTACTGTTTTGCTATTTAAACAGTCAAACACATTATTAATATCTTTTATAAATAATGCAGTGTCTACTGCAGTTTCAGACTGTAATTGGCCTGTACTGTAACATGTTAAAATTGCCGCAGAGACAGAATTGCTGAAAATTTGCGCAGCATATTTTACCCTTATTTTTTGAAATGTTGTGGGATTAATATGTCTGCCAGTTATTTTGATCATCGATCGTGTGACATTACTTACGTTATCTATTTTGTATGTATTTATAACATCTGACCAGCGGATCTTCTTATTATTTACATAGTGTCACGAAGATTACTTTTTAAGGGGACACCGGTATTATTTATAATTTATTGTAATTATTGCGCGGGGCACTTTGGTGAGTTGACTAAATCGATGGGCGATCGACCGGTGTTCAATCGCGGGATTAATTAGCGACGTGGGGTCAACTGAGGAAGGTGTCCCTGGTCGGTTTCCGAGGTGTGCCTAATAAAGTGTTGGGAAAGAAGACGGTGTTTTCCTGAAGTCCATTCGGCTCCCCCGAGTAAGGCTAACACGGTAAGTTCACCGCTTCTTTTACTGGACCGAGCTACCCCTCACCTTTTTTTAAAGGCATCGCCGCTACCCACAAGAGCGGGCGTTACAAGAGTTCTAATTTTTCGTTCAAAAAATTATTTCTTAAATTTTTTAAAAGGTGAGGAGCATCAAAACAATAAATATCTTTTTCTTATTTACTTCTATGGTAGGATTATCTCTTGTAGCCCCTAAATGTGTTATAGCATTCCTGTTATTTGCCCCTTGGTCACAAACAATAACTCGTGGATTTAATCCAATATCTTGTAGTTTTTTTATTACTTCCACTTTTAAAGTTGTTATTATATTCCCGATTACTGGACCGGAAGAAGCATAATAACAAAAAGGTACTTTCCATTTATAAAGAAGTCCTCTTAAATAAAACAGTAGTCCATGGCTAGCTAAATTTGAGTTTCGGCCCAGCGTCGCAAAATCCTCAAATCCTTCTATAACATCGTAACATCGTTTGCTGTCATACTTATAATTTTAGTCCTTAATTTATTAATTAATACTGTATTGACTCCCGTTTTTAAATTATATATCTGAAAGAAAACTCACTTAGCATCAACTTCATACTAAAAAAGAAAAAGAAAAGTAAATACCTTAAGCCACGATTGGATGGTAGATATTCCAGGTAGTACGAAATGTAGAGTGCTTAGCAAAAACTTGTAATTACTCGGCGATTTATAATATAAGGATAGAGCCAAATGTTTTTCAGTTTTTGTTCACATAGTTCGTTTTTTGTGAAAACATTGCATATACACTAAAGTTTTAACTCCAGGTGATTTATTTTTTAATAACTTTGATAGAATATTACGGGTGGAAAAGGGCAGTGCCCGCTGTCTAAGTCTTATATTAGCAGCATTTTTTCTTTTAATATTTTTTCTTAATTCAATAATCCTTTTCTTTAATTGTTTTTTTCGAGGTGTATCATAACTCTGAACTGGGGTGGATGTAGCAAAACGTTTGAAAATTATTCCTGAAGAACTGTCACTGTCTTGCTTATAAGGCGAAGGAGTTCTGTTGGAGACAACAGGTGTGACAGGTCTTTTAACAGGACTACCTATCAGTTTTATTATTTGTAATGCGTCTGAATGACTATCACCGTTGTTGAAATCACCTTGTTGAAATCTGCTGTACGTACGTACGGATTGGGATTTAAAAACACTAATGGTTTCCGGCGACTTTTCCTCTAGATCTAGATAATCCGTATTGCATTAAGTCACTACAGTTTGTTGATTCCACTAAATTTCATCTAACTTTCGAATTATCGTAATTTTTCATTTTCGAGAATTTCTATTTTTCAAGTTTGGAATTGTGTTGTTTCGTATTTTGATTGATGCATGGACCTACTGCAATAAAAAATTTTCGGAAAAATCAATAATAAAATTTTTTTCCCATTTATTACGAACTTTTGAAAGTCAGTGTAGATCTGAATTAGCATAATATACGACGAAATGACATGACAGATGCCGCAAGGCTGTTTCACGAAAGTTAGAAGGAGCTTAGCTATATAAGAATTCTCTGGCTTATCGATCGGCATATATTGGAAAAATGAACTGTATATTCACTTGTCGCATTTCGGCCAGCACGGCTGCATCTATTGTAGCTATCAGGTCATAAACCGACAAAAAAATTCTCCGAAACCACCGCTAGGGTCAATTTCAGCCCCTTACAACTTCACTACTAAAAGCGAAAGTATTCGTTCAGTTAACCTGCATAACAGTAAAAACCCGCATTTTTAAACTCTTTATAATTCTTGATCTAAATGTAATTTCACCCAAAAAAATAAAATTTTATATCTATACGGATTTACAATCCGTGAATGGTGCAGCAGATCAACAGATCTCAATTTTAAAAGTGGCTATCCGCCTAAGAGAGGTTTTGCTGTATAAAATAACCATCACTATATTGATATTTTATTAAACGTTGTTGAATAGGATTTTAAAAAGGAAACTAATTTTGAACAATATTTAAACTAACGAAAAAACTACTAAAACGAAAAAGTACTAAAAACGAAAAAATTAGTTTAATTTTTTTCTAGAAAACTATTTCAGATATCAAAAAAATATTTCAAAGAATATTTGTTTCTTTTTAAAAATCTTATTCAATGATACTCAACTCGACATATGTTCCCATATTTTCGAGAAAAAGGGGTGGAATGGGTGGTCTGAATCACCCGGTATATTTCTCACCTGAATTACATTTTAAAGGCGCTGCATTACAGTTTAAATATTTTTTATCTGCCGCAAAATCGCTAAAGCTGGTGGGAGCAAAATGTTTCTCACAAGTTAACTTATTTCTTAATAATTCACTTAAAGGCACTACTTGTTTCAGATATGTATCAATAAGCTTTAAATTGTCACAATTAATTAACCACTGTTTACACCGAGCTTCTTCTTTAACTGGAAATTTAAAAAATGTCAAAGACGAAGTTTTTCTCGAATTTTTACAGTCTCTGTAGACACAACAGTGACATGCAGTTGAAGAACTCATTGCAGTGTATGAAAATATCTAGTATAATATACAAGAGTATTTAAAGCCCGCAATACATGATCAAAAAGCGAGCAAAAAGAATTACATGAATTTATACATGTAAAATTGGCAACAAAGAGCAAGTTCTATTTCTCAAGGTTTTTGACGTGAAATTTTAGTAAATTCTAGTGACTTTAATTGTTGCTGTTGGCTTTAGGCGAAAGAAGAACGACTTCACCATGGTATATGTTTATAACATAACCTACATTAATCATACGTTATGTTAAATGCTGGTTAATCCAATCGGTTAATTTGTAGTAAATAAGAAACATGTGGACACATGAAAATACTTCACTTCTTGTACAGTTGTATGAACAGAATGAATGTTTATATATGTTTAATAATGTTAATTATAAAAATAAAGTAAAGCGAAAGAAAGCTTTACAAGAAATTACTACGCACTTCAACAATTTGTGCAACACAAATGTTAGTGAAGATGTAATATTGAAAAAAATAAATGGTCTTCGCACTACATTTACTGCTGAAGCTAATAAAATAAAGAAAAGTGCGGTATCCGGTGCAGGTACTGATGGATTATATACACCATCCTGGTGGTGCTTTGAAAAATTTAAGTTTTTACAACGTGCACAAGCATCTCCAACCGTCACAAATATATCTTCAATTAATGATGTCCGTGATAACATAACCTAACATTCCCAGCTGCTCAAAGAAAATAATATGAAGTTAGAAGCATCAAAGAGTCACCATTGTCACCAACATTAACATTCTAAATTACTATTTAGCAGAACACCCTTTTATTAATATAATTGAAACGTGTATTGCAACTTACAATTCATCAATAATTACACAGATGATTACATGAATTTTTACGTGAAATTATTGGAACATGTATTGCCTGCTTAAGAAATGCAGAAATGCCGCCTGAAATTATCTAAGTTTTATACCAGAATTTTGCAGAACTAATGCTTTAGTTTATGTTCTCGACTACAGAGTATGGCATGCAGCGATCCTACCGGCCAGAACTTTTTAGTGGTACGTTTAAAGCCGTCCAGTTATGTATCTTACAATAAATACTTCAATCAACGATTGCACGATGAATTGCTTTTAATTTTAGGCCATGTGTCAAACATTGTTGTAGAACACGTAAATGAAGAACATATTTCTCCTTATTATATGTCAACATCAGTTTTTTGTCTTCGTTTTTACCTGTGACGGACCTGTATTCTGCACAAAACGGAAAATATATATGTGAATCATGTAGATAATCGGGATATTCTAAGTCGACTTCTAAGATACACGACTTCCCCGTTTCATGGGCATAGTATGCTGAACAATCATTATTAGCAGTGATCATTTCGAAAACATGTTTTAATTTTTTCTCGTTCACCCACTTAAAATTATTGCAAGGTAATTTTGATGTCATGGCATATGAATACAACCCGTTTGCATCTACGTAAATAATTTCACAAATATCTTTTTTTGGATCAAAATAGGGACCCATGTGTATAGAATTTGCTTTTGCATAACGGGAGCTAACTTGAGTTATACCACCTCGTAAACCTTTTTCTATAAATAAAACCATATCGATATCTTGTAAAAGAGGAAGTTTAATTTTTGTAATTTTTAAAGCTGCTGAAAATGATAAACCGAAATGATAAACATCTAGACCGTAGGTTTCTAATGTTAATTTTCTAAAATTTTCAAAAATATCAGCTAATAAATATACATCAACTTTTAAATATAAATCAGCGTATTCACCGAGACATTTGCATTGAAAATGTTTCCAAACGTTTTGAGCATGTCGGTAATCCTCGTCATTAATGTCTTCATTATATAATTTACTATAGAAAAACGACTTTCCCGGAAGCTTTGTTTCCTCTAGTTTTTCAAAAGAGTTGACGTAATCATATGGAAAACATCCCTTACGGGTTACTAATTTAAAAGAATCTTAATCAGGAAATGCTTTTTGAGTGAGTCCCATCTGCTCTAGTTTTAGATATTTTGCTAATTTTTCAATTGATGACGGCATGAAACGAAATGAATCTAAAAAACGTAATTTTACATCGCCTACTTTTTTAGAAAACGATATACCTATAAGTTTCGCTAGTGTTTGCTATAATTTCCGCAGGTTCATTATTTACATTCTATTATAAAATGACTATCATAATGAGATAAATTGTGTAAAACTACTGAAATAATATTTCTAACACGGCATTGCAAATTACAGTTGTTACATAAACAAGAGATATAATTACCTGTGAAATGATTATGGTGGTGTGTTTTTATATTATCTACAGTGAAACTACAATCACAAATTTCACATTTTTCAGCATTTTCATGTGCAATAGATTCTTCAGCTGTTAAATTTTTCATTGGAACAATGGAATGATTTTTTAGAATTTGTTGAATAGTTTTTGCTTCATCTATCAATTTATTTACGAACCACTTGCCTGGATTTTCGCCACAATAAATTTCAAAATGATTTAGATGTTCGTCATAAGAAGAAACTCTTAAATATGCAACACTAAAAGCTTCATGATATTGATATATATTTGTAAATGCCTTTTCTTTGAAATTATTACAAGAGTCGACAGGTTTCGTTAAAGCTTCAAAGTCTGCGTAAATAACAAATGGCAATTTCATCGTTGCTGCAAATTGTGTGAACTGAACAATATTTTCACCATCTTTAGGTAGTTCAATTTTTACAGGCTCGTGGTGGGAGCAATCTGATTCATGAGTACTTAATTTATCTTGTGATGGAAAGTAACATAAACATCTATCACAAATAAATTTTACTCGCTCATTCGATGAAATTTGATTTTTGCATAATTCCGATAAATTTTTGATGAGACAAAAATGACCAACACGTTGACTTTTCTTCAAATATAACAAATTGATGTGACAGTTTTTAATATTTTTTGAATGATAAAGAGGTCCTAGTATAATGTTATTTTCATAACCATAAACATTGATTGATATAAATTTATTGTTAATTTTCAAATTTCTGTAAATGACATAACTTTACTGGAAACTCGATACCTTTGAAATTAAGAATCTCATAAATATTTTGCGGGTATGAAGCAGGATCGCATTCGCCTTTACCAACTGTTGCAGGAAAGAGATGAGCCAAAATGCAATAGGCGAAACACCGTCGATCTTGATTCTTGATGTTTAGAAGAACTTTAATTCTACGTTGTAGTTTCACAGGTAATTCCATGTGGCTGCTGCGATCGGCTCCGGTTCCTCCCCTTAACGGTGAATATTTGCAAAACGCTCCCACCAAATTAACAACTGCAATTAACCCCCATCCACTATTTCTCTCTTGAAAGGATTCAAGCTTAAGACACAAAAATAGAAAATTAGTATCTAAAACATGATTTTGTTTTAAATTTACCTTTATCATAATTTCATTAAATAATGTGCACAATATTTCGTTCAGATCCGATCCAAGGTTGATCTCATGATTTTTGGTGTTGAAATATTTAAATTCTATTATATCTGCGTTCGGTTTCATAAAGTGTCCACAAAATACCAGTTTAATTTTCATAAGAGATTCTGAAATCGGCTCACAATGAGAGAAGCAGCATCCTCTAGGAAATTTCGTGGTAGTACATGCACTTTATTAATTATTACACCTGTCTGAATTCCGGTTTTAAATGCTGTTTGCAACTGTAAATTAACATTAATTAGAAATAATAACCATATTATTAATTTTTTTTTACTTACATTTTTCCATTCCAGACGACTAGTTTTATTTTTCTCAGAGTTCTGATTCATTTTGTTGGAAATTTAAAAAAATATATCAATCTTTAAAAGACAAAACTTAAAATCTACTTATTTTAACGTTTTAACAAAAAAATATTTTAAAAAGCAAATTAAAAACTTTATAACTATTCTATTTATTTGTTTTATGTCTAAATGTTTATCATTCTGAAAAGAAAGAAATAAAAAATTAACCAAAAAACAAATAATAAATGCGTGTCTTACTTACATGTAATTTCCTTAACCGATATGCACAAATTCTATCAGGAATGCTGAGCACTGCTTTCCTGGAATCGGTTTTTCACCTTTAAATTCAATACCAACTTCATTGTAATAATCTTCGCGAATCGTTTCGGCAAAAACACGGCGAATTCGTCTTCTATTTCAGCCAGTAAAGATTTCCCAAATTTCGTTTTCACAAATTTTAAATTTGATAATTTATATTTTCGAAAAGCTTCCAATTCATTAACTTTCTTCAGCGGCAGGTGTTCCAAAGAAAGTTTATTATTTAAACTGTCGAAATCCATCGCACGAATTTGTTTATAACTGCACTTGTCAACGTTTCACAATAAAATGATTAAATATAGCGTCTTTGACCGGTATAAATGTAATAATAATCACAAAAATTCCACAGCGACGAGTAAGTCAATAAATTCAAACACTCAACAAAAAACTTTTTTTGATTCGATGTATTGTTAGATCCTGGCACTGTTTGCAACGCAATAATTTAAATTTTTGTTTACACAACCAACCTGCCGATCGTTTTCGAGAATGCTTGTTGCATTACATTTTGTACATTGTCTTTTCTTGGTAGTAATGTGCGAAGGAAAATCTGTAATATTTTGAAATTGCTGACTATACATGTTTCTACAAACATGTATGAACTATGAACGAGCAAAAAGTATCGAAGCGATGCATTAAAACATAATTAGAAATGCTTGTTTGATATAATTCATATAAAACTGTAAAAGGAATTATGAAAAATACGCTCATTTCATTGGTCAAGCTTAAATTTTTTAATTTAAATGTACACAAAAAGACTTTTTATTGGTCTAAAAAAAATCCTAACACTTAAATACATTTTTTCTTCTTTCTCGCTTAGTGTCTATAGCGAGACAACGGTGACGGTATATATTTTAAGTAATGGCTTCTCCAATGTTTGGATTGTTCGAAAATATCGTACGAGAAAACAAACAAGTTGGTTCATTAATTGACGAAATAATTTATGTGTTGAATAAATCTGTAAAAATTTCGACTGGGTTGTGCATCAGTACAAATTTTCAACCGAGCGTGAATATATCGCAAGGGGCAAAACAAAAAGTGCTGATATTATCCGGGGAAGAATGGAGAGAGTTTCTGCAATACGTGTCGCGTTTTGAAGAACATTTTAAATTGAAAAGTTCAAAATGTCTTCATTGTTCAACAGAAGAAGTTATATTTTCTGATTTAGATATTTGCAAAGGTGAAATAAAATTAATTTTTCTTCAGTCGCAGGGAAAATTTAAAGTGAAAATTATTAAAAACCAATGTGAGGTAGAATTTGATAAATTAGTGTTTAGCAAATTAAAAAAGTTAATTCATCTTGTTGATTATCGTCTTCGGAGGTTGGAAAAACTCGAGTTTCTAACATATTACAATCATGTAATGCTTCAATATGTAATTGCTTCTAATAAACCTGATCATGAAGATGCGATCACATTTGGATCCGAATTCATCACTGGAAGTACAAAATGCGGAGACGGTTCATTAACGTGGTTCTCTGAATACATCGATTGTATATTGGAACTCTTCGCCTTGCATGAAGACAAGATAAAAGCTGACATAGGAAAAATAATAGTATCAGTTTCAATTTAAATGGAAAAGTTACAAGACGTACTTTGGAAAGTCAACGAGGTACTCGAATTCAATTCACAAAATCTTGGTTTAAGAAACATTAATGAAAATCTTACGTCTTACATTCCCGGGTTTATTTTAATACAACAATCACCGTTGGGTTTACATTATATTTGGAAGAAATTGCCTTCACATTTTCAACAAGATAAAGAACTACAGCTGCGATTACCTTGCTACGAGCATTATAATATTGGGAGGATCCAATTTGATGCTCCACCAAACCCAATTTATTTATGTTGTGAGTGTTTAAATAAAAGTTTTATCAAAAATAATTTGAATGCAAAATGAATGTGCCAGTACTTTTTGCTGTGATTGTAAATACAACATTTTATGTGAATGTTAATATCACGCTGACAAATATAGATGAATGTTATTTGTGTATCGATTTTGAAAACACCAGAAACAACTATTGGTCTAACAATTGGGTGAAGCTTGATAAAACATCGCCGAGAACAACGACGCCGACGACGACGCATTGCAGCATGTTACAAACAAATCTGGAAAATCAAAATGAAGCGGTCGTGGTTTATAAAATTCACTGTATATGTCAAACGGGTAGTCAAGTTCGGGATAACGACTGGAAAATTGTACAAAACATTTCTTCCGAACAATATTTATTTGATAGTGAAAAAATAAAATATTTCTCGTATGAGATTCTTACAAATTCGGTAATATTTTATTTATATTGTTGTTAATATTGTACCGGTACATTAGAAATAATTTAGTTATGTGAGAAAAATGTCAATAAAGCAATTTTTTCTAATTAAGTAGTTACATTTATTTAAATTACAAAAAATTTACAAACTTATACATTCACAAAATTTGTAAAAATTATAAGCAATTTTTTTTGTTAATTTTTACTAACTTTTGCTACCTACCTGTAGGCTTGCAAATTTTGTGCGAAGTGACTTAAGTATCTCCACACCGCTCGGCTAAGCTCTTGGAGATGGGAAGGTTCGACGAAACCCCAAATGCAAAAGGTGGGCAAAAATGATTTAAAATAAAACGCACCAGCTGAACACACTTGTTTATATTTAGCCTGCTCAAAATTTAAATAACTATAACTCAAACATGAAAAAGGGGTATCAATAAACAAATAACACGTTAAATTAAATCCGTACCACAGATCTGTGCTTCGGTCACACATACAGATTATATGAACAACGCAAATAACGATTCAAACACGTTCGGGTACCGATAAACGAACCCCGCGGTTAATAAGTGGTACAATAACCACTCCGCAAGTACAAAGATAAAAGGGGCTACTCCGACCTTGACCTCCTAAGATCCAGCGTCAATGTCAGTCAGCTGTCCAACGTCAACAGATCGGAGCGTCCTCCCGCGGTGGTTAGCGAAGTGGGCCAATGTTGCGGTAAATGGGGAAACCGCCAGAAATGGCGTCGTCTTGCAGGGCGAGTCTATTTTCAACGACGGGGAAAGCCAGGTGGCGGGACTCAATTCGTTGACAAAAGCCAAATCCTGACTCTTCCTGCACCCAAGGGGACGACGATATTTCGCACCCAAATAAAACTCGTACTAAAGCTCGTACGACAACTCGTACCAAAACTCGGAATAAAACTCGGACTAAAAGCCTAAAAGAAGAAAATATGCGTTATGTTTCGTCGCAGTCAGAACAAAGCAAGACATACCTGTTTCGTATTTTAACAGGCTTTGGAAAGCTGTTTCACAAGCTTAAAATTCTCTCCACGTACGATAACAACAGATCTCGGAATAATCCGGTTCCGCCTCCTTCACAAAAGCCAGTGAAAAGGGGCACAAAGGAGCTATCCTTACACACACAAAATAAACGAAGCGTACGGGAGAGCTTGCGGTCTAAGACTGGCTACGGATGCATGTCGCGTTCTTCCCCCAACACCGGTTTAGACAGGGGTCGCTACTGAAGAAACACAGTTTAAACGGGGAACCGAGTGAGACGGAGATATGTAGAATGCCTGAAGTAACAGCGAATAGTTTGACTCATGCAATATTGTGAAATATGGTGCAATGCGACGATCATCACGTACGCCGTATTTCCTACGCTGATACAGGGTGTACGGAAAATTATTATGAACAACTTGAATGGATTTTTCAACCGTAACACTTTGTGTATTCAGTGTTCAAGAACACGGTCGTTCGCCTCGAAAATTCGATGGGTGGAAGTTTTTTTTAATGAGCATGACTGTTTATTCAAACAATATCTTTTAGTTTAACCCAAGATTTTTCAGACATTCCGAGCCATTTGACATACGCCTTCCCACCTTTCTTTCTTAAAATTTTTTCCACCAAGTAAACGTCTTCATGTTTTGCTTTTTGAAGTTCTTCGTTGTAGAAGGCTCCGGAAATCGGCTGTTTCTTAGCATCTTCGAGCAGGTAGGTAACCGGATTGGTAACTTGAATTTTAATAATTTTAAAGAGTTCCGTGGATCACGAGGGGGTATATCCTTTTTCAAATACACCCTTGTATTTGCTGATACGAACTACGGTCGCGGACAAAAAATTTCGGATGTTAGTGTCACTCATCTGACGTATACTATAGGAATTTCTTAACTTTTTACGTCAGTGGAATGACACTGACATCCGAAATTTTCTGTCCGCGACTGTACATCTCCCACGCGATATTTTGGCTTGCCGCGAATTTTGATTTGATTGTAAACCGTTTGCAAAAGCATTTGTTCATTTTCTTTAGTTACGTCTGCGGGAGCCATACAGCCTGCCACAAATCGTCTATAAACTTTATGAAAATTTTTGTGCAAATCGGTTTTGATTGCAGCGGATACCCCGAGCAGGCTCTGTACAGCTGTTTCAGGCCTAGTTGGGCCTTCCTCAGCAGAACCGTAGTCCGAGAACTCCACTGCAAACCAAACCGATATGTCCTATGGTTATTCGCCAATGCGATATGAAAGTAATGGACATTTAAGTAGCGACATCTTTCGATCGCTTGTTGACCTGATATTGCAGTAGGATTGACAAATTGAAGCCAGTCCGCCACATAATAAGTTATCCCAATGCAAGGCTTGGTTTGGTTTGCAGTGGAGTTCTCGGGCTATGGTTCTGCTGACGAAGGCCCAACTAGGCCTGAAACAGCTGTACAGAGCCTGCTCGGGGAATCCGCTGCAATCAAAACCGATTTGCACAAAAATTTTCAAAATTCTCATATGCTTTGACAGCACATGGCCGCCTTGCAATGGGATGACTTATTATGTGGCGGACTGGCTTCAATTTGTCAATCCTACTGCAATATCAGGTCAACAAGCGATCGAAAGATGTCGCTACTTAAATGTCTATAAACTTTATGATTGTAGATCTCCTGGGGAATTTTTTTCTCGCAGGTTTATGTAGTTCATTCACAACATCACGTTGAATTCGACTCATTTTTACTAGTAGTAGCAGAAGTATGTGGCTTAATATGCAATCTAATAACTTTCTTTTCTGCTTGTTTTACGTTTTGGTTAAACTGATGTATTTTAGCATTCGTAGAGTCTTTTAATTTCATTATTTCTCCATTGTAATTATTATGAGGTATGCTTCTTCTATTACTGTTCTCTTTAATTCTGCGATCTATGTTTTGTTGCATTGCTTGAATTTCGATTTCGAATTTATTTAGTTTAGCTTGTAGGTCTTGTTTAAGTTGGTCAGTGATGAATGCTTTGGATGCTAATGTTTGAATCACTCCGTTCAAGTCCTCTCGAATTTGTTTAAATTGTAGCTTTATATTTTGCATAATGTTAAGCTCACTTTCGATTTTTTGCATAATGTTGTCCACGTAAATTTTATTCACGCAATCCGATGGTTCTATTGCAAATCCCACATTGCAAAGTCGTTTATTCTGAATATCATATTCGTTGTTGGAAGTGAGAGAAAAGCCTATGCCTGGAGGACCTCGTGGCGCCTTCGTCTTGTTTAAATATCTGCCAAACTTATCGGTGGTCATATTATACCTGCTTCTCTCAGTTCTTCAATGATTGCAACGATTTCGTTATTATGACTTGTATTTCCAGCCTCTTGTGACGCTTTTAGTAATTTCAATCTTTCCACAATTTCGTTAATATCGTCGTAGAATACGTATTGAAATGGTTTATTTTCGACTTCTAGACCTCCTCCAGTCCACGTCTTACCTCGCTGTCTCTTCTCGAACAGAGGTTGAATAATGTTACGATATTTATCACTGCGACTACCTTTTATTTGTTGATTCGGATCGTTATTTCTTCTGAGAGCGTTAGTGCGAACAAGTATGTCTTTATACTCATCAAGATCTTTTTTCTTGTGACCTATCGGATGGTTCTTGAATAGTAATTCGTACAATCCCGGAGTTCCCTTATATGTAATATTCTTAATTATTAAATCTTTCCCATCCAATGTAACTTCACTGTCACTTATTCGCCATCCTTCGGTTAACGGATCACGATGAATACCGTACACACTATCGTATTTACCATCAGAGTCTTGTACTAAACCTTCAATGTATGACCTTGGCAGGGGGTGGAATTTAGCTAAATCCAGTCATTCACAGTTTCTGGATTCGTCTCTGTCATAGAGTGGTACATTTCTCTGTAATTCGAGAGACTTCTGCTCGTATTAATTTCTTCTTCTTCATCAGTGGAAAACGGATTATGTTCTGCAACAGGTTCTGCTTGAATAAAAGATGGTTGTCTGATCTGTTGTTGTTGTTGCTGTTGTTGTTCAAACATAGGATCGTTTTCAGCTTTCTTCTTTATGGGAAAATAATTTGGTTGTTTTTCGGTTTTTTGTACACTTTTCACTAGATCTATAAGCGGTTCCGTGATTGGTTTATACTTTTGAATTAGTTCATCGTCTCTTTGAAGTTTACCTTTCCTCAAAGCCAAATATTTCTTTCTTATTGTCTTGCTAGCTTTAATAATTTCCAATTTTACATTCTCTTTCGTCTTTTCATCCATCACACCTGCTTTCTCTAAACTACTACCTGTTTTCTATAAACTGTTATCTGTTTATATCCGATTATATTTGTTCTTTGAGTAACTGCTAGCTGTTTATAACAGTATGTATTGATCAAAACCTTTTCGATATCTGCCCTTGTCTATATCGTAATCTTTTGCAATGCATAAAAAGCTGTAATTGTCTTTCCAGCACTCTGCACACATTGACTTGAACTGATCAAATAACATATCAGTACCGATGTGGTCATTAAATATTCTTGTCAGATTTGTTTCAACTTGCTTGAATAAAATTAAAAAGTTGGCGTTGTCACGAATCAAATGTTTCGGGATTCGGGTGTAAGTCTGACAAAGATAGAAACAATCGATGTTTTTATGACGTCCCATGCTAAAATAACTTCTTATCTTGTCCTGCTTATCGCAAGCGACGTCGTCAAAAATAAATATCGAGTTCTCCTTGGCTTCCTCGGCGTTGATTATTGCATCGTTTTCTTTAAATGCATAATAATTTACACCTTTTACTTCGTTTAGAATTTTCCCCAGAGCCTGATATTTTGGTTGGTATAGGGACTTTGAGTAAACGTAAACATTCTCAAAGAGTAAACCGTTCGGGTGAATGATTAAGGACAGCACGGTATTGGTTTTACCACAATTGGGAGCACCTGCAATTATACACCTCATAGTTGAAGGCAGCAGCGGATGACTCTTGTCTTGAGTTTTTTCACACAAGCAATTCATATTGTTAACTGACAATGAATGTGTTTGTTTCACAATTCTCATTTTCACTAATATGTATATATGTGTAATATATTCTCTTTTATTCTCTCAGAGTAAATGATTACGCACAACGGTACGGGTGTCTTAAATACATTTATAAACAAGCTACCGATAGAATTACATATTCCCGGTGGTTATCAGTATTGCGGACCAGGTACAAAATTAAATAAACGTTTGCAAAGAGGTGACCTCGGCATTAACGAATTCGATCGAGCCTGTAAACAACACGACATTGCGTATTCAAAGTTTAAAGATTTAGAAAACAGACATTTAGCGGATAAGGTGTTGGAAGAACAAGCTTGGAGTCGTGTCAAAGCGAAAAACGCGTCGTTAGGTGAAAAGTTAGCGAGTTATTTCGTCACCACAGCAATTAAAGCTAAACGCAAGTTGGGAATGGGTCATCGTAACCGTAATGGAACTCGAGCTAGAAAGAAAGTAGCTTTGAGAGAAATTGTTAAAAAAGTTCACCAGAACGTAAGCAAATTCAAAAATCTAGATGATCCGAAGGAAGCGATGAAAATTGCAAGAGCATCGGCAAAAATTGCTACGAAAGAAACTGGCGGTAAGAAAAACATTCGAAAACCTCGTGTAATTCCCGTTCCAAAAGTTGGAGATATCATCCCGTTTCTCATACCGTTGTTTGCCGGTCTCGGAGCTGCAGGATCTCTTGCTGGTGGTGCTGCATCTATTGCAAGCGCAGTCTACAAAGCTAAAGAGGCTAGGAGAAAATTGGAAGAAACAAAGCGACACAATGAAACAATGGAAGCGATCGCCTTGGGAAAAAGAGGTAGTGGTCTCTACCTGAAGCCGTGTAACGTATGGTATTCAATAACACACTTATTAGAAAGTACAAAGGACTTTATTCGGGTACTTCTAAATACAACATAACTAGGGACACCATCTTGTGTGCCACTGTCCACTGTTGCCAACCCTTTGGCTTCATACACAATGCCCTATGTAACATCTCCCCTTTTTACTTTAACACATGTTTTGTGCAATAACGTTACGATTAACATAATTAAGTAATTTACATAAACTAAACTTAACTAATTTTTATAAATTTACATTTATGGCTTAAAATTAGTAATATTTCTAATAGCTCGTAAGGAACAAACATAATCTTTAAGATAAGCTGGCTTTTTAATCATTCTACCTGATCTAACTGTTGCACTGGGATTACCTTCATTGGTAGTTTCAGGTGCATGCAACAAAACATTCTGTTGATTTGGTTCTACACTCTGTGTCCTTGCCTGTCTAGGACTCTGCACAGATTTTTGATTTTCCGTAGTTCGGTTGTGTATTCTTTCTGTATTGTCTAGTATTGGAACATCGATTTGACTTGTTTTATCTTCAAACTTGTTACCTAAACTTAAGGTTCGTCTATTTCGATGAATGATTTGTCCGTCTTCAGTCTTAACATAATATGATCTGGGATTGTCTCTTTGACCAACAATCATACCACTTGCATGAGGTAGCATATTAGCTTCACTATGAATTTTTACTTTATCACGTGCTTTAAACTCTCTTAACTTTCTAGCCCCTGTGTCATAATAGGCTTTTTGTCGAAGTTGACGTTTTCTCAAAACTTTATGGTAATCATCTCGAGGTTGGACTTCATGCTGCACTAAAGGTAATACACTTCTGGTTTGTCTACCAAACAGTAGTTCAGATGGCGTTGAACCACTTGCATCTACTGGTGTATTGCGAAGTTGCATTAGTGCCATCTCTTTATCCTTCCCTTCTTGTATGATTTTCTTTAGAATTCTTTTGACTGTTTGTATATGCCTCTCAGCCAAACCATTTGATTGATGATGTTTGGGAGTAACAATCGCATGCTTAAATCCCCAAACATTGGCGAAATTTCTAAAATGACTACTAGTATACTGGGTTCTAGAATCTGAATATAATACTTTTGGTATACCGTGTCTTGAAAAGATCTTTTTTAATGAATCTATTACCGTCTGTGACGTTAAATCGTTTAATTTATCAATTTCTATATACTTGCTATATGTATCAACAACTAGTATAAAATGTTTACCTAACAGGTAATATATGTCTGTAGCTAACACTTCCCACGGTCTAGTAGGAATCTTCTTTGTAATCATTGGTTCTTTCACATTGTTGCGTTGGTAGCTACTGCATATGTCGCATTTTCTTACATAGTCCTCAATGTGCTTTGACATTCCTGGCCAGAACAAAGATTTTCTTGCCAGTGCTTTGTACTTATCAATGCCTAAATGTGCGTAGTGAATTTTCTCCAATATTAATTTTCTTGCCTTATTAGGAACAACAATAAGGGTATTTTTAAGTACGAGACCATTACTCTCGCTCAACTCTTCATGGAATGAGAAATATGGTTTTACAAGCTCATTGACATCACTTTTATTTTCAGGCCACCCTGATCTTATATATCTTATTACTTCCTGTAGTTCACGATCTTCGCTAGTTTTCCGTCTTAAATCTTCTAATCTACAATCTGTTATATTTAAATTTTCATTTATCATAGCAACATACGCTTCAATTTCTATTTCTCTCTTAGTTACATTATCATTGATGTAAGATCTGCTAAGGTGATCTGCAATTACAATCTCTTTATCGGGTTTATATACTAGTTCTAGATTAAAAGGTTGTAAACTGATTAACATTCTTTGCAAACGAGGAGGGCATTTATTCAAGGGCTTTTTAAAAATTGCAACTAATGGCTTGTGGTCAGTTTCAACCTTGAAGTGCTGACCCCATAGATACTGATAAAATTTGTTACAACCATTCAATATTGCGAGACATTCTTTTTCAATTTGGCTGTAGGACTTCTCAGTCTGCGTAAGCGCTGATGATCCATAAGCCACTGGTTTATTATTTTGGAGAAGTACACAGCCTAGATCTTCACTTGAAGCATCAACACTCAATACTATGGATTTATTAATATCAAAGTATGCTAATACCGGTGGCTCACATATTAACTGCTTCAGCATTTCATATGCCCGATTGTGCGCATCTTTCCATATAAATGGCATGTCTTTTCTTATTAATTCTCTCAATTTACTCGTGTGTTTCGATACATTAGGAATAAACTTAGATAAATAATTGATCATGCCTAAAAACCTTTGCACTTCTACTTGAGTCTTTGGTTTTTCTAATTTTAAAATCGCTTCCACCTTATCTACATCCACTTTAATACCCTCACCTGTCAATACATGTCCTAAATATTTTATTTTATCAACTCCATATACAAACTTTGCTGGATTGAATTTAACATTGTATTCCCGAGCCCTATCAAAAACGCTTTGTGTTATTTCTTTCAATTTATTTTTTGTCTCGGCCCAAATTAAAATATCATCAATATATATTGCTACATTTTTAATTCCATCAAAAACTTTGCTAAACACCCTGTGAAAAACTTCTGGACTGGAATTCAAACCATATGGTAATCTATTAAAATGATATCGTCCAAACGGAGTATTAAATGTTGTGTACTCTCTTGTGTCACTATTTAAAACAACCTGCCAGAAAGCTTTATGGGCATCTAGTGTTGCGAAATATTTGGCACCACTTAATTTGGCTGAAATTTCATCTAAAGTAGGTAGTTGCAAATGCTCTCTTTTAATACACGTGTTCAAGTATTGGGGATCCAAACAGACACGAATTGCACCATCTGCCTTTTTCACTATAACAAGTGAATTGACAAATTCTGTCGGTTTCTCAATTTTACTGATTACATTTGATTTTTCCATTTCATCAAGTTCTTGTTTTAATTTCTTTAGTAATTTAAATGGTACATGTCTGCTTGGCTCCACTTTACCGCTAGCATTATCTTTTAATACGATTTTGTATTCATAGTTCTTAATTTTCCCAATGCCTTTAAAAAGGTCTTGATTTTCTGCTAAAAGTTTCGTGCCTTCATTTTCCACCAACAGTATTTTTGCCATTTTGGGTGTTGATCTACTAATGAGTTTCATTTTTTCTATTGTTGGCAAACCTATGATAGGTGCTGCTTTACCACTAAAGACTTGAAACTCAATATTCTCGACATTGTTTCTGATTTTAGTATTTAAGTTAATTTTAACCAGAGTCTCAATTTTACCTGAATAGTTTTTTAATATTAAATTTGATTTCTCTATTTTCTTAACATTTAATTCTTTACAAACATCTAAAGGAATGACATTGCATTGTGCACCCGTATCAATTTTAAATGCTATGACTTTGTTTTGATTATCTACAAATGTTAATTTTTCAGTCTTTGTCTAAATTTTTAGCCTGAACACAATCTACGAACAATTCATACAATGCATTATCACTATTACTACTACTATCTACTTCTGCATTTACAAGTTTAACCTCTTTTTTTAATTTTCATTTGCTTTTAAAATGGCCTACTTTAACATTTTCCGCAATTCTTCCCATACGCAGGACATTTCCGATAAGGATGTCTGTAGCCGCATCGTTGACATTCTTGTTGTTCTCCTCCTTGATTTTGCATCGTTGAACTCTGCATCGTGTTCTTCTGTTTGCTGTCCTTGGTTCTGGTTGATGATATTTGCTGCCCTAACGTACTCGGTTTTGACTTATGCTTGCCATAATTCTTGGGTTTCTTGTTAACCGAAGCGACCTCTGCGACATTGTCGAATTTCTTGATTTGCTGTTCTGCTAACTCAGCTGCTTTACAGATCTGAATTGTTCTATTCAGATCAAGGTCACTCTCTCGAAGAAGGCGATCCTTCAATCTTTTATCTATTATGCCTGCAATCATCCGATCACGAATGAGTCTGTCTTTTAATTCTCCCAAATTACAATCTGCACTCAATCGTTTTAATTCTGTGAGATACGAGTCAAATGTTTCGCCCTCATGCTGACTACGAGTAAAGAATAAGTGCGAATTAACACTTTCATTTTTTACGGGGATAAAGTAATTATCAAATTGCTGTAGCACATATTCATAGTTGTTCTGTTGTTGTGCTGTGAGATTAAATGTATTATAAATATCGATGCAGGCATCACCCATGCAATGCAGAAGAAGTGCTACTTGTATACTTCCGCGTTTGAGGTTAGCTCCTGATGCCGTGCGATATAATTCAAACCTTTGTTTCCATCGCTTGAATCCGTCTGTAGTTAAATTTGATAAATTTTCTGGGGGTTTCAAGTTTCAATCCCGATATTCCTTGGCCTGGTATGGCGGCAGCAGCACCGACGTCCATGTTTTCATTCACCTCAGGATCCTCCATTTCTTTGACTTTTTATGCCACTTGTTAATATTTATTTTACACTGATCTAAACACTGATCCTGTCCTGCAGCGCCATGTAACGTGTGGTATTCAATAACACACTTATTAGAAAGTACAAAGGACTTTATTCGGGTACTTCTAAATACAATATAACTAGGGGCACCATCTTGTGTGCCACTGTCCACTGTTGCCAACTCCTTGGCTTCATACACAATGCCCTATGTAACAAGCCGTATCGTAAAGGTATTGGATTATATCTACATCAGAAAAAAAAACTAATTAACAGACTGCCTCGAAGAGCACTAACAGATTCTGATGTGATGAAATTTGCAAAGAAAAATATACGTTACTTCAGAGGTGTCTTTATGCGCGATGCATTACCTCCAGGACGACCGTATCGTTTCGAAAGCGGCATAGTTAATTTGGATTCTAAAAACGGACCCGGTTCTCACTGGGTTGCCTACGTTAAAAGAAATCAAACAGTTTTGTATTTTGACAGTTTCGGAAATCTTCAACCACCTCTAGAATTAATTCAATACTTTGAAGGCAGTCGCATAATATATAATCACGATAGATTTCAGAAATTCAATGCTGTAAATTGTGGACATTTATGTTTGGATTTTTTATATAAAGAATGTAAACTTGTGGGAAAATAAACAGTTGTAGTTGGAGAAACAGAGTGGTGTATTATTGTTTACTTTCATTCAGCGTCATGTCGAGAACATTCACTCTAGTGAGCAACAGTAGTCTACTTTCGGCAAGTTATTATCCTCCGATTGAATTAGATCCTAATCATGAGTATCAGATAGGTCTGCTCAGTCTTTTTACCTACAACACTATACCCAACGTTGAAGAAGGAAAAATAATAAATTCTATTATGATACTAACAAAGTTTTAAACATTCCAACTAGTTCTTATGAGATTGAAGATTTGGAAAAATTTCTTCAGAAAGCGGTTTCCAAATCGACATCCAACGAAAAGGAGCAGAAAGATACTTTGTCTCTACAAGCGAATAACAATACGTTGAAATGATTTTGAAAAATCCGACTCCATCGGACGCATGCTAGGATTTTCACCAAAAGTGTTGGAAGCTAATAAGCTGCATCATTCAGATATGCCCGTTGAAATTATTAAAGTCACGACGGTACAAGTTGAATGTAACATTGCAACCCATTCAGTTTACGATGACAAGCTGTCACATACGATTTTCGAGTTTTCACCGTCTGTCGACACCGGTTATAGCATCAACATTACACCACACAATGTCGTCTATTTACCAGTTGTAGTGCGTAAAATCGACAATATTACTCTAACGTTGTTAGACCAGAACGGATCTCTGATAAATTTCAGAGGTGAACAAATTCGTGTCAGTCTTGAATTAAGAAAGCAAGCAGCATAATGGGTTTGTGCTTCCATAACAATAATCGCAGCTAGGAGAATAATAATAGTAATAATAAGGAGAACATTGACTCTGCTCGTTTCAGTCGACAGTCGTCTGTCCAGAGATTAACATCCAGCAACGTACAGTTTTCACAAAGTTTGGGTTTTAAAGTGAAGACAAACATCACGATCAACAATGTTACAACTCCTCGACAGTCTCAACTTTGATGAAACAATAACCAAGAAGCAATTTCATTGGTATTCCCCCACATATAAAAATTTCAACAACAACGATGAAGTGAGAATCTTAATAAATCATCAAGACATCTATACGTATCCACATGAAAGTTATCTCTACATTGAAGGCACGTTTCAAGAGAATCCCGAAGGTACTGGCAATTGCAAATTAACGAATAACGCGTATGCATTTCTCTTTGAAGAACTGCGCTATGAAATAGATGGAAAAGAAATTGACAAAGTTCGAAATGTTGGAATGACGAGCACTCTGAAGGCATACTTGTCCTACAACGAAGCAGAGAGTAAGGTTTTGCAGGTGGCCGGATGGATACCCTTACAAAATGAACATCCGACTTTACAAGTCAACAAATTTACTGCATGCATACCACTTAAATTTTTGCTGGGTTTTGCGGAAGACTATAAGAAAATTATCATAAACGCCAAGCAGGAAATAATATTGCTTCGTTCAAGAACGGATAACAACTGCTATATAGGTTCTGGTACGAAAACTGCAAATATCACCGTACAGAAAATCGAATGGCATGTCCCTCACATTACTCTAAATGATGAAATGAAATTACAAATGTTAAAAGTTCTACAACAATCGCAATCAATTTACATTCCATTTAGGCAATGGGAACTGCACGAGCTTCCTAGTATGCGTCAGACCAAAAACGACGTTTGGCCGATAAGAACATCAACAAACTTGGAGAAACCTAGATATGTTATCGTGGCTTTTCAAGATGGTAAAAACGATAAGCATGATAAGGATGGAGCCGATTTCGATCATGCTCATATTAGGAATATAAAATTGCATTTGAATGCCGAAAGCTACCCATATAAAAATTTAAATCTCGAAATGACTAGAAATAAATTCGGAATTGCGTATCTAATGTACGCAGATTTTCAAAAAAGCTATTACGGACATATTAACAGCGCGCCTATTATGAATCTAAAAGAATTTCGCACTAAAGCCATGTACGTCATCGATTGTTCAAATCAAAACGAACCGATTAAATCTTCAACAATCGATATACTGCATACTGTCTAATAATTCACGATAAAGTTGTGGAATATAATCCCGCAACAAATATTGTTAGAGAAATAATCTAAATGTGTTATGTTAAAAATGCAAATAAATAAAATTTTTCTAAATAATTGTTTTATTGCATTCAATCACAAAAAGTTATTTGTTAGTAATGTCAACATCACGTGAACATATTTTAAAAAATGCAAATAAGCGCTTTTCTCTTGTTCTTTACTATTAACAAGACTCTTTACTTTTCAGTCTTCTATTTGCATCGTACAAATAAAAACCTTGAGTGAAATGAATAAAAAAACGTCAAATTTACATCAGAACCATCAGAAATATTAGATATTTAATATTGGTAAATGAAATGCTATGTCTTGTGGCACAATGTTTTTTTATTATTATAACGGTTTCGCCTTTTAAAAAGGCATTTTCAAGTTATATATAAAATTAGATATTTAATTTAAGTGATGAGCAAGAAGAAGAAGAAAAAACGAATGGATGCAATACGCACACGATCGAGCACGATTTCGAAGACGCATTGACAAGTTATCAGAAATAATTGATCCAGTTTTACACAAAAAAACATGAAATTTATAAGAAGGAAGCTAATACAAGATCATTGGTTATCGATTTGGAAGGTTTTGAGCTGGACATGTTCGTCGTAAAAGAATTAGCAATCTTCGATGGAGAAGGTACAGCACATTTCATATTTAAACCTCCAACCCATTTCAAAAATCTCAGTAGATAGGCTATGGGCGTTCGGGGCCAATTTTCCATAAGATTTAACACAGGCCTCGAGATTGCAATTTTTGCGGGGATCTTGGTGAGGGGAGTGCGGGGCTGAGGGGACGGGAGGTCGCGTGCTGCAGCTGAAGGGGGACGCGGGCAAGCAGGAGCGAGAGGGGGGACGCGGCAGTGGAGAGCGAGAGAGAGAGAGAGGTAGAGAGTTTCGCTCTCTCTTGCAGTAGCAGCAGCGTGTAGTTCCGAATTTGAACATGCGATTTTGAGTAGATGGCGCCCTAAGTGAATAGCGGCGGCGCGGCGCGGGCGTTTAATTTTCAAACGATTACTTCGCTGTTTTGTTTGCAGCAGCTGCGTGTAGTTGCGTCACGTGGTCGATTAATCGTGCTTAATGAAAAAAATTCTTTTTCGCCTTTTTGCGGAGGAAAGGAAGATTCGAACCCGGTGCCCACTGTTTGCAAGGCGTTCACCTAACGCACTCGGCCATCGAGCATCTTAGGAGCGGCGGGTTAACAAGCGGAATAAAAAAAAAAAAGAGAACTCAACTGTCGTTCGCTCGCCGAGGGTGCGCGCGCGCGGGTCGGCTTTCACTCAGAATGCTTGGGGTACGTTGCTACATCAAGGGTGTATCGTGAAGACTGGGGCGGCTGTCTTGTAGCCTCAAGGATGAAAGGGGGATATTGAGAAATTATACTTGTACGTTACAGGTTAAAGCGTTTTATTTTCATTTAAAAATTATTTTAAAATTATGAAAATGTCAAAAATACTTCTAAATGTTCTGACGATATAGCATACATACATTCTAAACTAAGTATGTTATAAAAATGTCAGTTTTCTAATAATATACATGCAAATAATAAATCTTTTACATATTTTTATTTATTAGTACTAAAACCAAAGCGAAATTTATAATTCTGTGAAAACTTTTCCAAACTGTTTTCCAAAATGATTTTAAAATAATTTAATAAAAGAATAAATGGTATGAGAGCAACATAAAGAAGCCGTTGCTGAAAAGTTTAGAAGAGAAACCTGCAGTTCATTTAACAAGATTGAAAGTGAACCTGCAAAATCCTAAATTATGGTTCGTCAGTTTGTGTCATGAAGATACTATTGTGTCCGATTATGAATGGGATAATTCGCGTTACTGCATTAATAATCAAAGCAGCTTACCTTGGAATCATAATAGAATAGTGTTTTGTAATCAAACATAAATTAGTACATTTTTTTTTCTTGTTAACAGTAACATTAATAAACCTAAATTAAAATAATAAAAAGTTTATATTTCCAATACCTAACGTATACTGTTTTCCAAAATGATTTTAAAATAATTTCTTTGATTTAGATGTTAAGTTAGCGTACTTTAAAATTTTTTTTTTTTTAGTTTTTTTTTCCTATTCAAATTAATCATATGATGCAAATCTGAAACATTTTTTTTATTTTTCATCTTGCTATTCTATTAATAAAAGAATAAATCGTAAATTTTATAGTAAATGCAACTGAAATAATTGCTATTTTTGTATTATTTAAACTTTTTATTAATTTTTATAATATATTGAAACTTATATAATTTGTTACAGGAATAATTTGTCACAGAATACAATAAAAGGAGGTTATTTTTATATATGTTTTCTATATTTCACCTAATCCTATCCAACTTAGATTAAATTAATTTACGGCTATGAAGTGAAAACATCCAACCATTTCAATATTTTTACATTCAATAATAATCAATCTCCAATGAAAATAATTTCTCATTGAAATTAAAAGCATTGAAAAAAATTATATCAGTGCATTTACTGTCTTTTTACTTATGTATACACTGTGTCCACATTTCGATGCTCACCATTGGTATCTCGGTTATTAGAAAACATAGAGCAACGGTTAAATGGGGAATGTTTTGCAGAATTCAATGATCGCCACATATCTCATTTCAAATTTACCATAACTTTTTTAAATTTTAAGATAATTAAAGAAAACCAAAATTTGCCGATTTCAAAGTTCCTCAATAACTCGATAACACCTAATGTGATCTCTTCTAAAGTTTTACAATGTTCAGACACGTTTTTAAGACATAGCTTTAACAGATATAAACAGATTGTCATTTGTTTTCAAGTTATTAGTGCTAACTTTTGTTTTTCATATGGCAGCCATATTGGATTTTTGATTAGTTAGATAGTCTTTAAAAAGAGCTTTTCAACGATGTATAACATACCCGAAAAATTTTTATTTGTAGGGGATATATTAACAAAAACATAAATTAATTTCTAATATGAAATTAGTAGGCTATGAAATTAAACAACAATAAGGAATAAAAGCTTAAAGATACGCTAAGTAATACTGTAAAATAACGAAATGTTACTGATGTTTAATTTCATATTAACAAAAAACAGACTGCCCAATAAAATTAGTAAGCCATGGAATTAAGCATCTGCGTGAAACAAAATGACAAGCTGTCAACTTACAATTAGTGCTACAGAGATTAGTTAACTAAAATCTTGTGTATTCGTAATTATTGATAAGTAATTATTTTTAAATATTAACATTAATAAGTATTGTTGTAATGGCACATAAATATTCAAATGATGAAAAAGTTGATATGTTGGAAGTGTATTTCAAAGGAAATAGAAACTCTGAAAATGCGTGTACGAGTTACGCTGAGTGTTTTCCGGAAAGACAACAACCTCACAGGACAATGTTTGGAAGGATAATTAGCAATTTACGGAACTTTGGAAGTTTCGAACAAAAAGGAGCTAACTACAAAGTTAGTGATGCTGTTTTACGTCGAAATAATATTTTGCAAAATGTTACGAACAATCCAAGCACATCAGTTCGCCGAGTGGCTCGTGAAACTGGAATTCCAAAATCGACTATTCACAAAACCTTGAAGAAAAGCAAATACCACCCTTACAAACCAACAATTGTACAAGGTTTAAACGATAATGACTATCACCGAAGATTACAGTTTAGTAGGTGGTACCTACGAAAATGTGAAGATGATGCTAATTTTCCTAGGAAGATAGTCTGGACAGATGAAACACGATTACCAATTGCAGAGTGTTCAATAGGCATAACTATCATCATTGGTCTACTGAAAATCCACATTTGGTAAATCAAAGAAGATTTCAAGTTCGATTTGGTTTTAATGTCTGGTGCGGTTTAATTGGTATGCAGTTTGTTTATATTTTGTTTTGTTTTTTGAGTTTAGTTTCATTTTAGATAATCACTTAATAGGTCCTTTCATCTTTGATTACAATTTGACTGGTAACAGATACGTGGAGCTACTAACAAACGAGATAATACCTGCTTTGAGAGAAATTATTAATCCTGAGAACATGCAAAACATTTGGTTCCAGCAGGATGGTTGCCCGGCCCATAACACTCGTGACGTACAACTTTTTTTGAGAGAAAACTTTAATGAGAGAGTGCTTTCAAATAATGGACCAGTGCAATGGCCTGCGAGATCACCTGATCTTACCCCGCTTGACTTTTATTTATGGGGTACCACTAAAAACGAAGTATTTAATTTTGCACCGCCAGAAACTCGATAAATTTTAGAAGAAAGAGTGGTGGATGTACTAAGATCATTAAACGGAAACACACTTCGTAGAGTTTGTAATTCTGTTAGAATAAGGTGTCAAAAGTGTGTGGATCAGAATGGTCGTCATATTGAACAGTTTATTTAAGTAAAGCTGAGCTTTTAGTACTCTTTCTTTACTTTTTACTTTTATGACTTTTCTTATCGTTTCCTATTTCGTTTTCAGTATTACTTAGCATATCTTTAAGATTTCATTTCTTATTGTTGTTTAATTTCGGAGCCTACTAATTTCATATTAGAAATTAATTTATATTTTTGTTAATATCTCCCCTACAAATAAAAAATTTTCGGGTATGTTATACATCGTTGAAAAGCTGTTTTTAAAGACTATCTAACTAATCAAAAATCCAATATGGCTGCCATATGAAAAACAAAAGTTAGCAGTAGTAACTTGAAAACAAATGACAATCGGGGGCTTCTGTTTATATCAAAAGCTTTGTCTTAAAAAAGTGTCTGAACATTGTAAAACTTTAGAAGAGATCACATTAGGTGTTATCGAGTTATTGAGGAACATTGAAATTGGCAAATTTTGGTTTTTTAAAATTATCTTAAAATTTAAAAAAGTTATGGTGAATTTGAAATGAGATCTGTCACGAGTATTGGATTCTGCAAAACATTCCCCATTTAACCGTTGCTCTATGTTTTCTAATAACCGAGATACCAATGGTGAGCATCGAAATGTGGACACAGTGTGTATATATATATATATATATATATATATATATATATTATATTTTTGACTGAAAATATTTTAAAGTGCTTCATAATTAATTTCTTCCTTTCTGGTAAATTGCAAATAATTTTGTATAAAATGTAAAACCATTCTAAAATGGTGAATTAGTTAAAGTGTATACGAGAATTTTCATAATTTTTATATAAAAATCATGAAACTGTTGTAAAAAAAATTCTACGGTTACAGTTTCATTGAGCATAAAACTATAATTCACATGCGGATGATGTTAATGGATTATGAATTACTTTATATCAGCATTTATTCTATTTAGACTTGTATTTTCTGTCGCAAGGTAAAACTTTATCTCAACACTTTGAAACGTACTGAACTGTACTGAAATCAAAGTTTTACCAGTTGAAATTCCTTTTGATAAATAATAATTCTTCTAAAATGTTTGAAGCAAAGGACGCTATAATAATAATAATAATAACTCTGTTGGAAAAGGTGAGTTTCATTATAGCGTTTTAATTGCGGTGAAAAATTACTTTACGGGAAAAATTCTTAAACCGTAGGCTCAGATAATGCAAACTTTGCGGAAATAGTCGCCGGTTCGGGGCCAAAAACCCATAAGAAATAACACAGGCTACAAAAAAAAAAACGTCAAAATCGGTGCATGACCTTGGAGCGTCTGAAGATAAGCGGTGTCTGGTGACCTTCTGGAAAACAGGTAACTGTTTTGGAAAACAGATAACAGTATCTGTGGAACAAATCAAACAGTATCAAACAGATAACAGTATCTGTGGAACAGATCAGTTATCAGTTACCAATTTTTTTTTATACAGGAGACAGTTTTATTTCGTGATCTACGTAAGGAAGTTGCATTTGGAAACTGATTTTAACTGCTCGGATACTGCTACCCGTTATTTTATAAACTGCCACGTGTTTTACCTGTTATTTTATAAACTGCACCTGTTTTTACCAGTACACCGAAAAATCGTTCGAAGTACAAAGTTCCTAAAGTCTAAGCTTCACCGAGACGGATATTCATTCAAATAATTCTTGATAAAACGTCTTAAGCTTTTGGATACTGTTAACACAATTCTTCAGAATAGAATGGTAAGATGTAGATGGTATGTATCATTGAACTTACCTTAATAATTGTTGAAAAGATGCATGCATACACAAGAGATGTAGACAGAATGATTGATGATTACCAAATTTATGATTTTAATGAAAATTAAATATCCAATTAAATTCAAGCTTATTAAATTCGAATTAAAGTTTTGCATAAGAAACCATGACCTTGATATCAATTCTCAAAAGGTTTTAGCATAGGCGTCTAAAATCTCGAGAAACCAGTACAATAAAACTGCTCCCTGTATAATAAAATTGCCTCCTATATAATAAACCAATATAACAGTCCCTGTATACTAAACTGGTTGTTGCTCAGCACGTTGTTCATAATTAATTATTTTTTCATAATCGTTATCGTTGCAGCAACCTAATCTAAGCCTATTTTCTGCTCGTTATCAATTAATTAGCGTTTAAGAAGTGTAAAATAATGAAAAATATGTGGTAAATATATGAACATGAATAGTTTATTTATCAATTTTGCACATTTGTCTAAAAAGTAAATAAAGTAATCATAAATACATTGCATTTATGAAGTTGATATTTATAAATTTGTACGTAGCTTTCCATTAGATAAAATGTGCAAAATAAAAAATTGGTTAAAAATATCAGTTTATTTTTTGTTTTTCAATATAAAATGAAAATACAGATATGCAGTTACAGAAATCATCTTTATTTTTATAATATAGGAATTAAACTTTATTTCTTAGGAAGAACAATATTCAGTTTTTTCTTAATTATACACATTATACCTAGTAAATAAGTTTTCATTTTAGTGATATCAATTTTGAAAGAAGCAATCTAATTTGTTCTAATACGTTTATGTTGGGGCAATTCAGTTTGAAGACGGATAAATCACGTGGTTCTGTTCTAATTAAAGTACGAGTAAATTCATTGTATTCATAATAATTGTTATCGTCGAAGTATAGCATTCCATTAATGTATCGAAAAATACTTCGAACAGTATTCGGTATGCCTGGAAATTCCTCACTGATTAAACCATAACGTTTTCTTCATAGATTACACTCATCCAATTCAACAAAAACATTTTTTTTTTTCATATAATAGTATTGTTTTGCCTGTATACGTATTGACTATTCCTTGTATTTCATTTTGTTGTCCATGATAAAAAGATGATAACGGTTTCTTTTTTACAAATCGTAATTTTCTAAGTTACAGAATTTATTCCAGTTAAACTTTCCACTCTGTATAGAAATATCGATCCATTTGTACATTTCACAAAAATGTATTAATTATGTTAATTATAACCTACATATTTTTACTTACATCAGCATGTTATATCAATTCTGAAACCAATTTTGCTTAATAAGTCTGTTTGCATGTGAATTACGTTTAATTAGTATAAAGAAGTATGTATGTGTGATTGTAACTGACGTTAGCGTTTTTGTTAATTGTTCAATTAGATCTTCAAAATTGAGTCCAATTTGGCTTTGTTAAAATATTATAATGAGCATTTAAAACATCAGTTGAGACTTAAATTTAATAACTCGAAAAAATCTGCACTGAAAAATTTATTGTGGCAAGACATGGATTCCTGTTTTAATAATAGAGTTAGAACCGGAATAATTGCAAACTTAAACATTAAGGAACCAAATGAGTTTCTTGATAAGGCATTTAGGAGTTTTTCAATCAAAATTAAAAATGAATTAAAAAAATCTCTTCTTAAAGTAAATGTTATTTTCACAGCAAATTTCATTAAACCTAGCAGTGGTGACACAGATATTAAATATTTTAATACAAAAAATCGCGTAATAGACTACGATACCAACTTAAAAACTTGGTATTTAGAATTCGTAAAAAATAATATTTTAACAAAACTTGGAGAACGTGATTCAGGGTGGGCTTAATTTAATAATTATACACAACATTAATAATTATACACCCATAAATTGCGACATTTCCACATACGTTAGTATGTCTCCATTCATTAGGAAAAAAAACTGCTATATTAAATATTGAAAATTTTGATGAATATTGTTTCTTATGGTCAGTTACAGCACATCTCTACCCTAAACAAAAATTTAAATTTTTGCGTTGCAAACAGTGCCAGGATCTAACAATATATCGAATTAAAAAAAAAGGTTTTTTTTTTTGCTGAGTGTTTGAATTTATTGACTTACTCGTCGCTGTGGAATTTTTGTTATGTTCAGTACGTTTAAAAGTGCTGAGATAAAGTTTTACCTTGCGACAGGAAATACATGTCTAAATAGAATAAATGCTGATATAAAGTAATTCATAATCCGTTAACATCATCCGCATGTGAATTATAGTTTCATGTTTAATGAAACTATAACCATAGAATTTTTCTGCAACAGTTTCATGATTTTTATATAAAAATTATGAAAATTCTCGTATACACTTTAACTAATTTATTTATAATTAAATTGATTTGTTTAATTGGCAGTATTAGAGAAATAGAATATCTTATAAATCACGTGAATTATTTCAGCCTGATTGGGCCTCATCAGAGATATGTATTAAAAAATTACTTTTTGAAAGGATAATAATTAAATTATACACTTACATATTTTTGAATTTCCAATAACCCAAAAACAAACCCTGAAAGAAAACTTTTTGAAAAACCGTCTATTATCTTGCAAAATTGAAAGGAACAGTTACGTTTCATCATTCAAAAGGCAAAATGTGACAGTAAAATAAATAGCGTAAGTAACATTTGTAAGTAACAGGGTTTGTTTTTGGGTTATTGGAAATTCAAAAATATGTAAGTGTATAATTTAATTATTATCCTTTCAAAAAGTAATTTTTTAATACATATCTCTGATGAGGCCCAATCAGGCTGAAATAATTCACGTGATTTATAAGATATTCTATTTCTCTAATACTCCAATTAAACAAATCAATTTAATTACAATTTCATTTGGCAAGAACTACAGCTGTCATTAATTTATTTATATAACAAAATTATTTGTAATTGCAAATATGTAATTCTACATATAAGTAAAAAGACAGTAAATGTACTGATATAATTTTTTCAATGCTTTTAATTTCAAGGAGAAATTATTTTCATTGGAGATTGATTATTATTGAATGTAAAAATATTGAAATGGTTGGATGTTTTCACTTCATAGCCGCAAATTAATTTAATCTAAGTTGGATAGGATTAGGTGAAATATAGAAAACATATATAAAAATAACCTCCTTTTATTGTATTCTGTAACAAATTATATAAGTTTCAATAGATTATAAAATTAATAAAAAGTTTAAATAACAAACATACTTTAACAAAAAATTATAGATTATTATAAAGTGAGTTGAAATATCAAAGAAAAATAAGGACAAGGTATTATAAGTATAAAAGAAATTTGTATAATTATGAAAAGTGAGTTAGAATAAAATTTTAAAATATCAAGTGAAAGTTAAAATAAATTCATTGAAAACAAGAGCAAGGTATTACAAATATAAAAATTGGTATAACTATGAAAAGCGAGTTGTTACTTCAAAATAATTTATTGTATCTTACTACATTGCTGTCAACACAAAATAATGTTGTTTATTTACTTAGAAATTTGCAATTTCTTACACAAATATTCACACAAATAATGACCAAATTCTAAACGATTTTCTAAATACAATTCAAGCCCATCCAAATCATTACAGTAACACTCAACGTTATAGTTATCTTTTCTAACACCTAATCGTGCCAATCCTCCGAAACCACTCGTAGCGGTAATAATCATCTCATATTTTTCATTCGTAGATGGTTCCAAGTCAATGAAATCTCCTTGATCTTTAATGCTTTGAATCTCTGCTAACAAACGAAGTTTAGCTGGAGACATTTTCACCTTCGCATACGTTTAGAAACTGAAGAAAATAATGTGTTTCCATTAACTTTTATTCCTGGTAAGATTTCATTGATAATAACTTGAATTTATCTTTGAGATTTTCTAAACTTTTTAACAGAATAAATTACAGCGAAACGATAATCATTTATTAAACAGAAGTGCACCAGTTCGCTCCCTCCTACGCAACCTCAGAGTATTTAGTGCAAAAGAAACATTTTCAAAATTTAGAGAGGGTTGTCCTCTACATCATTCTCTGATAGCGAGATAGCAGTTTGTTATAGTTATTGTAAGACGAATCAAGGTTGAAGCGTGCGCGATTAAGGGCTATGGGTCTGACTTTTTATTTTTTCATATAGAATGCACACCATTATTAAACTAATGTGTGTTGTAAGCTTGGAATGATAGTATTCATCCAGAGAAAATCTGCTAACGGAACAGAATAACTCGAATCTCAAGGAACCGGAAAATTATTTTGAGTTATAGAAATTCCGAGTTAGAGACTGAGATTTCAGTTTATATGCAATATGCAGGAACATCAATAAATTTTAACTTACAGAAAATTTGACTTACAGAAAATTTTATGTTGTGAATGTTCGAGTTATGGAGTTGTGACTGTATTTTAAAAGTTAAAGCTATAATACTTTTTATAACTTCTTTATTAATATTATCTCTGGGGTTTATTTACAGAAGTATAGATAGTTCATATCATATTTTTCATATACACCTCAACGCTTCCTCTGATTAAAGTGCTTTTGTTTATGTTAAGATAGTAGTCTGATTTTATCTGCTGCCACAAAGCCGTTTTGCTTATACGTATGAGGTCATTTCGTTTAATAGAAATATCTTTGAGCAATGTCTTCACCAATATAATTAATTTCATAAACATTTCTATAATTATCGAATGACATATGTTTTTAAATTATTAAAAATTATTCAATGTTCAAAAGGAATGAATAAGAGTTATTTATTTTTATTAATCGACACTTGCTGATAAATTTCATGCTGATAGATGTAAAAATCTTGATGATTGATTTTCAAAATCATATATGTATATTAATTCTATAAACTTAAAAACTGTGTATGTGTTAATTCCATAAACATTTCTACAAATATTGAAAACATTTTATATTATTTATATTTGTTTTCCAGGTAAGTTAAATATATATATATAGTTAATGGCTTATTGCAGTTTGGTAGGGATCTCCATTGTTGTCAGACTGAATCATTTATCTCAGGTTAATAATGAATGAATATTATATACAGGGATATTCACATAAACCGTTCGTTAAGAGTTTTCAAGGTTGCAGTTCACGTAGATATTTGAAATTTAAGGAGCAAGGGTTTTCCGTGGAGATCTCTTTAAATAAAATAAAATTGCCTTTGTATCACTTCCGGTTGTACCGGAAGTCGCTATCAACTCGCTTATTTTAAATGGAATGCTATATTTTTTATCACGTTTTTGAATTCTACATGTAAAAATATGTTAAATTGCAATACATTTCCCTATCTCTAAAATGCATCATTTTTGAGATATTTTGAATTTTCTTAGAAATTTGGATTCTGCAATCTGATTTTCAAAAAATTATAACACAGCTGTTATTGAAGCAATTTTATTTGTAATAGCTAATATTGTATTTGAAGCTTTAAGGTTCTTAAAAATTCCATCAGCATAATCTATTAAGCTACAGGCTGTCTAAAATGCACCGCTCCACTCGAAGATATTCAAACACAGAAAAATACTTCTTTTCAAATGGAATGACCGATATTTTAATGCACCATTGTATGTGGAATCAAATGCTGCGTCGAACTGTACTAGCATTCCCTATACCTAACTTTAACAGTTTTTGAGTTATGAAACATTTTCGATTTAATTCATAGAAAATTACAATTTTAATAGGTCAAATATTTTTAATTTTATTAAGATAGCATGGAAATTATAACAACGATTACTGTTACTACAAATTTTGTAGTCAACCAAAGAAAATAGAATTTGGCAAGTGGAAATTCACAAATTTTAATAGTTCTTTAATCATCCTTCTCTTAGGACGCTTGTGATCTTATAAAACGAAAAAGTATGAATTTCATTACTTTAAATTGAAGAATAAAATAGCTGCTAATTTGCAATTCTCTGGGTTAGCGTGAAAGTATTTTAAAACCATTGTCTAATTATCTTCGTTATTTGTTACTGATCTTCGTACATTTTATTTTTCCAAATTGTATAAAGTTAGGTTCAAACTTTCCAAACTGTGTTTTATTCATAGGAGACAAGAGGAGTACATTTGATTGAACACACATTCTCTGCTCTGAACAATTTTAGATCATTCTTCATGAATTTAAAAAATAGATTTAAAATATCAGCGTTTGAGTAATTTTGATTTTGATTCTCAAATTTTTTTTGCTTTTGCTTAAAATTTGTAGTAACAGGAAACGTTAAATGCAATTGTTTGTTGTTTTCATAATTATATCAACAAAATTAGAAATATTTAACCTAATAAATGTCAATGTTTATGTATTAAACCAGAAATATCTTATAACTGAAAAACTGTTAAAGTTAGGTATAGGGAATGCTAGTACAGTTCGACGCAGCATTTGATTTCACATACAATGGTGCATTAAAATATCGGTCATTCCATTTGAAAAAAAGTATTTTTCTGTGTTTGAATATCTTCGAGTGGAGCGGTGCGTTTTAGACACCCTGTAGCTTAATAGATTATGCTGATGGAATTTTTAAGAACCTTAAAGCTTCAAATACAATATTAGCTATTACAAATAAAATTGCTTCAATAACAGTTGTGTTATAATTTTTTGAAAATCAGATTGCAGAATCCAAATTTCTAAGAAAATTCAAGATATCTCAAAAATGATGCATTTTAGAGATAGGGAAATGTATTTAACATTAACATATTTTTACATGTAGAATTCAAAAACGTGATAAAAAATATAGCATTCCATTTAAAATAAGCGAGTTGATAGCGACTTCCCGGTACAACCGGAAGTGATACAAAGGCAATTTTATTTTATTTAAAGAGATCTCCACGGAAAACCCTTGCTCCTTAAATTTCAAATATCTACGTGAACTGCAACCTTGAAAACTCTTAACGAACGGTTTATGTGAATATCCCTGTATAGTGGAATGCTTTCATTCAAGAATTTATGTTTTAAACTCTGGCAACATCGCTTGAGATTCTTATAATATATTTACGAATTGTCAACATAATCAGTTATTTCAAACACCGCAATATGGAACGTAAGAGTAACCACATATATGTTCAAGTGAATATTGTTTGATATTTTTTTCCTGTTTCAGAAAGATATTTAATAATAGAGGAGTTGAGACGGAGGCTGCCTCCCCCTACGAATGTAAGTTTTATATATACATATATTTGTTGATTTTTGTTAACTTTTAAGCACTTGTTGCAGTTTGATTTGTTTAAATTAACGATTCTGAATTAATCTCGTTTTTTCTAACGTTTATATTCAAAAAATTCTAAAGATTATGTACATAGTTACATAATTATAAATATGATTTTTAAATAACAACACACTTGATAACTTAATAACAAATTTTTGAAATGATTCTTTAACAATATTTGCTTTCTTTAATTATTTTACTTTATTTCAGAACTATTTCATAGCAGGTTGGGAGGGGCAGCCTCCTGCAAATTACTATTTGTCGTTTCAGTTTCAATCGAAAATGGTGTTTGCCCTCCTAGATGGAGGGCAAATATACGCTATTATGTGAGTTTTAATCTTTTTTTATTTTCTATCTGATAAATTACTAATGTACATTTTTCTTATAGTTCTCCTCCAACCCCAGGAATGGAGGGGGTATTAAGCATTCATCCACCTCATGAATCTTAATGTAAGCATAAGTTTCTTTACCTTGTTCTTGTTTTCAATTAATTTATTTTTTAAATTTTATTTCAACTTGCTTTTCAAATTTTTAACTTTACCTTAACCTTGTTCTTGTTTTTAGAGGGTAAATTACTAATGTACATTTTTCTTACAGCACCCTCTCCTCTGGGATAGGATCCTAAATGTAAGCATAAGTTTCTTTATCTTGTTCGCGTTTTCAATTAATTTATTTTTTAATTTTATTTCAACTCACTTTTCAAATTTTTATAATACCTTGTAATATCTTTACCATGTTTTTTATTTTCATTAAATTTATTTCAACTCGCTTTTCAATTTGAATCAATGAATTTATTTTATATTTCTATACATGTAATACCTTGTTCTTGTTTTCAACGAATTTATTTCAACTCGCTTTTCAATTTTAACCTTCATTTTATATTTTTATACTTGTAATATATTGTCCTTGTTTTTGGAGGGTAAATTACTAATGTACATTTTTCTTACAGCACCCCCTCCCCTAAGATAGGATCCTAATGTAAGCATAAGTTTCTTTACTTTGTTCTTGTTTTCAATTAATTTATTTTTTAAATTTTATAATACCTTGTTTTTGTTTTCAATGAATTTATTTTTAACCTTCATTTTATATTTCTATAGATGTAATACCTTGTTCTTGTTTTCAATGAATTTATTTTTAACCTTCATTTTATATTTCTATACATGTAATACCTTGTTCTTGTTTTCAATGAATTTATTTTTAACTTTAATTTTTGACTTGTAATACTTGTAATACTTATAATATCTTGTTTTTGTTTTAAATGAATTTATTTCAACTTGCTTTTAAAATTTTTATAATACCTTGTTCTTGTATTCAATGAATTTATTTTCAAGTAATTTATTTTAACTTCAATTTTTATACTTGTTCTTGTTTTCAATGAATTAATTTAATACTTGTAATATCTTGTTTTAATTTTTTAATTTTTTTTTAAATTTTTCTTTCCTGAAGTTCTGCTATGTCGTTTGGTTTAGTCACATAAACTTTACTTTTTAAATACCCCCCCATAAAAAGTCTAAAGGGGTGAGATCTGGAGATCTTGCTGACCACTCAATCGGTCCTGTTCTTCCTATTCATATACTGGGAAAAACGGTTTTAGTAAAAAAAAATCTTTTTTTAAAATTTTTTTTCCTTTTACTGTTAAAGAAAAATTAAAAAATAAAAACGTAGCTGTATTACCAAATGAACAAGCTTTAAGAAAAAAAATTACTCAACATACCCTTCAATTAAAAAAAAAAAAGTTAGGGGTTGTTTCACCCCTCCAAATAATTGAAAAGTTAAAGAAGTCCCTTTGTAATATGCGCCATTAAAATTAAAAATTGACCTGTTCCAAGAATTTTGCTACAAATGGTAATTTTCTAAGTTACAGAATTTATTCCAGTTAAACTTTCCACTCTGTATTTTTTAAAATAAAGTCTATTCTTAAATTATTATTACATCAATATTATCAAAACCATTCATAAAACAGTCATGCTTTACTTAAACATGTAAATATTATACAGTTTTATACAAACATAAGAACTGATAAGAAATATCAAAAATCCAGAGAAAACATTTAATTAACAATAACAATGCAAAAAAAAATCTTGAATAAATCAACGTGAATGAATTTGAATTTGTTGCCCTTCATCTTCAAATGAATATTGCTTGATTAGGACTTCAGTTTGCAATAAAGGTATAATGGAGTGTAACTTCAAAGTGCCACGTATTGGTTTTGTTTTTTCGTATCTCTTATTCAATTCTTTATTATGTTTTTCATGTTTCTTCAAAGTAAAAAATTTGAAGTAGATATTGGGAATATTCTTCTGCGCCCATTCAAATAATTTCTTCGGTGATGTGATAGGATCCTGATTTACTTGAAGGCTAGCCTTCATTGCAAGTCTTTTAGTAGTACCTCCAATGCCATCACATGGCCCCTTTCCATGAGATGTTGCAAAAAAATGCCATTCGGCGTTTATTCCGAAATCTTTTTGATGTAAACAGAGATTTGTAAAAAAATTTATATTTTTATACTGTGCAGCAGAACCATCTGAAAAATAAATTATTTTTTTTATATCACCTACTTCAATATTCATGAATTTTATTAATTCCGTTTGGAATAGGTGGACAGCGTTGGTATCATGTTTTAATGATTCTGATATTGCAACGAAACTTTTGTGTTTTATAATATTATTATCTTTATAGTACATGAAGAATGGATGAATCGTAGCCTGTTTGTTATTCCAATGTACCCCCTGAACAGAATCTTGTATAACGAAAGAATAATTTTCAGAAAAGTCACCAATCACAATGCACTCTTCCGATTTTAAGTTTTCCTTGCGTTCTTCCAAATATAAAGATTGTTGCTGAGCAATAAACTTATGAGGTAAGAGTTTTACCAATTTGACAGATAATTTATTTAAAAATTCTTCAACTGATGACTGTAATATTTCCAAATTTGTCCGGTCAACTGTTACCCATTGTTTATAAATTACTTGTTCTATTCTTTCAGCATCAAACAGTTCGTCAAGATAATTTATTAAATTGTTGGTTCCTGGACAAGATGAACATTTTAGTAAATAACAATCTGGTGATGGAGGATTACAGATTATTTGCGTCACACAATCATTATAATTATTGATTACGAAATGTGAATCGTTTGACAATTGGTAAATATTGGCGCCTTCAACCATGAGCTTTACATTTTCATGGTGAGCACAAACACAAACAGAATGCGTTCCGTGAGCTCCAGGGAGTATACACTGTTTTGGTCTTAACTGGGCAAATTTTGAAAAACTTACTTTTAAATTAGGATACTTTTCTTTAAAACATCTATAGGTTTCCTTAAGATTACTCAAAATTAACCTCTTCTGCTTATGAATTTTTCTATTATCCTCTTTCACTGTCACATAATTTTTTTTCCCAGGCATTATTCTGCTAATATCATCAGAATTATAAAATTCTAGCACCTTTTCTACAATGGCAGTTTGTAAAGAGTGTCCGAATTTATGCTGAGGAGTTGCCAAAATTCCCTTTTCCGCAGCTAACTGTTTTGCTACTTTTATCATTTGTACAGATGCTTGAAAATGTTCTTTTATTTTATTATAAGACCAAGTTGCAAAAATTGTTAAAATTTGTATCTTTAGATTTCTACTTTCTGTTGTGTGAAAGGAATTGATCAGTTGCTGAATGATATTGACATAATTTTTATCTGATGTGTCTTCTGAGCTAGAATCACTTTGCATGTTATCAAATATTTTCTCTTTCAGGGTCCTTGTTATATTTTGTAACTTTTCTATCGGGTAACGTTTTTGAAGTAATTTATTCTTCATAATAGGCGATTCCCCTAATGAAATTAAGCTTTCATTGAAAGTAGATAATACGAGTAACTTTTCCTCATCTGCTTTTATAGAATCATCAAAGGAAAAAACTCATTATCATTACTTTCTATAGTTTCATCGAATTCGAATTCTGTAATATCTTCCGGTATTCATTGTTCATTAACAACAATTGTAGAATTAGGAAGGTTTGAAACTTTCTTCCTGCAAACATCACAGATCTTCATTTGACGAGACAAGTCAATATCTTCTCTCTTCAGTTTTGCTAACATAGCACAAGTCACATGTCGCAAAGATTTTCTTTTTTTAAATTTGTGATTCTTTTCGTTAAAAGGATTAAAACACATATCGTACTGTTTTCTTTTAACACCACTCATGATTTCTCGATTAATACTTAATCACAGCATTTAATTATTTTTGCTCTTGACAGATAAAGTGAGATGCATTTGTTTCTAACACTTTTGATTTTATAATAAAGTTTTTCAAATTTAATATTTCTTGTTTCTTACTTTAAGTCCCAAAATGAATGAAATGCTTACTATAAAAATATATTCTCACCTAAGCTACACTGAAAAACTTTCAATGGATTTGAAAATTTTGAGACACAATTTGTAATTATTTCCATAGCCTGCTTGACAAAATGCAAAGTTCCGGCACAGCCGATACACGTCTTCAATAAACATTTATTTAATGCATTTCGAAACGGAATCCCATTTTGAAACTTGGAGGATTGCTAAGGTAGATACGAAGGTAACTAATGCTATTTTTCTTTCATTTTTAAATCGTCGTCCTTATACTATAATTTCAATATTAAAATTAAGGTTATGTAAAATTAAGTTAATTTTAAATTAAATATAATTATGATTAACATGGGCCGAAAACCCATGTTTTAAGCTTTAAAACGAGGTATGTTCTAAATCTCTACGATAAATGCTTTAGGAGGAAAATATGTTTAAAAATCACCTGAACCGCTCTACATCGATAAATATGAATATGAATAAATTTCAAAGAAATTATTTTAGTTCTAAATTAATACCACGGGACGTTTTCTTTTGATCTTAAGAATGTATAAAAAAAGGTTAAATTGAATATAAGAAAGTAGAGTTTTATAAGTGTTCGATTTCGCGTGGAATAACTCCGGTTTAAATTTTTTCCGGTTTTTGCCAGCATTAATTTGTATTTTGATCAACTGGCAATTTTCATTGCATTGTAGAAAATAGCTCCGAACATATTTTTCTTGCATTGCAACGGCGATTCTAGCGAATTTGTAGGTAATTTGTGAAATACCAACTTCATAAAAATAATAAATAGCATATATGTATGTGACAACGATTAGATCGATTTTCTACCATGCAACTTGCAATTAGTATGCACCTATGCACAAAGCAGGCCTTATTTTTTTCCGACAATTGTTGGAATACATTGCTACTTTAACACAAACAAATTTAATATAATGATTTTTTTTAGTAAGTTGTAAACTTGATGCTTGATTCATCAGCAATCTTTATTGCCATCTGTAAAGTGTTCCGCAATAAAAATTGCTCAATTCTGCAATTATTTATTGCAGGCAATGAAAATTGCGAACTGTAAAGCGGCTTTAATAAAGTGCCCTTAGTTGCGATTTCAGCGAAGTTTCAGCTTCCCAGCTCCTGGCGTTCGCGATTTGCCCCAATTGCTCGACTCTTCAGTTTTTTCTAGGCGGTGTCCCAGTAAAGTGCCCTTAATTGCGATTTCTCGAAAAAATGTTACTAGGATAAATTGTTAGTAATGGTGAAAGAGGACTGTATGCTGAGTTTCAAATTTTTACAAATGAATTGGCATTTTGAAATATTCGATTTTTTCTTTTCTGTTTTGAATCGTATTTTACTGCAATACTTTAATTTATATTTAATAATAATTTATTTTAAAAATCATTTTTATTGGAAATGTGTCTAGTACCTATAGTAAATAATTTACTGCCAGTAATATCACGTAATATATGTATACCTACCTCTGAGTATTTTATTCTTGAAATTAATACCCTCATTAGTACAGCGATAATATCTATTCTGATGTAAAATGAATAAAATTGTTTTATGCGAGAATTAAAAACATAAGAAACGCAATACTTATTTGAAATACGTGGAATGAACATTCATATTGAGGTTAGATATGATATTCAAATTACATAAAAATTAAGTCCAGTCATAATGTAATGTGGAAAAATTTATTTTACATGTAGTTTTCTCAACCCTGCATGCAATCCATACCAGGAAATTGTAAAATAGGTATTTCCTTTTTTTTTTTTCATTTTAGGATCAGATAATTATTATTACGAATCATTATTATTACCTATTATGAAAATACTTTTCTAAATTGGATTTAGATTTAGATTTCTATTAGTGAAAGAGGGTGTGATTTTCCGAAATTGGACAAACAAATTGATTCCAAGACGTCATCTTCAAGTGGTGATGTTTATCGAAACTACTTTCCAACATGCGCATCTATTAAACGCACGCGATCGTGTCTATTCCCTGACACGCTGTTTAAAATGTCGGCACGTGGTGGGCACTATCGACAGAAAACTCAGCATTAAATAATTTCACGTTGTGAAAATGATTCTATTTGCGCTTTAATGAAGAAATACATCATTTACAAAGGATATTATTCGAGTTTTATGAGATTCTGAAGTATCTAATGCGGCTGACGTCCTCTTTAAAGTGGTCCCCTAGGACACGCAGAACGACTCCTCGGAGAAGGTCCACGTATTTTTTTTTTTGGATTGCTGAGGTCATTTTACTAAAGAAAGTAAGTCCTTTTTAAGTATTACTTTATTTTTTTTTTAATTACAGCCTTGCCCCAATAGACCTACTCTTACCATTCATGTTTTAGAATTAACCCATCCTTGCTTAGAGTCGAAATCGCGTATATGTGCGGAGTTTTGTCAAATTTTAACGAAGTGCTACTTCACGGCGCGTATTATTCGCGACCTTTGCCCTTTTCGACGATTGGTCCTCGCTGTTACCGAGCAAATTCGCCAGTGGTAAACTTGAAGGTGTCTCTCTCGATGAGATCCTTTCCTTCTCTGTCGACCGAGAATCACTTCGCCGCGCCATAAGGCTACGGTCACAGTGCATCAGTGTTTTACCGATTTTTTACACTGCCGAACACTGCCGGTGTCGGTAGAATAATTAAATACGTATTGACAAATGAAAGTGGTCACATTTGCAGCAACTTGCAGTAGGTTTTACCAGCGTGACCAAATGTGACCACTTTCATTTGTCAATACGTATTTAATTATTCTACCGACACCGGCAGTGTTCGGCAGTGTAAAAAATCGGTAAAACACTGATGCACTGTGACCGTAGCCTAACTCATTTATCAGACTCGTGGGTCACACGTTCTTTCGTTAAATATTTTTGTGTGAGTGCGCATTGCATTGAAGGGATGTACGTGTATGTATACGGCTAATTGCCGACTTTGATTGATCCACTTGAGAGACAGGAAAGCCGCGTGTTCCGTGGTTTGTCCTAGCCTAGGTGAGATACCGGGTGAGTTCTATACGAAATGATTCTCCATTCGACCCTTACGTTCGTTTCTTCTCATTGTTTATAGGCTTTCAGTAGGAGCTATTTTTAGTAGGAGCTCTTTTATCAGGAGCTATTTTAACGTAAATTATTTCGCGGGAAGTTACGAAGTTTGGCCCTGATCTGGTTTTGCGACTGCGTTGTAACTGCGACGTTGGGAAGTCCCCGCCCCCTCGACGAGAAGGCCGATTCTTCACTAAACAACGCCGCTGTTTCCCGCGAAGATACCGACGAATGACTAGGACATCGGAGAAAAACAGGTCGGAGCGTTGTAATTTATTTTTGAGCGTTAATACGCGTATTTATTTTTTTGTTTACTTCTTTGAAAACTGCCGCAATTAAACATGTAACTTGTTGCGTACACCCCTCCGTTATTCAACGATAAATGTTTACTCTTTTGTGAATAGAATATAAGTAGACGAATGTCGTTGTTCACGCTAAATTTAAGGACAATTTCTTTGCTTGTTTGGATAATTGTAATTTAGAATAATGCGGAGTTCGGATCCGACAAAAAGTACTCGTATTTTGTAAAGCAATTATTTTCTTTTTATGTCGTCGATTTACTATTTATTTGTTTGTGTCTCTATTGATGAATTGTCGATAAAATTCAAAGTGTTTTGGACGTAACGTGTTTTCTTAATTTTTCACTTTTTCCCCGTTCAACAAAAAAAATTAAGTGGCGCCTATTTCTTTTGGATTGGCCTTCGCGGTTTGGATTTGAACCCCCCCGTCCCACTGAAGTTGGCTGGCAACACCGGAAAATTTCGTTCCGGTGTTAAAACTTCTGCCTATCTGCACAGGTAGGTAGCACATTGCAGGTACTTAAAGAGATTAATTATCTTAATACAAAGGACATGATCTGACAAGGATCTGTAGCGGGACTCTGTGCATCAACGCTTTCGTCGTATAGAATTCTACTATAGATTTCTACAACACGACTCGAGAGTAGCGTAAAGCGGTACTCTGTGCACATGTAGAATGTCTTTCAGATATCTTCGGCAATATACTATCCATCGTAAAAGTATCTTACAGAATTTTGGTTAGTTTTTAGTGCTTTTTAACGATGTAACTAAATTGTGTTATGTGACATCTTGTGGACTGCATTTGTGTCAATAATTTAGTGTGAATCATTTATCTAATTATTTTATGTTATTTATTTATTTTACAAATTTTATTATTGTAGTAAAATTGAACTAAATCTTACCATTCTTAGCGGTAAATGCGTTATAACTATAGTTGTATAAGTTATATTAGTTTATTTATTTTGTACCTAGATGTTTGCTGTTAATATGCATAATATTTTGGCGGCAGAGGAGGAGGAACGTTTAGAACAAATCCGAAATTTTAATATTGAAAGGCGTTTACAGCGTTCTGAAAGTGATCCATTTAGTTTAGCTGATGCACATTTTAAACAAACATTTCGCTTGACCAAAGATATGGCACAGTTTGTATTAAATAGGATTTTGCCAGTAATGATTACAACAAATAACCCAGTAGCTGTCCCTACCAACATAAAATTTGCCATAAAGCATTTCCCTCAGCTTTTCCTTGAGCCCCATTAAATTTATTCGTAATTAATCCTGGATTTTCTTCAGCAAGCTGAAGAAATACTTGCCAATGTTCTTGTGTTACTCGCATTTTAACTACTGATAATACGTAATGCAGGCACAAAAATGATAATTTTAACTGAATTGTATCTAATAAATGAAACCCTGAAACCGGCTGAAACTTAAATATGAACATTTGCGCGCCACATGTTCTCATTATCTCTTTCGTACTCATGTAACTATTCAGTTTTCTCTTTTTAAACGACACCTTAAAACGTGTCGACTTCGCTGGCGATATGAGTTGTAGTGGGGGAACGAAATCTTGAGTAGAAATGTATTACAGAGTACGAGTCGTATCGCTTCAAGTCGAGAGATAGAATACTACAGTGCACAGAGTCCCGCTACTGATATTCAACGCTATACCCGTGCTATACTTTAATTACCCGACCTTTGCACATAACCTATAATGTAAACACGAATGAATACTGCCATCAGTTGTTTTGAAGCGTTTTGGGCGTTCACAAATCAACTACGTCCGGTATGTTACGCGACGCTTTTCCTAAAACAACCGGTTGTGAAACTTGAACGCCCCCTGGGTAATCTGTGCCCAGAGCTCCAATATAAGTGTCTACCCACTCGCGTCTATATCCCAACACCAGTGATTTCTTTTGCGCATGCGCATTATTTGAATTTTCCCTCTAAATTTTAAAAACGTGTAGATACTCAGTAAATACCATGCGACTTATGTTATATTTAGTGAAATACTGTCATTTTTTTCTTGTACACTTTAATCCAGTAGGTACTTTCGAATCCGAGCGGGCTCGTCTTCAGTGATACAATGGTGAGTGGTGAGTTCTACCTTCACTTTTTATTACTGAAGACGAGCCCAGCCGGATTCGAAAGTACCTACTATGGATTAAAGTGTACAAAAGAAAGACTGAGGGTGGGTTTACAGAAAGCAAATCAAATATTTAATTGCGAATTAAACTAATTACGATTAAGTTGCCATAAGAATTACATTGCGAAATGTCAAATTAACAACCGTCATTAAAATTTGATTGCAATTAAAATTTCTGTAAACTGGGCCTGAGTATTTCATTAAATAAAATCGCTTCAAAAAATTATAAAACCAGCCAAAAAAAGAAAGAATTATTACAAACAGGATCATACACAAAATAAAATCCAGAAGTAGTATTACAAAATTTTATTCAATATTATAAAAAGAAACAAACAATAAAATTCTGTGTACAGCAACAAAGAAAGTTTTGTATAATGTATGTATGTACAATTGTACATATAATAAAAAATGGAAATAAATTTTAAAAAGTAACAGGCAGAATCTTAAAGTTTTAATTATTTCAATAAAAATTTGGCAAATTCAATTTTCTATGTACCCAAGCAACATGCCAAAGTGCAGTATAGTTTATATACGTGCATTGAACCATATTGTAACTAGGATAAGAGCACCAGCAAAGATGTACAGCGGAAATGCAGTCGGGCATAACGTAAACATGGAGCGATAACATCAACATAAGCTGCCTTCGTCGAAATTATGTAACGTATGACTCACCCGAAGTGCAGAAGACAGACGACCTGCACAGCGGGTCGTGTGCAAAAACTATGATTCATCTACAGGCACAAATCCAGCGCGGAATCACATTTCAAGGCAACAATTGACGTCACACCCCGGAAACAAAACCCCTATGAAAAGCCGATAGAGTGAACGCTAGAGTTAGTATTAGAACAAATCTCTTCAGAGTGTCATGTAGACTAGTTGTCTTTTTAGTGCCCCAATACACAAAATGTAAGTTGTAAAATGATTGTTAGTTAATTTGTTGATAATAAATGTTTTGTTATATTAAGCTACGTCCCTAATTCCATGTTACTTCAAATATTACCGTAACAATATTTTGGTAATTTTTTGGTTTTGGTATATTTATTAAACGAGTACGGTCGACGTATATGCTTTAAGCCGTGTAACACACGTATATGGTATACCGTTTTGTTACACACACAGAACAAATTTTATTATTTTTCTTGTACTTATACCAGATTACTGTTTCTTTATAGTAAACTGCGCCAGTCGGCTACAAAATGTTACTAATTGACCTTTATTACAGTACATGTGTTTAATTGTGGTAGGTATACGATAAACGCTAATTTTAATAATTAAAGCTGGTTCTTGTCCGATGAAAATTGTATCACAAACTCTATTAAACGGACACTAAATGGCGCATAAACACTTAACGTTTCGTAGTCGTTCGACAGCTTCGTCAGAAGTGAAAAATATAAACATGTCAAAATAAACAAAGTTGTCAACGGAGACTGAAAAAGTAAACATTTGGTGTTTGGTGTTTTGGTTTTTAAATTTGAGAAAATACTATTTAAATTATTTACAGATTTGCTAGCTAAAATTAAATTGTGCTTTTTAATATGTGTTTAAATGTGTCATATAGTGGTTCAATGTAAGGTAATGATATGTATTTTTTGTTTGGAAGCGTCGGTTGACTGCCTCTGGTCGATTTGAATTACAGAACGCCAAACAAACTAGTTTAATATAACAATGGTCAATCAACTCCACTAATGTGGATGCAACTGATCTACTTGAACCTTGGTTCGAATGCAAATGAGAACACTTTAGAAAAAAATTTCACAAGACAAGCAAGTACTGAAATTTACAGATTATGGATTCTTAATCAATTTATACCACCAAGTATGTAATGAATAAAATACAAATTAAATCAGATTACCTAAATCCGCGCCGGGAAATAAGAATCCAGTACACGCACTGCACTCAGCTTTAAACACACCCGCGACTAAATTTACCGGCGCGAGACCGTTTGGTTTAATTCTATTTAATTGCCTCTCAACACTGGGATTTTAGACGTACCGAACTAAATGATTTATACTCTACTGTGAAAACTAAATCAAAGAAACAAGTAAGTAACCCAAAGCAATTTGCCAAGCCAAATGGATACGACTGCTCGTTTCAAAAGCTCGGAGCTATCTGTCTGTAATTTTAATATTCATTTTTCGGCTGCACAGCACTAATTTCCCTTCCTTCGACCCGAAAACCAAATTCAAAACACCCCTTGGCCAATAGAATTGTGTCCAGCATTCAGAAAAATAAACGTTTCCCGTTTCTTGGAATGTGTTTTCGAAACTTTCACTAGGACCCCCCTGAAGTCCACATGTGGGCCTTCAAAGTTTGTAACTACTAAATTTCAAATCCTCTCTTGACGTGTTTATGTCTTCCGCTGACTGTGTAAAGTATAATTTTTCAATAGCCGTATTCTCTTACCGAACTTATGCGTGTCAAATTGCCCAAATTCTAACGAACAACAGACGTGCATTGGAAACTCGCGTGACAGATTTATATGACAGTCCGCTCAAGAAAAATTGAGACGAGCTCAGATGCGACAAGAATTTACGACTACGCACTCGTTATATGGCCCCTTGAATGACCGTAGGTCTGGCATTATTGCTTTCAGTTACAATGCCTCGGAATGTACATTCATTTGTTGTTTATCATTTCAGAACAGCTTCATCCCGACTCAAATGACAAGAATCCTAATTGCAAATATCCATGTAAAATTACAGTTACATCAAGAACATGCTTTTTGTTTTATAAGCAAATTCGCGACCGTTTCGCTCGCCCCCAACTGGAAATCCGCGCAATTGCTCCGGCGAATGAGCAGTTTCCAGTTTCCCCTTAGCACGGGAGCGCCCCGGATCCTTGACACCTTCCCCCACCGGACAGAAATATACAGGCAAATCGCGGAACGCTAATCAACTGAACTCGCCTTGGCCAATGTACAAAACATCAACTTCCTTCTCCCACCGGACAGACAAACTTCAACACCCGAAAAGAAAGAGAAAGAGAAAAAAATCTTGAGCTTATGCAATCCCAACACTTCCGTTTTCTGCCTTCACGACGCCCCCAGTCGTTAACCCAGCTAGATCGGCGGACCCTCTAACAGAACATATCGGCTGGACTTACTTAATGGAAGTCGCTTGACACTCCACTGTCACCTACTGTTTAATAAATACCTTGATAATCACTCCTTCTTAATCACCAAACTCACACCTACGCTAAACCGTAATTAACTCAACACCAATGAACCCTTCCATTCACTAACTATCTCTTCAATACTTAGCTAATTTGTGCACTCAACTCTCGCACTCACTAACTAGTTTGATATTTCCGTACCCTGGCCTAATTAAAACCTTCATGTCGATGTCACTCACTAAAATTCCACTTGGTTATTATCCCTGAGTTTTAATTATTCCACTCCAACATCTTAAGTTGATAACTCATCGTCACCAATCACGTATAATAAATTATGACACTAAACCCCTCTAGCGCCCTAGCGCCACTGTAAGTCACCTTAGCTTCTCGGAATTACACTCCTCATAACAACTGTGTCGCAATCATAATTCCACACGCACCTGACTTTAACACCGTCAAAATGAAGCGCCCCGAGGAAAACATTGACACGGTTAACTAAATTAATTTATCACCACCACTAATTTTTAATTAATTAATCTCACACCACAATTCACCGTTAGGCTGATTACATATGCACCACTCGGAAATGCTTGTAAAATCTCCAATCACTAATTAATTTATAAATTACACCCCGCATTTATTGAACTGATTCCGCCACGCCCCCACTGCTAAACACAGATACACCTGCTAATCCGACACTCCTAATGCCGCACTGTATACTTTCACTTACTTAATAATGACGAGTCACCCCTTTTTATTTTACAATAATCCACTAATAATGACGCATTATCCGCAAATCCTAATAAATATCAGACCCTTAAGCAGGTACCCGCAATAAAGTTTCTCAGACACCTTGAGGGAGTGGGTCAGTAGCCGTCTGTGCCAACGACCGCAACCCCCCGTCGGTCAATGGCTCTCTGCAATACAATAGAAACACTTCCACTTGTTGTTACAAAATTTCCTGAAATTTTAGGACCCCCATCTGCGACAGCGGTGCTTAAACGCATTGCCCTCTAATCTGCACCTGTAAATGTGTAATACGGTCGAAGGTTAGACGCGTTAAAAATCCCTCTGGCAGTACCATCCTCATTTTCCAACAGGTAAGCGTTGACATGTATTTTCCGGCGAATAACATATGGACCCTCGTAGAGGTTACAGAATTTTCTGTAACGCTCCGCTATGATTGAAATTGAGTTGGTTCGAATCAAAACCCAATCACCCTCGTTGAATGGCTGCTGGAAGCTCGCTTGCTGTCGCCCCCGCAGTTGCGCCATATGCCGTGTGTTCTGTTTCACCAACTCACGCACACGATGTACATCTTGGTTTAAAACAAATGGGTTAACGCTCTATAGAGTACCTCCGGTTCTTCTCCGAATGCAATTGTTACAGGTGCGAATCCTGTTGAGCCGTGTGGTAGTGAATTTAAGCACGTTTGTAATTTCTCCAAGTGATCGATCCAACCCATATGTCGTCTTGAGCAAAATGTCCTGAAAAACCGTCCAATCTCCCTCATAACCCGCTCGACTGGATTTGAAGCCGGATGTCTAACGCACGTGTATTGTACCTGAATTCCCTCTTCGGCCATCCTTTGTTTCCACAGTCGGGATGTAAATTGAGTCCCATTGTCACTGAGAATACGCTCCGGTCTAATTCTGGATTCTTCTAAGATTTTGCGGGCAGCCGTGCTTGCGTTCGCCCTCTTCATGGCATACAATTGTACAAATATGGAGAATACGTCAATCGTTACCAACAGACTGCCGCGGCACGCGCGCGTGGCAATGGCCCGTAGAAATCTACTGACATCAATTCACCGACTTGTTCTGCAATTATTGGCTGGAATTGTCCTGCAAAATTCTTGTTCATGTGTTTAGTCCGCTGGCAGCTGTCGCAGCTTCGCAGAATTTTCCTGGTTGAGTGCCGCATTTTCCTCCAGAAAAACAATGTACGCATTGCATGAAATACCTTCCCTGCTCCGAAATGTCCATACGCTTCGTGAAAATGCCGCACTAACTCGACAATTAAGCTCCGCGGTACCGCCACTAATTTCGCCTGCGTAAAATTAAAAATTATAAAAACAAAATTATAAAATTAAATTTAAATTAAATTTAAATTATAAAATTAAATTACAAAATTAAATTTAAATTAAATTTAAATTATAAAATTAAAAATTATAAAAACAAGACTGGATTTATTAAAGAAGCTGTACTTCCATTTGTAAGAATTTTTTTCTAAATTTTACTTCACTATATCATTTTATGGTTTGTTTAAATTCTGGAGTTAATTATTAAGAATATTTAGCAGAAAACAATTGTAAGGAGATCCAGGTAGATTCCATATCCATACAGCAAATTTCAGATTTGCAATATCAAAATAATGTCTACAATAAGCAGCTCTAAAAAAGGAAATTAAAGATACAAAAATTATACAAAAAAATCTTCAAGAAATCAATCTATTAATAAGCATAATTTTTCCTAATAAATTTCTTTAAAATTAAAGACTTAATGAGAAGAGTTCAGAAAATTTTAATAAGGTTAAAGAATTAAAGGAACAATTGGATAAACAAACTACTAAATTAAATTTTATTCATTATATGGAGAATATGTACCACTTCTTTCAAGTACACATTAAGTCTGTTCGTACAGCATTTCTGACTAGTTTGAAACTGTCAAATATATTCGGCGCATGCTTCTGACAGTTTTGGACTAGCCAGAAGCTGCTGCACGAACAAACCTAATATTTCAAACCGAACATAATATACATATTCATTCTTTGAACAGCAGTGTTGCACCATAAGTTGATGTTACAGACGAAACATTGTATTGGTTTGAAGTCACATTGCAACATTACTTTGATGATATCCAAAAAAGTTCAGCAAATGCAGGTATTCAAGGACTGTCTACAAAAAGGGCCTTTGGTTTACAATTTACAACCTCTGTATTAAATTTCTTTTGCAACAAATCAGATTTTATTATGTAATGACATATTAATTCATGATAAATAACACACGCACTTCGGCCATGTTCTTTATTATATCACCTTTCATACATAGATGTCGCTAGTACATGTAATTTTGATCTGCTTTAACACCCCCACTAGATCAAAATATTACAATACTGCTTTAACTCCTAATTGTCCTAAAAACTTACAATGTTTGACTGAAGATAAGCCTTTAGCTACCAGTCTTGCTCTATACCGCACACTATTCTCACTATCAATTTTTCTTTTGAATACCCATTTACACTGCACCACAGTATCACCTTCTGAAGAATCAACCACTTCCCATGCTTCATTTTCCTTGAAAGATTGCAGCTCATCCATCATGGCCTGCCTCCATTTCTGGCTATCCGGTCTTGATAAAGCTTCTTCCAATGTGATAGGGTCGTTTTCTAAATTGAAATTTTTAGTGCACATGTACATCACATAATCATCCATTCCTTTGGTTGAGGTTGTCTTTGTGACCTTGTCAGTGTATTTTGAACTTCTTTAGTTTCATCATTGACTTCATCATTTTCAATCTCTTCAATTCTTTCAAAACTAGATTCATCTTGATTCTCTTCATCGTTTATCATTATATCAACAGTATCACTTGTCTTTTCCATTACTATGACATCTCTGCTAGTTGTTACAGTGTTATTGTCGGGATTGTATACTCTGTATCCTTTAATAGTTTCACTATAGCCCACCAAAATCCTCTTTTCAGCCTTTTTATCCCATTTCAATCTTTTTTCTTTTGGTATATGTACCATAACTGTGCTTCCAAATAATCTAAGATGACTTAAATTGGGTTTATGGCCAGTCCAGAGTTCATGTGGTGTGCTGTCTTGTAAACCTGAAGCTATCGAACGATTTCGTAAGTATACAGCAGTATTTACTGCTTCTGCCCAGAATTTTGTTTCCATATTAGCATCAAATAATAGACATTTAGCTTTCTCAACTACAGTACGATTTAATCTTTCTGACATACCGTTTTGCTCCGGAGTATAGGGGTTTGTCCTTTGATGAATAATTCCATTTTTCTCTAGGAAATTTTCAAATTCATTACTACAAAACTCACCTCCATTATCTGTCCTAAGAATCTTGATTTTATCACTTCTCTGGTTTTCAACTAGACATTTAAACGCTTTAAACTTTTCAAATACCTCCTCTTTTCTTTTTAAGAAGTATACAAAAGCCATTCGAGTAAAATCATCTTCCAGAACCAGGAAATACTTGGACCCTCCAATAGACCACACCTCCATCGGACCACATACGTTTGCATGTATAACTTCCAGTGCAATTTTAGCTCGTGTCCCTTTGTGTGAAAAAGGTAATCTAGACTGCTTACCTTCACAGCAAATTGTACAGTTTTGTTTTCCAGCTTTAAGATCACCATTAAATGTAAGTCCATTTACAATTCCATTTTTCATCTTGTTTAGATCCTTACAATTGATGTGTCCAAGTCTGCGATGCCACGTGCTACCTGTTACCGTTGCTGATGCAGCTAACAAACAATCTTCTGACTTTTCAATGTTTAATCTGTAGACTCCATCAACTAAGTCCGCAGTAGCCACAAATTTTCCTTCGTTATTGTAAATGTTACAACAATTTCTTTCAAAACTCACAGTATTGCCATGTTTTATTAACTGGCTTACTGACAACAAATTTGTTGTTAATTCTGGCACACATAACACATTTTTTGCTGTAATGTCATACTTGTGTTTACCTGCAATTGTTGTAATCTTTACATCACCTGAACATGACACTGGAATCTTCGTTTTATTTGCAACCATAATTTCTTGTAAATTGGCCTGTGTTGCATTCATGATCCAATTTGAATTCACTGTCAGATGCATGCTCGCCCCAGAATCTACATACCAGTCCGTTTTATTAAAATCACCATTTAAAAATACAGCACTAAAAGCATTTGATGTTTTCGGTTTTGCATCACTGCTTCTTTCTGATAACAAATTTGGACACTTGTTTTTATAATGCCCTGTCTGTTTACATTTGTAACACTTCACATTCTTCTTGACATTTGTCGCTTGTGATAGAGTGCCGGTGTATCCAACCTGTTGTCAAGTTGGTAGCTCTGCACCTGTGCTTGTAATGTTGCAGACTTGTAAATGCACTTCCTGCTTTTCCGACATCACCTTTCATGTCTAGCAATTTTGATTTTATAGTGTCTGTTGTAATGGTAATACCTGAATGTTCAATTGCCATAATCATTGGAGAAAATTTCTCAGGCAGTCCAGAGAGTAGCAACGAACCAATACATTCATCATCGATTTTGAATCCCGTGCCTCTTAATTTCTGACTAGTATCAACCATTTGATTAACGTAACTCACCATTGAGTCGCAGTTCTCCAGTTTTATTGCAATCAAGTTTCTTAGCAAGCCGATTTTTCTTGTGAAACCTGAATCATCAAAGAGTGATTTTAATTTGTCCCACAAATCTTTTGCTGTTTTAGCTTCTTTTATGTGAACTTAGAGTGATGGATCTATTGTCAGGGTTAATTTCGCTTTTGCTTTGGCGTCTTCTACCGCAGCCGTTTCCGTTAATTCCCCGCTTGCCACTTCCTTGATGTACTTGTTTAACCCAAAGATAAAGGATATAGAAAGATTTGGCACTATAATCGAGTAACATAGTACCGAATTGAATTCCCAGCCCAAAATCCAGCTGGCGCTAGTATTGTACTAACAACCAATCAAATAAATCCATAAGAGTGACTTAAAATACGAAATTTTATGACGTTTATGTCTGACTTAGTCCAAACATTTTTATTTCGGTTCGTTTTTGATATGCTTTTACATATATTATCTAATGCTTTTAGTGAGATTCGTGTTTAGTTTGTTTCACAGGTTTGCTTGCATAATTTACAGTAAGTATAGCATTTTAATTTTGTTTGTAAAATTCGTACCGGTTATCGCATATTAACTAATGGCTATGAGTTACAAAAACATACTTTTTTAAAATAGAAAATGAGAGTTAGAAAGTGCTGTGTTGTGAGGTGTACGGACGAAATTTCACGTCGTCATAGATTTCCAGTTAAGGATCCTGGAAGATTTGAATTATGGCTGAAACATATTGGAAATCCTGTTTTATTTAATTTAGAAGCAAAGCAGATTTACGAATCTTACAGAATTTGTTGTCAGCATTTCGATAAGACATTTCTTCTTTCAACAACAAAGTTACTGCACCGAAAAGCTGTACCAACAATCAACGTTCCTGGATACACAGGTAAATAACATTTTATTTGTATAAAATTCTAAGAACTGTGATATTTCTAATCTTTGTGATACAAATGTAAACAAATGTCCAAAACGAAGAAACAAAAAATTTTACTACAGATTATTGCAGGTGGCGACAAAAATATTAATGGCAATTCAAACATATCTGCAGGTATTCCCATTAAAATAATAACTGCATACAAATATTCAGATCAACGTCAAGAGAGTTCATATGCAAATAGCTCCACTGAATCCTCAGTGATTGTTGATACCGGCAGTAAGTTATTTTATATTAACATAATAAAATAACAGATTTCTTAAAAATGAAAGTAAAATTACTATTTTAAACATCAACTTATGTGTAATACTTTTTTACAGATGATATTTCAAATGTTGTTGTCACTTCATGTGTAAAATATTCATCACCATCATCTCTGCAACCTATTACTTTACTACAGACTGATCCTGTACATGCTTCAAGTAAGTTATTTGTTGCAGTAATAAATATAGGTACTTTCGAAACATCACCATTAAAGTTAATTATAAACAACAATGGGCTCATTCAACATTTTTTTTAAATATTTTTTTCGATAAATTGTAAAATAATTAGGGTAATTCCGGAGGAGATGGCTATACGGGAGAGATGGCCTGCGAAATTTGATAAGTGGCACAATTTTATTCCTATCCTTGGTGCGAAAGGAATTAGTTCATCGGCTGCGCCACCTATTAAATTTAAATTTAAAAAAATTCGCTGGTCGTCTCTCCTGTATGGCCATCTGCCCCGGAATTACCCTATACTGAAATTCAAGAATTTTTTTTTGAGCGTTCTATATGCCGAACAAAATTAATAAAGTAGAACTTGTGTGACGTCATTGTATCCGTCTTCCAATGTTTTCCTTATGCAATTAATTTGCGCGCCATTTTCAACTTTTCAAATATTAAGCAACTTTGAACTCGAATAACTTTTAATATAATTTTTTTTTCGATAAATTTGATTAAGTAAAATTCGTTTTTAAGTCAAAATATTGGGTCTTTAATATTTAGAACTATTTTTGAAATTCAGTGAATGGGCCCATTATTGTTTCATTTCTTTACGTGAAAAGTTTATTAGTATAAATTGGGTTATTTTTTTAAATTCAGTAACTAAAGTCACTTTAAGTATGTAATTTAAATAAATGATCACAAATGATTGCACAAATGATATTTGATACAAATATTCAGATCAATGTCAAGAGAGTTCATATGCAAATAGCTCCACTGAATGCTCAGTGGTTGTTGATAAGTAAGTTATTTTATATTTTAACATAATATAAGAACAGATTTCTTGAAAATGAAAATGAAATTACTAATAATACTCAGTTTTACGTTGTAAACATCAACTTATGTGTAATACTTTTTTACAGGTGATATTTCAAATGTTGAGGTTACTTCATGTGTAAAATATTCATCACCATCATCTGTGCAACCTATTACTTCAATATAGACTGATCCTGTACAGACTTCAAGTAAGTCATTTGTTGCAGTAATAAATATAGGTACTTTCGAAACATCACCATTAAAGTGAATTATAAATAACAATGGGCTTATTCAACATTTTTTTAAAATATAAATATAACTAATGTCACTTTAAGTATCTAATTTAAATATTTGATCACATGCATTGTTTAATTTCAGGTTCATCTGCAGTACATCACACAACTTTGCTAACTTCCAAGCAAAAGCGGCCATTACTACGAGATCTTGGAGTTACAAGAACTGCTGATCTTTCCCCACGATGCAAAATGTTAAAAAAATCTATCGACAATGTTGTAAGGAAAAATGCCATTCTTCGTAAACGAGGATCATCCTACAAGGCTAGATTAAAACTTGCAACAAACTTCAGTTATAATTATGAAAATTACCTAGCAAATATGAAACCAGTCGCTGCAAACTTTATAAAGCGGCAGATATTACTTTCACAAAAAAAACCAAGAGGAAGGCGATTTACCTTAGATGATAAGATATTAGCTCTATGCATAGTAAAACAAAGTACAAAAGCATACCGTTTTTTGTCGAAACTGTTTTGTTTGCCTTCAAAACGCACACTTACAAGGTTGTTGAATAGAATTCCTTTTGATACTGGCATAAATGACATAATTTTCAAAAACTTGAAATTTAAAACTGAAAAATTAAAAAACTTAGACAAATACTGTGTATTGCTGTTTGATGAAGTGAGTCTTCAACCTGGGTTGTATTATAATATCCGAAATGATACTATTGATGGCTTTGTAGATTATGGAAATGGAGAGAGGCAATGTAAATTGGCAACTCATGCTCTTGTTTTTATGCTCAGAGGAGTGCATCGCAAGTGGAAGCAGCCTATTGCCTTTGTGTTTACAGCCACTGCATCTTCTGCAGATATTAAACAATTAATCAAGCAAATTATTTCTGCAGTAACGAAAACAGGTCTTAAAATTATTGGCACAATTTGTGACCAAGCAAGTGCCAATGAAGCTGCTATAAGAAACCTCATAGAAGAGACAAGAGTAGCTTATCTCCGAAGGAATGAAGAACACAGAAATCAATCTTTTGAATTAACTCCTGGTCAAGAAATATTTCCACTTTTTGATCCTCCGCATATGTTAAAAGGGTTTAGAAATCATTTTATAGCAAAAAATGTTATGTTTAAAGAAAACGGAGAACAAAAAATTGCATCCTGGCAACATATAATTCAACTATATTCTCTGGATGTTGGGAATGCTGACTGTAGAGCCCTCCCTCACATTACTGAAGATCATATTTATCCAGAAGGCCAGAAAAAGATGCGGGTGTACTTGGCTGCACAAGTTCTTGGACAGCGAGTTGGTGCTGTGATGAAATTACTAGCACACAATACGAATAATACTTGTGAATTTGAGGAAAGTGCAGTAAATACAGCCACCCTGATACTTTTCGTAGATAAACTGTACGATAGCTTAAACAGTAATGTAATTAGAGATAAATCTCCTGGAAAGATCCTCCGTAGAGCAATAACTCCAAAATCAGGTCATAACAGGTTTTGGGGAGAAGCTAAAGAAGTACTTCATTCCATGGAATTTATATCCAGAAGTACGAGACAAAGAAGTCGACCTCCTTCTTTAAAGAATTTTATTTTTACAATTAATAATTTACAAGAAATTTGGAAACGTTTGCATGCAGTAGGTTTCAAGTTTTTACTGACGAGATCGTTTAATCAAGATCCATTAGAAAACATGTTTTCAAGTATGAGAGCAGCTAATGTAAGAAATAATAATCCATCGGCAAATTTATTTCCATCTACATTTAAATCAATTTTAATTTCAAATTTCTTGGGCATCCATTCTCTACATGCAAACTGTCAGGAAGATGATACAGTTGGTGCTTTAGATTCACTTCGAAACCTGTTAGTGGTTGAAGTAGAAAATAAACCTCTAAAACGTCAAATTGTTATAAGTGACAATAAGTTGCAAGAAGTGCGAAAGAAAACAAGAGGTGAAACGAATTATATAACCACTATATCTTATACATACAGTGTGAGTTTTTTTCGATGTTTAGCATTGGGATCTCGGAAACTAGCGGAGCTAGAGAGACGGTTAAATGGGGAAAGATTTGTAGTTTTAGGAGCCCAGTTTAATGCAGCTTTTGTTTTTTTCTTAAAGTTCATGGCTGGCTAGATATTTTGAAAAAACTGATTTTTTATAAATTCGTTAAATGCATATAGCTCGGTTATTTTTGATTTTAGAGAAAAGTTGCAAGACAAAAGTTGTACAGAATTATGTTCTTAATTAAACAGTCGAACTAACTTTTCCATATAAGCTCTTATTTTTCAGTTATGACATAAACGTCAATTTTTTTAAATGGAAACCATAGTAGGCCATGAGTGAAAAAGAAAGGCCTTTTTTTTACCTTTTCAACGATGTAACATTCGATATGGTTATTTAAAAAAACGACGGAGATACGGAAGTTTTTCTCTTTCTCTTTCAAAATTGTTAATATGGTTGGCCATGAAAACAAAAGTTTATTGACAAATGCAAATTATAAACGAGGAGCAAATAAAAATTAGATTAGAGTAGGCGGTGCAAAGAAAATGTATATCTGTGATTAAATAAAAAGTACAGTTATCGTAGTAACAGCGAATCACAAGACTCTATTTTGAATTTTAACGTACCCTTAAATTTTAACAGCCTGTTAATAAGTTACAGAATAGCCCCTAATGACGGACGTTCTACTAGGAAAGCAGTAAATTCGATTTTAAAGAGATGTAATTTATGTATTGCAAATAATGGTGGTCTTTTCGAACATCTTTAGAAATATTTTTAGTTTATTTTTGTTCTCGATAGTTTAGATTTGTTAAAAGGTTGAAGGTTCTCCTAGGAGGCTATTGAAATATTGAACCATTGTTGGTATTAGAGTTTTGATTCTGAAACGTATGTAAAAAGAAACGGCGAACAAAACGTCAAAGTAATATAAGTGAGCAAATAAAAATCAGATTAGAGTGGGCTGTGCAATGTTTGTGATTAACTGAATTAATTAATGTAATACATTCATGGACTGTCAAATGTATTGACCTTTTATTTAATCACAGACATACATTTTTTTGCAGCGCCTACTCTAATCTGATTCTTATTTGCTCACCATTTCTAACTTGCATTTGTCAATAAACTTTTGTTTCCATGGCCAACCATATTAACAATTTTGAAAGAGAAAAACTGCCGTATCTCCGTCGTTTTTTTAAATAACCATATCGAATGTTACATCGTTGAAAAGGTAAAAAAAAGGCGTTTCTTTTTCACTCATGGCCTACTATGGTTTCCATTTAAAAAAACTGATGTTTATGTCATAACTGAAAAATAAGAGCTTATATGGAAAATTTAGTTCGACTGTTTAATTAAGAACATAATCCTGTACAACTTTTGTCTTGCAACTTTTCTCTAAAATCAAGAATAACCGAGCTATATGCATTTAACGAATTTATAAAAAATCAGTTTTTTCAAAATATCTAGCCAGCCATGAACTTTAAGAAAAAAACAAAAGCTGCATTAAACTGGGCTCCTAAAACTACAAATCTTTCCCCATTTAACCGTCTCTCTAGCTCTGCTAGTTTCCGAGATCCCAATGCTAAACATCGAAAAAAACTCACCCTGTATATAGCCGGTTATATAGTTAAGAAAATTTTGATGAAAGTTAAAAATTGTAATTCTTGCAAAGAATCAATGTTAGATTTTATACAAAATCGAAAAGAGCATGATCTAATTACTGCCAGAGAGCATGATCAAGTAAGGCGGTTAAAATATCCACAGCCGCAGTTTAGTTTAGCAGTTCGATGTGCTAGTCGTTTGGTAAGTGCTTTATTGCCTCAAATTGCTTATATGGAAGGCATCGCTTCTTATATCCGTCTAGAAATGAAAAAGGAAATATCATTTGAATGGATGAAATGTTATACCCATAAATCTATTGTCAGGAAAATGTTTATTAATTTAGTTTTTAAAATTATAATGTATTCATGGATTAAAAGATTAAACAGAATATTGACTGGAAGAGAAAATCACATGAAAGTTTTGAATACTTCCATTGATCCAATAACAAAATTAGTTCGTGATTTTTATATGAAACATAGAAAATTTAAAAAAACAAATACGTTGTGAATTACATTATTAATTTTAAATGTTAATCTGTTTTATTGTAATTTTTTTTCTTCCTATAATAATATTATAAAAATTAATCTCCTATCATATCTACAGTGTTTTATTCTGTTTAATTTTTTTGTTAGAAACATTTTTTGTTAGAAAAGATTTTTATTTGATGACTTGGTGAAGATTTTTTTTTCATCAATATAATTTTGTTCTAAAATGAATCATTTCTTAGTTTGAAATAAAATTTGAATCTTTAAAATGCGTATTCATGATTTATGAAACTTTAAATTACATATTTCTGAAAAAATACTCCTAATTTAAAACTCCCGCGTTTATTCGGCCCAAAACTTAGGTGGAGCCACTTTTGCGAACTAAACTTTGTTCTACTTCCATATTATTAACTGTCATATCTTCTAGTACTTTATCTTTGGTTTAACCCCTCAAGTATCAAAAAATTTTCTGCTGCAAACGTCCAATCATCATAATTTTCTCGACCTTTCAGTTAAGGTACGTTCACTAAATAATTTCCAGCCATACTTTTGCAATGAAACGTGAATAAAACAGAATTATTTGTGAAAAAACTGAGTCCATAACCTAATAAATAACACACGCACTTCGGCCATGTTCTTTATTATATCACCTTTCATACATAGATGTCGCTAGTACATGTAATTTTGATCTGCTTTACAATTCATAATTCAGATGCAGTGGAACCCATATTTTCTCAGGTTCGTCTTAGAAGTGGTTCAAATGACATGACTGAAGTCAGAGCGGCAGAATATGCACTTTGGCAAATTTTACGATGTGGATTCGTCAAAGCTTTGACATCAGCTAATATTGCTGATAATATAGATTACATGAGTCAGGCAAATTTCAAACCAGTACCTACAGAAGAACAAAAAGTTAAGAAAGAGTTATCTCATATTTTAAAACTCAAGTTCAAAACGTATCTTTAACAATATTACCTGATGACAGTATTTACTTTGCTTCTGTGGCATTCTTAGCTGGTTACATAATTAAAAATAGAGACGACAAGTTTCACTGCAATACCTGCTTAGAACCTCTTCTTTCTTATCTGATTCCTTGATGAAACTTATTATGATTCAGGACAGAGAAAGTTTAAACTATCCTAGTAATAAATTTGTCGGAATTATTAAGCAATTAACAGATAATATTCCTGTCACCTCTCTTGGAAAATACAAAAACCTGTGCATAACTATTTGAAATTCTATGTCCTCTACTCCAACAAAATACAATTTTTGCTTGTGACAATCACAAAAGACAGTAGAGAAACCTTTTCTCGATAATACAAGTAGAGAGAAAACAGATTTTTTGAAGAAACATGTTCGAACTTACAAGCAGAAAAATTCTGAAACTGTTACGTTTGACAGCTCATTGAATTAACAATTTTCGCCAAAGAGGTCACTACTCACCGTATGAATCTGTAAATTTTCTGGAACAATTTCAACAATGAAAAATCGCCAATTGAAACGGCCCTATAAGCGTTAGCTTATTAATGGAATCGGCAATGGTAAGAGTATACCTGTTCCAGAAGGTGAGAATATTTTTGGATTCGTTGCCCTGCATCTAGTTTATTATGGTCAGTGCTGTCGACATTGTTTAGTCCGTAGTAATTTTTTGTTTTGTTTGACCACTAGCTGTTTCATTGTGGAGGTTATAATTTGATATGAATATTTGAAAACAAAGGTCAGAATCTTTTATTAGCATAAATCGATTTGATTGTTGAAATCTGATATACCAACACCTCTGACAATTGTTAACCTGAATGTTTTCACATTTAGATGATGAACTGATGAGCATTTTTTATTTTTATTAAAACTAAGCAGATTATTAAGTCGACCTTGTTATTTCAAAACGACGAACAGACCAAAGAACCATATTTTGAGAAATCACAGTTTTAAGTTTTTGTAGAAGACACAATAGGATGATCGTCGAATCGTGAATTTTACTGAGGCTTTAGTCTGTTCGTCCTTTTGGAATTATACGGTCCCATTGTAGACTACATAAAAATTATAATTTCGTATATTACTCTGACGTTAATTCTATAGTGGTTGTATGTATTATAATGCACTGTACTACTTGTACATTATACAAACTGTTGCTTGCTGGAGGTTATACAGTGAGCCTCTAAAGTATGGAATAAAATTCGAAATTTCTTTATTTTTGACATTTCTAAAAAACGCTCGGACAGGTAAATTTTGTTTTTAAAAAGCACACATTTTCAAATGAAAATCAATTTTTGTCATTTTGTCATTCGTTTTCGAGTAATGACGTCAGCGACATGTTTTTTAAATAGCAACCCCCAATTTTTTTCTTGGTTCTGATAGCTCATTGAATTCTCTATTCAACCACATCCAAAATTTATTATGTTTTATAGGGAAAAAATTGAGAAAAAAATTATTGAAAATGAATGAATCATCTACTACCTACAAATGAAGTAGCCGTGACATTTTCAACAAAACCAAAATGATACCTACAATAAAAGAAAACTTGTCATTCTTGTCATTTAAACAAAGTCTTTTCAAGTCGAGTAATCATGGTTCGTCATTTAACCGAAAATTAAATTATTATTTATTTGACCACCGCGTGGATAGCATATTTGTATGCAAATGATAGGGCAAATGTTCGGACAAATGTTTCGGCAAATATATGGGCCAACGTGTAGATCCGCAGTAAGAGTTTGAACCGTTAGTAACCAGGTTCAACAACAAAAAACGGCTTAAAACGCTGAAAAGTTATTACTTTTACTTTCTGCTTTGTGTGTGCACAGGTGATGATAAAAACGTTGTTTAAAAAAATCGCGGGCGAAGATAATTTTTCTTTAGCTGTCACATTAAAGATGTTACGTCTGCGCTCACCTTATTGCAGTTATCACGCTGATGACGAAAGAAATAACATAGGACCACCAGCTGTCCACGAAAGCGCGAAACGTTTCAAAATTCATCCTCGGAAGTCGAATACGAATGAGGACGCGTTTGCTTGTTTTCAATTGACTATAATTGTTTTCGTTTCCGGCACGAGCTCCCGTCCGCCGCTCACAGATGGCGCCGCACGCGATTTCTTTCTACTCAACAAAGTATTCTAAAATGGCATTGTTCGTGTTCGTAATATTTTAAGTAGCGTACGTATGCGTGCGAAAGCGAACAGAGCCGTAATGTGGGCGAAAGTGAAGTGTTTTCTGTGGGAGCCCCTGCGCCAAAGTGCTTGAACATCCGGATCCGTATTCCATAGGTAGGCCAATGCAATCCGTAACGAATTTAAAAAAAAAAAAAAACAAGACGCATCACACGGAATCGGGACGGTTCCTGTTCGGCCCTAACTGTACGTTTCTTTTATGTCATTCCCTTATAAAACGGTTTTGTAACAACGAGGAACCTTGACGATTGTTTATTTTCGTATCGTGTCGCTATATGTACAGTGTGTTCATGATATTCGTGTGCAGATGAAAACGGATCCTCTTTTGTTTTTTTGGGGAAGAGGGCGATAGGCAATAGCGCCTTGGAATTATGCAAGAGGCGATCACGGTTGTCGGCACCGTTGCATAATGACGACAACACCGCAACAACAATAAACAAAATCCTCGGTCGCCCCCGCGCCAACTCGATTCTAAATCGTCTTGATTGAATAATAATAATATCCAGGAGTAATGGCAATAATTCTATCTTGTTTTCACGGCTGGCCTTGACATTGAACCTTATGCATTCAAGGTAGACAACTCGCCATGTGTGTGTATTGTGTGAGGCCAAGCGATTAACAATTCTAATAATTGTTTTTGTTCTGCGTTTCAAATATTTAAACAACGCTCTTTATATTCATACTAGCCGGAATCCGGTCGGATCTAAATTAAAATTAAGTTGTTTTTTTTTTACTGACGACGTGCGAGAGGCTCTCGTTGCGAGGTTGTTTTCAAAATAGAGTTGACACCGTCGGTCGTTCGAAAGAAATACGTCATCGATCTGTCAAGTTTGAATTGACAGCGGACAACATTGTCATAAAAAACAAAAACATTGTTGTTTTCGGAAACGCCGTGACATCTCCATGACGTCATTGTCTCCTATAACGTGACACATTTTTATTAAGAGGAATCGTAAAGCGTCTTTCAATAGGGATGATAGATTTTTCAATAGAAATCACTCGGTTCCCTGATATATTTTGTTTTACTTCCGAGTGTCAAAATATTCAGTATAGTTTGCAATTTCATCATGCAGCGTTTGACGCTTCCCGACCGTTTAGAGATTATTAAAAAATATTAGCAAAGTTCGAGGTTAGTTGTGGGAAGAACTGTAACCGTCAATGGCGACCGCTATAGAGCCATGTTACTCGAATTTCTGTGGCCAGAACTTGAGAATGTCGATATTGAAGAGATGTGGTTTCAACAAGACGGCGATACGTGCCACACAGCTAATGCTACGCTCGATTTGCTGAAGGATAAGTTTGGTGATTGGATCATTTCACGACGAGGTTTTGTGAATTGGCCGCCTCGGTCATGTGATTTGATACCCCTAGATTATTTTCTTTGGGGCTACGTCAAAGCACAAGTCTATGCCGACAATCCACAGACTTTGGATCATTTGGAAGCCAACATTCGTCAAGGTATCGCCGACATACAGCCGCAAATGTCGGACAAGGTGATCAAAAATTGGAGCGACCGGGTGCGTCAGTATAAACAAAGCCGTGGTGGACATTTGAACGATATCTTGTTTCGAACATAACTGCACTGTTCAAGCTTCAAAATAAAGCTAAAACTAAATTGATATGTCAAACCGTTGTTGTTTTATTTAAAATTAAAATCCTATCGCTCTTAATGAAAGACCCGTTACAAAGTTACCCCTCAGAAGTTCGCATTTTACTATCCCTACTTTGTTACGTTAAAGGGGAAATATTTGTGATATTATGATTGGTTGGTTGGTTGGCAGTCGCCTTCCGACCATGCGGCTATTGAAAACCACCAACATTAGTTGCTTAGAGCTATCTCTGTTCAACACATATAGAGAAAGAACGATAATAACTCTGGCGTGTCGGTGGTTCCGTCATCATGAGCTACTTACTAGGCTGCGTTCGGTCATAATGTTGGTACATTCAACGGGTTCAGAAATACACATACATGTACATAATAATAATATAATGATAATAATGTACATAATAATAATGTACTAATTAAGTAATATTCAATAACTTAAAATGAATATTTTTAGAAATTGATTCGAAATTGTCCTATCAAGTAATGTTGCCCGAGGCGTACTCAACTTTTTCAAAAATGACAGCGTTGTCTTATTTTTAAATCAAATATTTTTAGACGAAATTAATCTATCAATAAGGGGCTTTTGATAGTGTAAAAACAAAAAGGGACATTTTTGAGGTCCTGCAGTGTGCGAAACGAAAGTTTAAGATTTTATTGTGGCCGAACAAAAAATATGTTCCTTTTTGTTTTTAAACTATCGAAAGCCTAGTTATTAATAGATCCAAAAATACTTGATTTAAAATTAAGAACTCTGTCATTTTTGAAGAAGTTGAGGACGCCTAACGCAAAATTACTTGATAGGTCAATTTCGAATCAATTTCTAAAAATATTCATTTTAAGTTATTGAATACATATTACTTAATTAGTAGATTTTGGATAAATACTGGAACTGTTTTGGTATAGTGTTAGAATTCTTTTTCATTGCTGAAAGTTATTGCTAACTTCATTTGAACTTTTTTTTGAACTCTATTTAAATGTACATTTTTATATTTTTACTATTTCGCTTCTAATACACATAAGTTGAGTCGAACACACATTTACAAAAAAAAAAAGAAAAAAACGTAAGTGTCCCACTTCGAATTTTAAGGAGTGCATTACAATTAATAACGAGAAAAAGGAGTTGATGCAAAAGTTAGTTACACAAAATAATGTTTTCGAAGTGAAATGCGTCTGAAATTTTTTTTTTTAGGTTTAATCAACGAAGAATGCCAAGACGCGAAAATTCACGTAAGTCAGAATAGACAAAGAGATAATTCTATAAAAAAGGAATTTCCCTAGTGATGTAATTTAGCCGGCTAAAAATACTTTTTTCTCCAACAGAATACTATGTAGAGATAGTGAAGGTGATCTTATTTTTTGATTAACAAGAAATGTACTTGTTGCTAGACCTCAGTGTATGTATAAATAAATATCAAAATACCAAAAACGTACTGGAAAAAGGAGTGCACAAACTTAAATATGTTTAAATTACCCGCCTTAATCCTATCTGAGATCATGCGCAATAATCCCTAAAAAATCGGAACGCAAAATATATTCTCAGGACGTGAAAAAAGATCACGTGATTGTCTATTTTGTTACCGCCCCAGCTCTTAAGGTGGGGAGAATATATTCACGCCTTACAGAAATAATTCACTAATAACATACAAATCGAGCGACTTCATAACTTAATTATGGTTACATATTTTTAAAAGCTGTTTTCACTGATTTGTTAACAAAACTTCAATCTACAAAGTGATCAACGCGTTTTTCAAAATTCGATCTGGAAGTATTTTTACTATCGCTGTAAAGTTCAACTAAAATTTTTCAATGTTAATTATTTTTTTCTTAATTACCAGATGATGATAGAGAAATTTCCTATGGTCACTTTGTAGTGCTAGTTAGAGGTGGGCGATATGGGAAATTGTGTATCGAATTTCGATACGATTTCTGTATCGATATATCGAATATCGATATGTATCGAGTATCGGGTACCGATACGTATCGATATGTATCGAAATATCGAATCGATATGTATCGGTATATCGATACGTTTCGAAATATAAGATTGAAATATTGAACAGAGACTTAAAAATACGAGATGAAAAATAGAGCTGGAATAAGTTTAAATAATAACGCCGAATATTCGACAATATAAATACAAATAAATAAATAAATAGAATCTTTAGTTAGTCTGTAATTCGATATTTCAATACGTGCCGGTATATCGATATTCGATATTTCGATACGTATCGACACCGATATTTCGATACGTATCGGTATTCGATATCCGATATTTCGATACGTATCGATATTCGATACGTCGATACAGCTGAAAATGTGTATCGATACAGTTGGCGTATCGATACGTATCTATATATCGATACATCGACCCAGCCCTAGTGCTAGTTGTCAGGTATATAGAAAAAAAATGATTTAATTATATTCAGAAATAAAGTCTCTATGAATTCACACGTTTTAATGGTTTTCGTATATGGAATTATTTCGTAAGATTGCTCTTAATATCAGTCCTAAGTTCGTTGCATTTCAGGACATGAAACCACTTAAAACCGTTCTTCTGCGAAGAGGGCTGAATTTAACTTTTTGAATATGTCAAAAGCTTTAACTGTCATCTGCTTAGGCTGTCAAACTCGGAATAAATTCTATTTTCGGCAGTTCTATTTAGTAATTAATAGCTTAATGACGGATTTCACAAACGTTACTTAAATTTAATCATCCGTTAAAAGCATAGAGTTAAAAGTAAACGTTGTTGTTTAATCGATGTTAAATTTAAGTGACCTTTGTGAAATCCAGCGTAAGACACATAGAAAAGAAGATTGAAGCCAAGTGTCAGTTTCTTTCAGTTAAATGTCAAAATTAATAAAATTAAATTCCCTGGTCTGATTAAATCTTGCTGCGCCTTTGTGATGCTGAGATTTGACAACTGTTTTACGACGTTTCCTGTTTGGCGTGCAACATCATCGCGATCGTGAAGTGTCAAACCAGAGATTGTCATTTACGTGTCAAACTTTAAAATTCTAAACGAACTTGTTTATCTGTCAAAATTTCACATTCATTTACGTCTGACGTTTAATTGCTTTCGTTTCTGAAAGATTTGGCAGTCCTTTCATGACGTTTCTAACTTCAACTGTCGTAATAGCGAAATATCAAAATCGTCTTGTCACAATTTTAACTGTCTACGTTTTTAATACATAAATAATAATAATTGTCAAATCGTCTTACCTGTCAAAACTTGTCAAAAAATTGAAACTTTGTTTACGTCTTGAATTTAATTGTTTTCGTTTCCGTTGGATTGTTAAAATTTGGCGACTTCCGTCTGTCACAATTGTTGCTTCAACTGTCATAATTATTGGATACCAAGATCGCCATTTTCTGTCATTTATGTGACAAACTTGAAAATTCTGAGTAATCGAGCATGTTTTTAGCTAAAGCAAGTCACATTTTTGTATGTCATACACAAAATGGTCTGTCGTTTATCTGTCACAATATTTATCTGTCAATTGTTTACCTACGTGTCAAACTTTAAAATTCTAAACAAACTTGTTTATCTGTCAAAATGTCACATTCATTTGCGCCTGACATTTAACTGCTTTCGTTTCTGGAAATCCTCCAAGATTTGGCAATTGTTTAATACGTTTCTGACTGTTGTTTTAACTGTCGTAATAGTGAAGTGTCAAAATCGTCTTGTCAGAATTAAATTGTTAAATAATGATGCGCGTGATTTTAACCGTCGACGTTTTTAATAAACGGAGGTCGCGCTTTATTATGTCAAATCGTCCTACCTGTCAAAATGTCTCACAAAAATTAGAAATTTATTTTTGCCTTTAATTTAATTGTTTTCGTTTCTCAAGGATTTTTAAAATTTAGCAACTTTAATGTCACTTTCTACTTGTCACCGCAATTGTTGCTTCAACTTCTATTTGTCACCGCAATTGTTGCTTCAACTGCCGTAATAGCAATGTGTCAAAATCGTCTGTCATTTGCTTTTCAGAATTAAAAATTTTAAATAATGAAACGCGTGATTAACTGAATAAACTGAATGACGTTTTTGGCAAATGGAGTTCGTGCTTTGTTTTATCAATCTTGTTTTACCTGTCAGAACGTCACAAAAAAATTTTAAATTTATTTATGTCTTGAATTTAATTGTTTTCGTTTCCGATCGATTTTAAAAATCTTCCACCTGTCACAAGTGTTGCTTCAGCTTCATAATTATTAAGTACCAAGATGGACATTTTCTGTCATTTATTTGTCAAACTAGAAAAATCGGAGGAATCGAGCATGTGACCTTAATATTGTAATCAGAACTACATTTTTAACCTAAACCAAGTCACTTTTTTTTTTTAGTCAGTCAGACTTATAATTTACCTGTCGCTTATCTGTCAGAATGATATGCATAAATAAGAAATTCGTTAATCTGTTGATAGTAATTAGCCGCGTTAGTTTTCGATAAACCTGAGATGTGACATTTTATTGATGATGTCCCCATGCGTAAGGCAATATTGTTTTAATCGTGCGTCAAAATTGATATTATCTGTCATTTACCTGTCACACTTGAAATTTCTACAAAGTGGTAAAGAATGACTGCAACCGGATATATGCATTGTTGATTTAACATTGACGTAACATCAACAGAGACAAAATTGTAGGTTATATGAATAAAAATTAGCGTTTTAATTTGAATTTGAAATGTCAAAAGATGTTTGTAAGGTGACGGCTGTCAGTGTCAATCCGTCAACAACAGGAAGTTACTCCACTTGTACCATTTAAAAATAAAATTCAGCATTGCCAATTCAAACAGTGATTTTTGACCATATTGTATTTTAACCAGTTTAAATCTGTCAAAAAATATAATTTTTTTAAATAGATTTTAACTCACATATTTTATTATGTCAAATTCGTTTATCTGTCAATACATCATTAAAGTAAGAAATTCATTTGTCTTGTATTTCATTGTTTTGGCTCCGAGAAAATCTTTAAAATTTTTCAAATTGTTTAAATTTGTCACAGCTGTCATAATCGAGATAATGTGTCACTTACGTGTCAAATTGTTTCATTGTGATTTTTAGTGGCGCCATCTATCCACAATTTCCAGAAACGTCGAAATGGATTCAGTGGAATTTCAAGTTGAATTTTAGTTGTTTTAAAGGCGTTTTCAATTTCTCACAACTGTCATCATCGTGATAGTCTGTCATCTTAGGTGTCAAATATTTTTTATATTGTGTTTTTGAGTGGCGCCATCTATTCGCTGTTTCCCGAAACTTCGAAATAATCGTGATAAGCTGTCACTTAGGTGTCAAATAATTTTTTTATTGTTTTGTGGCGCCATCTGTCCGCAGATTCCCGAAACTTCGAAATGGATTCAATGGAACTTCAAGTTGTATTCCGGTTGTGAATTGATAAGTCGCGTTACGAAGAAGAAATTCAGCGTGCAGCGCGAGATATTACACAGCCCCATTTGTGTCCAATTTTCACAGAGAAAGCTGCGATGTTGTTTGTAAAGTCTCACTGATTTTAAATAATAACAATGCGGCGACGGAATGAACGATGAAATAAAAAACGGTCTTCGCGTGACTTCTACCGTGTGAGTTTACTCAGCGCCATCTCTGTTGGATTTCCGTAACTAATTTGTTTACCAGTTCAATTTGAAAGCGCCGTGCCGTGCAATTTGAGCGCTCTTTGTTCTGTTACTATGTCACGCAAGTTTAAATTTAATCTACTTTCCTCAACTTACCACGGTTCTCGGTGACAAGTCTGCCGATTCTTCGATCAGCTGTGCCCTTGCTAACAGTGGGGATGGGGCAGGTTAACTTACGGTGGTAAACTCATAAAGGGCGCCAGAAGACGATTTAAAACAACTAATCGTAATTCGACTTGCCGACGTCTCCAATCGACCAGGTCGTGCAGAAAATGATAAACACGAATAAAACAGAGGCGTAAATTCTCACTGATGTGTGTGAAAATAGAAATCAAAATCGTAATTAAAGTTAACACAGTTTATTACACAAATGAAATGAAAACGATTTACACTTTTAATAAATACCAGTGAGTATATAGGTACTATTAAGAGAGATCGTGCGATAGGTTTCAGCGTACGTAGTAAAATGTAGGAAAATGAGAGGAAAGCAACGTGAAGAGTGTGTATGTAAAATGCTGCCGCTGTCGGACAGTTTTGAACCGATAGATGATACCCGTTTCTGAGGGGCTAAAGGGTGAGGGAAAGGAACAGTCAGTAGGGGTGTCGCTGAAGACAAATGCATGTATTTGTCGCCGTTGAAATTTTCCATTTGCATTCAGTGTTGACTAACGAGTTAAGAATAACAGGAGAGCTATACTAACAGTAGTTTCTCGTCCAAACTGGTCATTAAATATGGTCGCTGTGTGTTATAGGGCCAGTTGTACTGTGTCTTTTTAAAAAATGCCGTAAGGGGTGGCTGTGGAAAAGAAAATTCATGTCTTAGCTCCATTCATGTACTTTAAATTGTCAATTTTGGCATGTGTTAGATGCCAAGCTACGGCATGAGTTTTAATTTTCATGGCCAACCTTTATGGCATTTTTTAAAAAATACACCGTATAAAACGAGTTAACCACTCAAACTTAAAGTTTTCAGTAGTTTCTCGTTCAAACTGGTCACTAAATATGGTCGCTGTATGTCATATTGCCAGTTGTATAAAATGAGTTAACCACTCGATCAACTTTCCTCCACAATTAATTTGACCGTTGATTACCTCGTTTTGTACAACTGGCTCAAAGGCGCACACACTCGTTTTACAAAATTCTGGAACGTCCACAAAACCCACAGTTCAACATTGTTTATAAAACTCTTACTACAATAAGTTTAACTAAATAAGATGCGAGAAATGTCAATTGTATTCCTATGTTGTTACGTTCGCAAATTACACCTCCTAGAGCATCTTGGGCATATAATCGCATCTATCACTCACGATTTTTAATATATTTTGTGTCTCTCATCTGTTTTAAGAAGTCTTGTGTTTACACTATTTCCATGAAGGCAGGTGCATTTTTCACACTGTACTTACAAATGGGATGTGAATAGTGCGTCGTTTTTGAGACAAAAATTCTCTTTTACGCTTTTTCCCTGAAATTGTCAAGATTTGCCTTAATTTTTTGGACAAAACGAAAAATGAGATTCTTTATTTCCCGTTACCATTATATTACAGTTTTGACATATATACCTGCTGGCACTTACATACATACTTTTAAAGAGCTTATAAATAAACAGTATGCCTTAAATAAAGGAATGTGATTCGTCATGCATTACGCGCATGCCTATAACTTTTCGATTCTCTTATGGTCTCTATTACCAAATAATTACAATAAACAAATAAATCACGGCACTTCTTTCGAAGTAATATATATAAATAATATAATAATTAATTAGTTAGTTAATTAAGTAATACTCTTATTATTGACAGCTGTAATTCTTGCCAAATGAAATTGTAATTAAATTGATTTGTTTAATTGGCAGTATTAGAGAAATAGAATATCTTATAAGTCACGTGAATTATTTCAGCCTTCTTGGGCTTCATCAGAGATATGTACTAAAAAATTACTTTTTGAAAGGATAATAATTAAATTATACACTTACATATTTTTGAAATTTCCAATAACCCAAAAACAAACCCGTAAAGAGAACTTTTTGAAAAACTATCTAATACTTCGCAAAATTGAAAGGAAACAGTTATGTTTTCATCTTTCAAAATGCAAAATGTGACACTAAAATAAATAACGTAAGTAACTATGGAAACATTGAGTAAAATTAATGACAGCTGTAATTCTTGCCAAATGAAGTGTATAATTTAATTATTATCCTTTCAAAAAGTAATTTTTTAGTACATATCTCTGATGAAGCCCAAGAAGGCTGAAATAATTCACGTGACTTATAAGATATTCTATTTCTCTAATACTGCCAATTAAACAAATCAATTTAATTACTCTTATTATTATTAAAAAAATCTATTATCAAAATGGCTCTCAACTTGCTTTTATTTTATGACGGTAAGTCGTAGCTTAGTTATAGGGATATTCGATCAACGTAAAATGAAGCAATTTTTGAATCGATCTCGAATCAAAATATAAAAAAATCGAGTTGTACAAAAATGGTGATTGCCTTAGATTGCATTGATAGACTGGTTTGAAGACAATTACATAGGCCGTATGAATAGACGTGGAAATGGGAGACGACGACCTTTGTTTCCACCAGAAATGTGGAATCTATATGATCGAACAATAAACAGAAATGATCGTACAAATAATAACTGTGAAGCTGCTCATCGCCGACTACAATCAATCAAGGAATGACCCATCCAACAATATGGAAGTTTATAGATGGATTGCGCAAAGTCCAAAAGGGGCGCGATACCTACTATGAACAATTAGTGGCCGGAAATCAGCCACAGATGAAATTTAAAAAATATCGGGACGCAGATGAGCGCATACTCCGTATTGTTACCGACTACGACAACAGAATCGAAGCGGAATATTTAAGAGGAATTGCCCACAATTATCAAATGACTGATTAAAATCTGTTAATCAATATTTAGAATATTTACCGTATTTAGCTCATATCAGATGCTTTAGTTTTTCATGGCGCTGAAATGGGTCGGCGATGAAACGGCTGGCGCTGAAACGTCACGGCGATGAAACGGCGGCGATGAAACGGCGGCGCTGAAACGGCGGCGATGAAACGGCGGCGCTGAAACGGCGGCGATGAAACGGCGGCGCTGAATCGTCCCATTCCTTGAACCGAACGTCTTTAGCATGTATTGGATGGATCGCATTCCTTTATTTAGGTCTGCTTTAAATAATTACGCCTAAAATGTATTAGGGGTTGGTCTTTCTCGTAACCACCAATTAGCTATTTTTATAAAAACGTGAGTTTCGGAGGATATCTACGTTTCAGTTTGAGGATCAAGATAAATGAAAATCATAGCTTACGAATAATGTTTGTAGGAAACATTTTATAGTTTTTCTTTTAGGAAAAAAAAAACGTAAACTTATTGTAAAAGCAAAATTATGTGACATGGGGCTGTCGTCATTATTTATAAAAAGATCCAATTTATTTAGAAAAGCAATGTTGAATTCCTGTCAAATTTTGCTACAAATGCTGCAATGAATATTAATTCTGTTATATTGATTGTTTATTGAGTATGTTTTAGGACTTTTAGGCGTATATCGGGGAGGAAGTCGGGCCCCTTAATCTCAAAATACTACACTGAGAAAAATATCACCAAGGAGTACGTTTATATTAACAAGAATTCCGAACATTTTATTCGGATTAGCGTTAAAAACCGACTCAGAGTAGTACTGCAAAATTAACACTATGTGGTTTGTTGTTTAGAATATCATTCCTTGTTATGATAAAATTACCGGAGTAATTAACAAAAAGTCAGACATGACATTTTATTACTAATTTATTCAGCATAATATTTCATTATGGTTGATTATATTTTAACACTACGTATTATTTAGAATGCTAGTTTTACATTCTTAAACTTAAATAGTTTCATTGTGCTAAGAATCATGATTAATTTAGAGTCGGATGGATCTTATAACATGACGGCATTATACTTTTACATTATACTTTTATTTTATCGATAAGGAGTGATGTTTTATCAAAATCCCAAAATTCCATTTTTCTCAGTGTATTTTACTGTCATATGATCCGAATATAAGGACCTGTGGGCGGAGCTTATTTGCGAAGCCTTATGTGGCAATAGGTTTGATTTGATTATTTCGACTTTTGTTCACCTAATTCTACAGTTTCGCAAACCGTGCATCAGTTACTTTATTTACGGCCACGAAATTTACTGGGCATGTACTAGGGATGCGCATCGAATACCGATGTTTTCCAAACATCGATGTTGAACAAAAATACATCGATATTTTTACATCGATGTTTTTCTGTCGATGTTTTTAGAACATCGATATTTTCAATCGATGTTTTTATAACATCGAAGCTAAGCGATAGTCATCTAGCGGTAAGTAGAATTACCAGTGGCGGCCGGTCCATCTGGTTCAGCGGGGTACACGACATAATTGCCAAACGCTATCTTTGTTTATTACACAACAAAGAGAGAACAGAATGCTTCGACCTTGTCCTGTGCCCAATGTATTCGTATGCACCGGCCGCCACTGAGAATAATTACTAAAAGAAGCGAAAATGCTTTCTTCGATTAATTTTTTTTTTTTATTCTGATTTAAAATTAGGGCCTTCCCCGAACATTTCACGTGTTCCGAGGTTATATATTATAAATACGAATTCGGACAATTTTTGCGTCATTACTGTAAAACCAGGGTTGGAAAAAAACTGTTTAAAATAAAAAAAAAACATTTGTTTTATTTGATTTTAAACAGTTTTTTTTGTTTAAAACATGTTTAAAATTGACTTAAAATTAATAATGTTTTAAACAAAAAAAAAACTGTTTAAAATTAAATAAAACAAATATTTTGTTTAAATTTATTACACTTTTTTAATTGCTTCAAATACTCTCACAACCTAAATTACATAGTATTTAAAAAGGAAGAAGTAGTTATTAGTTGTATTGCGAAATGATAAAAGTTTAAAAATATTTACGATAAAAATTCTAGAGATTCATTTTGCAGTTTTTAGGGTTGAAAATAGAAAAAAGTAGAAAACAGTTGTGGGCTTTCAATTTTCGTCTAAAAATGTTTTCTACATATGCAATTTCTAATTTCAATTTTATTTTTTATTTCTTATTTACGTCCTTGAAAATTGTAACTAGTTTACCAGCTTTTTCTACTTCTAATGGATATTTTAATTTAGAATATACAAAATTAAATGCACTAAATAGACGTTCTAAGGTATAACGTTTCAAAAACGTCCTCAATTTTTCAGGTTAAGCAAATAGAGAAACGGACCAAACTCTATATTCAATTACCAATAATAGTAAAACAGTGGTCTTACAAAACATTTAGAATGAAATTAATGTCGTTTTTAAAAGATGATGCATTCTATTCTACTGACGAATTTTTGAAACACACGCCTGTTTTTTCTTATGGCCACCCTACTACTTTCTCAATTAGTTGTACTTATTTGTATATCTGACTTTTGTAAAACACTTGATTGTGTTATTGCGACAATAAAAATACAAATATTCGAACTCATATTGCCATTTGCTACAGGTAATTTTCTACAGGCTGCCTAAATTTATTTATGTTGATCTGTTGATGTTTAATAAATGCAAACGACATATTATGTTTCAAAATATAAAAAAATAAAAAGTAAATGATTCAAGTACTAGAAAATATCATAAATTTACATATAAAATACCATTTTCGAAAACAAATATTCATAAATTTTTTTTCCTAGAACAATTCAAGAATGAAATAATTTAAATGAAATAAATTTGATAAAATTAATAGGAAATGTGGAAAGAAAGTAAAAGTTAAGATGTAACTTTCTAAAAGCAAATTTTATGTATTGTTAATAATTTAATAGTTATTTATTTTGATTATTAGACCACCAAGTATATTTATATACTGTACATCTAATTTACAATAATAATTAAATAATAAATGCTGAAAGATGTTTACACGAATGTGACTTTAATTTTAAGGTCTCTTTTAAGTCCCATTATCAAACTGGCCCTTAATAAGACAACTAATTTTTTATTATTAAATACATATTATATGTATCAATAATACAAAACACTTACATCAGAAGTGTTTCTTCTACGCTTAAAACCACAAAAATCAATTTAAAACATCAAGTAAAAAAAACATGTTTAAAAACATGTTTAAAACCCAATTAAAAACAGACCCTTTGTTTTAAACAAAATGTTTGTTTCTAATTGGGTGTTTTAAACATGTTTTAAACACAATGTTTTAAACAGTTTGTTTTAAACTTTCCAACCCTGTGTAAAACACAATCTGCAGTAAGTTGTGTTTTGCAAATTGTGAGTGTTGTACGCATAAATGCATGACTGTTACAAAAAAGTGCATTAATAAGTGTATTCGTACTAAGGTGTTGTCTTTTGGTGAGTTTATTTAACTATTACTTCATTTCTTAGATAAAATTTCAAGAATTTTTTTTAACAAGTTCTGAAACTAGCCAATTTTAATGTTTAAAAATTCTTTTTTCGGTTTTGTAGTAATAGACAAAATTGATTGTATTATGGAGAGTATTCAATTTTTGAAACATGAAATACTCAATGAGGTCCAAGAATATACAGGTGTTCCAGAACTATTATCAGACAAAATCGATGTTAGAAAACATCGATATATTTATTACGATGTATTAGCGACATCGATTTTGCTTTTCGATGTTACCATCGATGTTCAATATCGATGTTTTGCTATTCGATGCGCATCCCTAGCATGTACGCCAATAATTAATTTATAATCATTTTTAATATCTAACATTTTTACGTTTGACACTAGAGGGCACAACGCATAATAGTAATCTGTAATCACCAAGTCTATTAGACCCTTACATCGACTCTCATAGCGACACGTCATCTATATAACGACTTAACTAACAGAGGAGTTCACGAAGAGTCATCTATCCAGCGACTCACTTTTAGGTATACGCATTTTTAACCCGTCGTGATCTCTCTTATTAGTACCTATATACTCACTGTAAATATTTACAATTGGCTGCTTATTTTAAGCTTAAATTAAATAACGTAAGCGCAATTCGTGTTTCGTGATTCGCACTCGCGGTTTATTCCTCACGAGTTAATAGTAAATTTAACAACCGATCAGTCCGCAAACATTGGATTAAATTGAAAACCTAACCTTGAATTAGCGCGTCCAGGCGTACGTCAAAGTCAGTGACGTCAATAGAATCGCAGGGGCCGGTGGTGAATCGTAACGCCCTCTACCAACCGCAGGGTGCGTCAACGAGTTAACCTATACTGGATCCGCTTACACCAAGATGGCTGCTCAGGTTTTCTCGATCGGATCTCGATACGACTATGGACAGGAGAGTCCCCGGAGAATTAGGCCAAAAGGTCTGGTATAATAGCCTGCGCTGAAACTTGCGCCCAAATAGAAAAGCCAAGTAGAAAAAGAAAAGCCTGAGCGAGTTGGGAGTCCCAGGCTTGGAGATTAAAACAGTCTCAAATCGTTATTCGGCGGTGTTAAATAGTATTCCAGCAAAGCTGCAGAGCGGCATTAAATTAAGAGTTAATTTAATTTTAATATTTCTACTGCCTTGTCGGCAAATATCATTTACCATCTGTTTCCAGTTTAAAACCTTCGAACTGCGGAGGCACATTAGTTTAGTGGTAACACTCTCGGCGCGAAACCGAGTGACCCGGGTTCGATTCCCGGATGTGACAGAAAATTTTTCTGTCCTCCTGTTAGTGTTTCCTTCCTTATATTTATTAATTTACACTAACAATAGCTTTCCTCTTAAGAGCAATCTTACGAAATAACTCCATATACGAAAACCATTAAAACGGGCGAATTCATAGAGACTTTATTTCTGAATATAATTAATTCATTTTTTTTTTCCTATATACCTGACAACTAGAACTACAAAGTGACCATAGGAAATTTCTCTATCATCTGGTAATTAAGAAAAAAATAATTAACATTGAAAAATTGTAGTTGAACTTTACAGCGATAGTAAAAATACTTCCAGATCGAATTTTGAAAAACGCGTTGGTCACTTTGTAGATTGAAGTTTTAACAAACCAGTGAAAACAGCTTTTAAAAATATGTAACCATAATTAAGTTATGAAGTCGCCCTATTTGTATGTTTTTAGTGAATTATTTCTGTAAGGCATGAATATATTCTCCCCACCTTAAGAGCTGGGGGCGGTAACAAAATAGACAATCACGTGATCTTTTTTCACGGCCTGAGAATATATTTTGCGTTCCGATTTTTTAGGGGTTATTGCGCATGATCTCAGATAGGATTAAGGCGGGTAATTTGAACATATTTAAGTTTATGCATTGCCTTTTCCAGTACGTTTTTGGTATTTTAATATTTATTTATACATACATTGAGGTCTAGCAACAAGTACATTTCTTGTTAGTCAAGAAAAGATCAACTTCACTATCTCTAAATAGTATTCAAAGGTATGGCTTTTTCCACGGCTGGAGTAAAAGGTATTTTTAGCCGGCTAAATTACATCACTAGGAAAATTACATTTTTATAGAATCATCATTTTGCCTATTCTGACGTACAACTTTTTTGTGTTGATTAAATTAAAAAAAATTTTGAGACGCATTTCACTTCGAAAACATTATTTTGTGTAACTAACTTTTGCATGAACTCCTTTTTCTCGTTATTAATTTAAATGCACTCCTTAAAATTTGAAGTGGAACACTTACATTTTTTCCTTTTTTTTTGTAAATTTGTGTTTGACTCAACTTATGTGTATTAGAAACGAAATAGTAAAAATATAAAAATGTACATTTAAATAGAGTTCAAAAAAAGTTCAAATGAAGTTAGCAATAACTTTCAGCAATAAAAAAAATTCTAAAACTATACCAAAACAGTTTCAGTATTTATATATTAGTATAGAAATCTACTAATTAAGTAATGTTCAATAACTTAAAATGAATATTTTTAGAAATTGATTCGAAATTGACCTATCAAGTAATTTTGCGTTAGGCGTACTCAACTTCTTCAAAAATGATAGCGTTGTCTTATTTTCAAATCAAATATTTTTAGACGAATATAATCTATTATTAACGGGCTTTCGATAGTGTAAAAACAGAAAGGGACATATTTTTTGTTTGGCCACAATTAAATCTTAAACTTTAGCTCCGCGTACAGTAGGTCTCTCGCTTCGTTTTTCTCAAAAATGACAGCGTTGTTTTTTATTATTTTTAAATCAAATGTTTTTAGATGAAAATAATCTATTATTATTATTAATAATAGATAGGCTTTCGATAGTTTAAAAACAAAAAGGGACATATTTTTTGTTCGGCCACAATAAAATCTTAAACTTTCGTTCCGCATACTCTAGGACCTTAAAAATCTAAGATGATTTGAAAACTTGTTCAAAATAAGTATGTAATTGAAAATAAAAAGATATACAATGCTTTTTTTACAGTACTAAACGCCTCTTATTGATTTATTTAATTAAAAAATAAGACAACCATGTCATTTTTGAGAAAAACGAAACGTGCGTCCTGCGGAACTAAAGTTTAAGATTTAACTGTGGCCGAACAAAAATATGTCCCTTTTTGTTTTTACACTATCAAAAGCCCCTTATTGATAGATTATTTTCGTCTAAAAATATTTGATTTAAAAATAGGACAACGCTGTCATTTTTGAAAAAGTTGAGTACGCCTCGCGTAACATTACTCGATAGGTCAATTTCGAATCAGTTTCTAAAAATATTCATTTTAAGTTATTGAATATTAGGAGTACTTAATTAGTAGATTTTTATACTAATACATAAATAAATACTGAAACTGTTTTGGTATTATTTTAGAATTTTTTTTATTGCTGAAAGTTATTGCTAACTTCATACCGGTTTCAAAAGAAATAAACTTTTATATTTTCTTAAACTGTGGCCTTTTCTTCAATCAAAAATTGCAAGATGCGAAATAGTTTTACATTCTGGATTTCTAGTTATTTATGTACCAAGGTGGCAAAGTGGCACTTTATCAAACGAGTTTGCAAATTGCGAGCCAAGGTGAAGCCGCGGTGAGCAAGCGTACGAGATCGATAAAGACACTTTGCTGCCGTGGTGTATATAATATTTTTTCGACTACTACATACTCAACCATTTATTTTGAAATATCCAAACCTTGCAGATTTATATCTATGTTTATACCTTCGTAAATTTAAAAAAAAAATTATTTCGTTTACCTTATAGTACGTTATAAACGACACTGGCGTTTCGATGACACCAAGAGCAGTCACTTCGCGTCATGATGTTTGTCATGTACTTAATTATCAACATTTTTTAACAATTTTCGAAGAAATATATGTAGATACATATTTACATTTACATATTTACCGCCGATTTTTCTTTTCCTATATGTGACAATGTTTACAATTTAAATAAATAAAATAATGAATTTCATTACAGTGTTGAGTGTTGAGTGTTGAGCTCTTCAATATTTTTACAAATATAGGTAACTGCTTGTTCCTTTTCTATTATACGACGCATATGTGCAATTAAAAATAAAGTCTACTTTGAACGATAATTGCGTCTTATTACAATTTACCGTAAAAAATGTGTTAGGTATTTGAATATAATTATGTACATGTATGTGTATTTCTGAACCTGTTGAATGTACCAACATTATGACCGAACGCAGCCTAGTAAGTTGCTCATGATGACGGAACTACCGACACGCGAGAGTTATTATCGTTCTTTCTCAATATGTGTTGAACAGAGATAGCTCTAAGCAACTAATGTTTGTGGTTTGCAATAGCCGCATATCATAAATATTTCCCCTTAACGTAGCAAAGTAGGGATAGTAAAATGCGAACTTCTGAGGGGTAACTTTGTAGGATTCCTCTTAATTTAATTTGGAAAAAAAAAAACAAAAGATGATCGATTTCACCGGGCAGACACGTAATCAACTTTTCAATAAAAAATTAAATAAATAAAATAAAAGACAAAATCGAAGAACTGAGAAGCAAACCGAAAAACGAAAGACTGTTGATTATTTCGCGAACGGATTTGAAATGATTAAAAACTGAAAAACAAAAGCAGACCGAAGTAACAAGCTTCTGTTTCTAAAGTCTCATAACATAAAGAACTCTTGACAGCGCCATCCGTGTGTAAGAAACCGCGATAGTTTTCCAAAAGTCACCGGATTGTAAACATGGACTACGTTTATCTCGCACGTTGAATCCGATTGAGATTTCAAGCGGTTTCGTGAATCTGAACTGTTTATGATCATCTACCTCAATCCGCTTGAAATATTATTTCGATCTTAAAAAGAGACGACCACATGGTAAAAAGAAATGCATTGAGTTGCTAACTTAACATTAGATGATGCATTACATGCTTATAACGGACAATTATTGTCAACCATCAGCTGTAAATTTTTGTTTATTATGTTAAATTGAAATGGATAATTTAGAAATAAATTAATGGCAGTGCTAATAATTATAACATGTTTATGTAACATGAAGTTAGCCAGTACCAATAATAATTTGAATCCGTGTTTATATCGCTATTTTTCAAGCGGCTTCGTCAATCAAGGATTGAGTTAAATTCTCGATCGGATTGAAGTGACAAATTAGATCTATTTATGTCGGGATTCAAACATTATTATTTCAATCGATTGAAATCTCAATCCGATTCAACGTGCGAGATAAACGTAGTCATGAATGTGCAATTCAATACATGATGATCCTAGTTTGACGTTTACCACGTGAGATTTCACACCAGAGCCATCTGTGTGCAGTTTCCCGAACTATTTTTTTAAATTTTATCTTAACACTTCAATTTTATCATTAAAGTGATTTAATATTTTTTTATTGTGCGGATAATAAAAAAGAAGCAAAAGATGTATGTTTTTGAGCGTTATTGTTTATTGATTTATTGACTCTAAATGCGGAAGCTCCCTGCTGGGATGCGAATTCACGGAGAAGGTCTCCTCGAATGTCCATCTTCGTACTTCGCATGCATAAAGACAAACCCCAGGTGGATATTAGCATACCTTGCCTTCTGAGCGTATGTTCTCAAAATCATTGATGCCACTGCCTCCTATGGTGTTGCTACACCGGCCCAAGTACAGTCAACACCAAGTCATGACCTGGTCAGGTATTACAACTAGTTGTATTTCCGGTATCTACTACTCACGCACCTGCAGTAGCGGATAGGGTCAAATACCGTATACAGGTGGAATGATCCTCGACTCTCTCCCATTTATGGGCGAATCCAGAGCGATCACCCTTATGAAAGAATGCCCAATCTCTTACTCTCTGTCCGAGCCATCAGCGGACACCACGTGATTGGCACCTTACTCTACCTCAGAGTATCATCTATTATCAGCAAGCCTTAACTCTTGCACAATTACATGTCATTGCAATTTATTACAACACTCGCGAGCCCGTTTGCGTGATTAGCGCAACTTTACCAAGACGTTCTACAAAAATCGCCGCCCGAGACTGAAGTGCTTTCGTTTCATCCCTCTACTTGAGTCGTACCCCGTATCATATTTCAAACCATAAGATAAAATAAACAAACGTGCTCGTGTTTTACGGATACATAGAAAATGTGTAAACTTTCCTAAATTCTAAACTTGATAAAATATACAACGACAACACATATTTTTTAGAATTAAACATGCGGGAATAACTTAAAAAAAACAAAACAATTAATTTAAGGACGCCTGCTAACTTGATGCGCGGCCATATTAGCCGGCCTTGTCAAGTTCAAGGCCGTCTAGATATAGCGCCATTATTTTTGAGATGCGTGACAAGACGATCAATACCGATTATGTTCTTCGAAATGAGCCGGCCACTTCATTCACATGAGTTTATGACATACAGTGCGCGATGCAATTCCAGTTTCCGTCGCACATGTGCGTCTTGAAGAAGAAAAAAAAATCGCGGAGCTCGCCCTGCGCGCAAAATCATTTTTCGCGCTGCTGCAGTTGTTTATTGTCGCCGCGCTGATAGCGGATGGTTGTTTGAAAAAGCGCGAAAACAAGGATTTTAAAAATCGGATAATTATGGCGTCTTTGAAGAGCTGGGCCAGCAGGATTCGTGCGTTGATAACCGATTAGTGCATCGCGGTTATCGACGGTGATAACTTATCAAATCCCCGTACATAATAATTTTGTAATGAAATTCTTTTAGAATTCTTTCGTACATCATCGAAATAACTGAAGTACATAAATACATACATAAATACATACATGTAATGTGACAGCAAGCTGAAGTATTGGAGTTTGCAGCGAAGCGTTCGGCACCTGGTGTCAACTAAACAAACCCTTGTATGCTACATAACATTTCGTGTTTTGGCATCGATTCTGAGTGATGATGTATCAGGATTGTGTTATATGTGACATTCACATTAAATCAATTTGTATTGTATTTGTATTAGTACACACTTAAACAAAAATTCCGTGTTACTTACAGAGGTTCAGATTTATCCACAGTAGCGCTGCGATCTTAAAATCAAATGCCTATTCCTAAAGGACTTGCGATTAAAAGTATTTAAAAAAAATATCAATTAATTCTTTCTGATAAAAAAAATCAATGCATGTTTGTTTACCTACTTAAGTGACATGTTTCATCGGGTCGGGGGGACATTATTTTTAATCGTGTCTGTACATGGATCTTGTATTTCGGTCCTGGAATAAGTGCACTTCTTGATGGATTGCACGACAATGCAGAAGTAAAAAATTGCAGAATGATATCTATGTTTTGTTGGGATGATATAATTTTTTATTCTGACTGTACATACGGTACGTCTGAATTTCGTATTTCGGTACTAAAACAAGTGCGCACTTGATGGCTTGCACGATAATGCAAGAGTAAAAATTGCGGGCGATACCGGCTTAACAAAAATGCCCGGAGGTCGCAGGTCACGTCACTTATGGTTGCTTTCGGCGACCCTTGGATATTTTCGGCGTTACTTAATAATAAAAACAAGCGAGTACGCTTAGGTAACTCGAACGGATTAAGCGCGATTCGCGTCTTTAACGCCACAGAATGCCAGAAACCTAAACGGTCAGTTTCACTTAAACTCAACTCACTTTTTTTTAGGGAACACCCTGTATGTTGTTGCGTTTCTAAATTGGAAGCGAAATTCTAATATGAAACGGTGGGATCTGAAGGGGGTAGAGTATATTTATTTTACTTCGATGAGGAGCAGTCAAATCAAATTGAAAAATTTGTTTAAGGCTTTTTTATTAAATATTTTGCATCTCTATCCACTATCCAGAGGCTTTAGGTGCCACAAAAATACATACTTTAAATATTAAAGTTGTGGAGTTTTATACCTATTATATTTTAAAGATATCACAAGAAACAAAAACGCATCGATCGCAAAGTGAAGAAAGAATGCAATTTCTGTTTACATAATAATAATACATAATAATAATAATACGTACAACTTTTGCATTAAAAATTTTTCTCTAGCTCCTAAAATAAACCCTCTAGCTAGAGTATAAAATAATTTAAGAAAAATGCACGTAGATGGCGCTGAGAAAATTCTGCGCTTCCACTTGTCTGGTTTTTTTTGAGAAAAGAAAAAACTTCCGTTTTCTTAAGCTTCCCCGAAGCGTTTCGGATTTAAAAAACGAACGTGTAAACCAAAGCAGTATGATTATTTGACGTTTATCTTATGAGATTTTAACGTTGCCATCTACGTGCAGTTTCCCGAAGCGCCATCTGTGTACAGTTTCGCAAACTATTCTTTGTCTAACTTTGATTTTAATCCAATCTCTTCCTGTGAAGCTTTGAAAGACGGATGGGAACAGAATTTAATTTTTTTTACAGTCTGACGTTTACCGCTTGAAATTTTACCAGCGCCATCTGACGAACTATTTTTGTAAATTTATTTTGAAACCTTGATTCATTTCTTCTCGTGGGGGTTTTGAGTTTGTCAGAAGTACTGATGTGAATGCACCTTGATTTTTTTGCAACCTACGTGAGATTTTACCAGCGCCATCTTTGTACAGCTTCCAAAACTATTTTTTGTTTTATTCTGACTTTGAAACGATCCAAACAGTTTCTTCTTGTGTGAATGTCTGATGTGAATGCGTGAGTTCACTTTGATTTTTTTTGCACTCTGACGTTTACTGGGTGAGATTTTATCAACGCCATCTGTGTGCAGTTTCCCGATTTTTTTTTTAAATTTGATTTTAAACTTGATCGAAATTCTTCTCCTGGAGGTCTCTATTCTGTCGGACGTGAATGTACCTTGATTTTTTGCAGCCTGCGTGAGGTTCTACCAGCGCCATCTGTGTACAGCTTCCCGAACTACTCACTTATTTTAAGATGACATAATTTCTTCTTGTGAAGGTTTGATTCCGTCAGAAGTACCGATGTAAATGCACGATGATTTTTTTTAAATTTTATTTTAACGCTTGACCCAAATTCTTCTTCCGGATGCTTTGATTCTGTCAGATGTGAATGCACCTTGATTTTTTTGCAGTCTGACGCTCATAACGTGAGATTTTACTATTGCCATCTGTGTACAGCTTCCGAAACTATTCTTTTTGTTTTAGTTTCACTTTTAAAACGATCTAACTTCTTCGGGTGAAGGTTTGATTCTGTCAGAAGTTCCATGTGAATGCACCTTGATTTTTTCTGCAGTCTGACGTTTACAGTGTGAGATTTTGCCACCGTCATCTCTGTTTCCTGAACTATTTTTTTAAATTTGATTTTAACACTTGATCCAAGTTTTCCTCGAGGAGGTTTTGAGTGTCTCAGAAGTACGGAGTGAATGCACTTCTTTCTACGTTCTGACGTTTACCGCGTGAAATCTTATCAGCTTCACCTGTACGCATTTTACCGAATCATTTTATTTTAAAGTTCGACCGAATTTCTTCTCGTGGATGTTGCAATTCTATCAGAAAATCAGATGTAGATACACCTTGACTTTGCTGCAGTGCGAGTCAACCTTTAAACGCGAATTATTTTATATATCACCGACGACATCTCGCGTATTTTTGTTCGTAGTCTTTGTACGTAAGTGTACCTGTGTGCAGGGAGATAGAAAACAACAAATGAAGCAACAGACCAGGAGACCGAATGCACATTTGCTGCAACCACTGAGGTCTAATAAGTACGTTGACAGTTACTTTTCCTTGCCAGCTAAGCCGCTATTTACTTCTTTTACTTATTCTTACATACAAGAATAAATAATAATACTGTGGCAAAAGCAAAAGGTAAAAGAGCGCCCCTCCCCCTACTTTTAAATCGTGACACAAAATGCCCAGACTTTAGGTGCTTTCGTTCATACCAAGGATTACTAATCATAAAAACTGGATTAGCTTTGTCTACATTTATTTGTAACTTTTATGAATTGATTCTATAAAAAGCGAAGGAATAAAACTCATATTTTATAAAATGAACGGAAGAAAGTTACGAATAAATGCACACAAAGTGAATCCAGGAGTGCGTTTAGAAAAGAGGTAGAGTATTGTCAGTGTGTACCCAAACCGTTTATAAAAGGAGATGAATAATTACCGGTTAGATTTGTTCCACATTTCTAAACACCGGAGCGTGCACACTGTGTAAACCCAAGTTCCCGTGCTCAGAGACTGCGAGAAAAGTTACCTTGTGAGGTTAGGTTTATGTTTTCAATTCTGAAAGTAGTATTTACACATCTAGAATTATAAAAATTAAATGAATAGTGACAAAAATGTAATTGTAACTTCGTGTAGTCATGATTTATTGACCGATGAAAACGGAGAAATCGTACAACAAGATATTGTTGTGTAATAGAAAAAGTAAGATCAAAACTCATCATTTTTAAGATCTATTTAACAAAAGTAATGTATGTTTTAGCACTAGCTTGCGTGTAGGTGCCAGCAACTGAGAACATTATAAAAATATTCGGAATTTTCCCCTAATCTAACGTCAACCGTTTAAAAACTCATATGAAGGTAATCGTCACGTGATCTCCCCTCACGCTCCCTCTGCCCAAGCTCTGCCGACTTTTTCTAAACGCACCCCAGTTTTTATGATTAGTAATCCTTGGCACGAACGGAAGCGCCTAGTGTTATTGTTATTATTTCTTTGCTTTTGTAAAGGTAGTCCCATCGCGCGCAAAGCGTCGGCGTATTTTAGTTGAGTGCAGTTCCGAATCCTGCCGAAGAATTTGAATGCTGCATGGTCTTGCGATGCACGTGGTTAATTTCGCCTGGTAACCGGCTGATTTCAGTAGTAGCCTTCGCCTTGTAATTGTTAATGCGTTCGTATTTCAGTGGTTACGTAAACTGTAATTGTTAATGCGTTCGTATTTCAGTGGTTACGTAAACGTACGGCACGAGGTTGCAGGATTTTTCAATCTCAGTTTTTGTGCAAACGTATCGAACGAAGTGTGCGCTCGACGTCTCCTTCCTCGCCGTCGCGTCGGTGCAGGTCCGTACTTTCGGGCACAAATGCGTACGTTCCGGATTTCTAAAGTTTGGCAGCCGCGGACTTGACCTGTTAATTGGCCAATTAATGTGCTGGCTGTGATCACCATGGACACCTGGATGCAGGATGTGGTTTGTATTCTTTGTTTACTTGAAGCAACTTTTCGTTGATTTCATTGCGAAAACGTCAAAGCAACGTAGGTCGAATTGAATAAGTCAGGGTTTCCTAATTGGTAGTTCACAAAACTTCAGAAGTAAAAAACAAGTCTACTTTCTCCAAGAGATTTAAAATGATAGGGGGATACCTTGATGTAGATCATATGTTCTCAAACTAATTTCGTCTACCGCCCACTTTGAGAATCAATTATTTTCTAGCGCCCACTAAAATTTTAAAATCATTACTTTAATAACTTTAGTTAAATTATAGCCTGCCATATATGAGTCTTATCTTGTTTCCCCCAATTTTCTCTGTGCCCTTTACCGCCCCCCTGTAGGCCTCTAGCGTCCACAAGGGAGCCTAAATTTTGTGCCACATTGAGAAAGACTGGTGTAGATCAAATTGTTTTGAAAATCCTTTTTTCGACAACTTCCGTGCAACTAAATATATTTCGATTTGATTTGTATCAACTTTGATTTTATTGACTTCAATTCATTTTATTATTTTTGCCAATTCCATTTAAAAAAAAACTATGTCTTTGGACAAATTTTCACATTTTAGCGCAGGCATAATAAAAAATATCGTATAACACACGTGCATAACAGCCTTTAAAGCACTTGCGTCGTTGTCTCCTTCGCGTCGCGCTTTTAAACCTGTCGCGCGTGCTTTAAAGGCTTTCTTATGTATTATAAGATACTATTACGTGGTTCTCGGTTTATTGAAATAAAGTAGTAAAACGACGATAACTCGAGAATCCTACCCCTTACGTCGCTTATTTTGTAAAATAAAAATATTCTAATCGTGAAACTTGAGGGCGTTTTTCTCCTGACTTAAATGACGATTACGCTCAAACAATTGAACATCATATATTTGAGATTTACGTCAAGGTTACATTTTTTCAATAGAATACCCGAAATATTATTGCAGATTTGAATTTGCGAGTCAATTTTAGCCTGAAATGATGTGTCGCATCATGGGTCTAGGGCGAACGGTTCTTGAGCTGTGTGACGTAGTGACGTATTTTGTGAAATATTTTCAACTCGAAAACCGCTCATCCTAGACCCATCAGTTCAGACTAAAATTGTCCGGCGAAATCAAATCTGCAATGACATACAGGCCGTTCCATTAAAAAATGACTATTTTGCTTCGTTTGCCCTAAAACGCGTCGCTCAGTTTTTTTCGTGAGGCTCCTGAAAATTATGTGCCACCAAAATATTCGGATGAAAGCTGGAGGTATTTTTGCTGATTTAAATGAAGATTACGAAAAAACAATTGAAAGTCGCATCTTTGAGATTTGCACCAGGATTATGATTTTCTTTAATGGAATGATCTAAATATTATTGCAAATTTGAATTCGCGGGTCAATTTTAGCCTGAAATGGTGTGTCGCATCGGTGGGTCTAGGGCGAACGGTTTTTGAGCTGTGTGACGTCACTAAAAAAATTTTCAACTTGAAAACCGCTCATCATAGATCCATGATGTGACAATATTCGGACGAAAGCTCGAGGATTTAAATGATGATTACGGAAAAACAATTGAACGTCACTTCTTCGAGATTTGCACCAAGGTTATGATTTTCTTTAACGGAATGGCCTAAATATTATTGCAAATTTGAAATCGCGAGTCAATTTTAGCCTGAAATGACGTGTCGCATCATGGCTCTGCGGCGAGCGGTTTTCGGGTTGATTGACGTCACTCAAAAGTTTCAACTTGAAAACCGTTCGTCCAAGACCCATGATGCGACCCATCAATTCAGGCTAAAATTGTCCGGCGAATTCAAATCTACAATAATAAATAATATACAGGGTGTTCCGTTAAAATAATTGCAATTTTGTTTCACATCGCGAACACGCGTTGTTCAGTTGTTTTTTTTTTTTTGTGAGGCGCTTTCTCCTGAAACTCCGAAACTCCTGAAAATTATGTGCAAGTTTACTACTGCGTGTTTTCTTTTTGTAATTCCAAAAACACAAAAAAAGGGAGACGTGTTTTCAATTTTGATCGACATCAGATTAACTCGAAGGCCGTTCAGGTTACGCCTGCGGTGTGACGTATGAATTCAGGCTAGAATTTCGTGAAGATTTCAAAGACGCTATAAAAAAAATTGCGTATTCGGGATTAATATTTCGGTTCAATTGTTTTTTGTAATTGAATTCACTTCTTTCCTTTATCTATCTATCTATCGGGCAGAATTTTTTTTATTTTTTCCAAATTAGGGATAACTCTAAGCAGATAACAATCGGGAATGTCGCGAGCGCGCGAGATAAGAAAAAAATGGGGAATACGTGATGTGACCTTGCGCCGCCGCTTTATTTTCGTACGTGACCCTGGGTGCTATTAACAATTTTTCTTAAAAAAAAAAAAAAGTAAAAGCGACGTCAGTCCGATTGTTCGTTACAGAATCGAACTGATAACGGACCGGCGCGCCGTATCGCGAATTATTTCGGCAGTGCAAATAAACCGACCACGTTAAAAATAGACCTAGATCAATTGACCTAGGTTAGGTACGACGACCGGCTGTCTCGATGCATAGATCTTTTGCACGCCTTTTTGCGCCGCAACCTCGACCGGAGGCTGCTTTAAGAAGGTGAGGCCTTCAATTTTTTCCAAAAATCAAAAGGTAGCGTTGCTTTTGAACAACGAAATTATAAGGACTTTGTCTCACTTGATTTGTTGCAGATATATTTTTTTAATTATTGCCCAGTTATTTAGTTTTGGACTGTGAGGCGTGGACGCTATTTTATATCATTTTCGAGCCGGTACGTAGATGTGAAACTAAAAACTGCAATAGTGTAGGTACACTTTATCTCGCTTATTATTTTTTATTCTTTTGATATTCTGATCGTGAAAATTGAACGCATTTAAGCGATGATTATAAAAAAGAAACAATTGAAGATGGCATCTTCGAAATTTACATCGAAGTTTTTTTTTTAATGAAATACCCAAATTATTATTGAATATTTGAATTCGCGAGACAATTTTAGCCTGAATTGATGTGTCGCATCGAGGGTCTAGCTTGAGCGGTTTTCGGGTTGATACCTTTAGTGACCTTTTTGTTCAACTCAAAAACCGCTCATCCTAGACCCATGATGCGACCCCTCAAATCATACTCAAACTGTTTGACGATTTCAAAAATTTAATTATATTTAACGTATTCTATTTAAATGATAGCTTTGTTGTAAATTTTGTAAATGCAATGTTCAATTGTTTCTCCACGAGTAGAAAAGTACCTTCATATTCAATTTTTTTTTTACATAAAAGTAATTGACATTACTCGCGGACAATCTTGAGTTATCATTACTTTTTTTATGGATAACCCTGTATATTATTTCAAATTACAATCACTTATTTTTCTGATGTTCTGATTGTGAAAGTTGAATGCATTTAAGAGATGATTATGGAAAAAAAAAACAATTGAAGATCGCATCTTCGAAATTTACGTCGAAGTTAATTTTTTTAAATGAAATACCCAAATTATTATTAAATATTTGAATTTGGGAGACAATTTTAGCCTGATTTGACGGGTCACATCGTGGGTCTAGGATGGGCGGTTTTCGGGTGGATACCTTTAGCGACGTTCAACTCGAAAGCCACTCATCCTAGACCCACGATGTGACCCGTCAAATCACGCTGAAATTCTCTGACGTATTCAAAAATTTAATCATTTTTAACGTATTCTGTTAAAATGACATCTTTGGTGTAAATTTCGCAGTTGCAATGTTCAGTCGTTTCATCATGGGAAGCGGTTAGCGAGTAGAAAAGTACCTTCATATTCAATTTTTTTCTTACATAAAAGTAACTGAGATTAAACCCGAAAAATCTTAAATTGTCATTATTTTCCATGGGAAACCCTGTATATTATTGCAAATTTGAATTTGCCGGACAATTTTAGCCTTAATTGATGGGTCGCATCGTGGGTCTAGAGTTAACGGTTTTTGAGTTGTACGTCTTAATGACGTCATTCAACTTGAAGACTGCTTGTCCTAGACCTACGATGCGACCCATCAAGTCAGACTCAAATTGTCTAACGAATTCAAAAATTTAATAATTTTTACGTATTCTGTTAAAAAGAAATCTTTGGTGTAAATTTCGTAAGTGCAATGTTCAATTGTTTCATCACAGACAGCGGTTAACGAGTAGAAAAGTACCTTCATGTTCAATTTTTTTCTTACATAAAAGTAACTGAGATTAAGGTCCTCGTCTTTTCGTCTCCAGTTAACTTTATCCGACGGTTAACAGTTGTGATCACGATCGTTACTATGGAAATTAATCGCAAGTTAAAGTTAATTGTAGGTGAAAAGACCTAGCCTAAGACCGGAAATTCTTAAGTTATCGTAATTTTTAATGGAAAACCCTGTATATTATTGCAAATTTGAATTCGCCGGACAGTTTTAGCCTTAATTGATGTGTTGCATCGTGGGTTGTTGACGTGGGTTGGATGACGTCTCATCTACAACTGATCTAACGCTACTTCTCAAAATCTAAGGGTGGTCAGGATGAGGTAAATACAAATTGGGGTGCGTGAGAACTGAGTGTTGCTTCTTAGAACAACGGTGTTTACGTGAGCCAGAGATTCGGAAATACATGGAACACGGTGTCGTCACTTTAACGTTAAATATGAGACCGATATATTTCCTAAAGGGACAATCATTATTAAGGAAAAGCAAAGATTAAAATACTGATGCAAAGTTGCCGGAATGTCTGTTGAATATTAAACATGGGTCTAAGATGAGCGGTTTTCGGGTTGATACCTTCAGTGACGTTGTTCAACTCGAAAACCGCTCACCCTGGACCCACGACGCGACTCATCAAATCAGGCTAAAATTCTCTCGCGAATTCAAATATGCAATAATGTTTACGATATCCCGTTAAGAATCTTTATTGTAAATATCGTTCAATTATTTCTTCAAATGTTAATGTTATGGTTTGGTTGTAATTGATATCACAAGTACGGTGTGTAATCTTTATCTTATCGGGGAGTCAGGAATTAGTTATTCATCGTGCGGCTACGACCGCCTTACCATCCTTAAATACATACTTCAATGTACTCCATCCATTGAAAAAAAATAAACAGTGAGGAGAAAATGCTTCCCTTGCTTCTATGAGATAAATACACGCCCCTGGATTAAGGATTGATTAAACCAGAGAAGGATTTATTAAATCGGTGAATTAGTGGCAGAAGAAATGATCGCTGATCTATAATGAATCGACGCAATAAAAACTCGCATTAGAGATTCCAGGGCCGTCGAAACTATTTGTTTAGACGTGCCGTGAATCACATTTGTACACAGATGCTGTTTGGCCCAGCCGAAAACGTTAATTCTGGTGACTATTTATAACGTTGAGGTAGGTTGTGTTGAAATCATTTTTATAAAACGTTTATTGCGCTAGTGATTTGTACACCGACGTTTCGGGGGCGCACTTAGGTGATTCTCGCACAGGCCCTGGATCCGTCTAGAGCTAGACAAGGCGAGAATTCTTTTCGCAGTGGATAGGTGAGAAGAGGTGCAAGCGTTCGCAGCTAAGCGCAGTTTTTTTTTTTTTAATTCCATTTCTGTTGTCTTTTTTATTCTTTCTGCTTCTAGAAAATAGAATTTTTCCGAAAAGAACCAAATGTTTTTTTTTTTGGATGGGTGGAAGAAAATTCTTTGTTGTGTTGGCAGTACACGGATGGTCGACAAAAGCAACAACAAACTGCGTAGTACTCATCGAAATGAGCGAGTTAAAGCTGGATTTGCATAGAGCGTTGAGCGCGTAAAAACGCCGGGCGTACTGTACTCTCATTGGCTATTGCTCCTTACGTATCGAGCACTAACCAATGGAAGTAGAGTACGCTCCGCGTTTTGACGCGCTCAACGCTCCATGTAAATCCAGATTAAAACTACGAGCAAAAAAGCACCGCGAATTTACGCGATGACGCCATCCGTCTGGGGGTGCAGGAAATGGTGGGGCTTCCCCGCCTCGGCCCCGCGGAGACCTTGGCAATGAAACTGGATTTCATCACGCCCACGACCGAAAAAAATGAACGTCTGCATTCGGCGACCTTCAAACTGCAGTGGATTTGTTTTTTTTTTTTCTTTCTTTTTTTGCCTGCACGTATTTACATACATATGCATAAAAGCACATTTGGAGAACGAGCCCGTTCCAACTCGAAAACAACAGTTCATTGCTTCTTTGCACAATAAAATTTCTGACTTGGTATCCGACACTATCCAATAGGGATGGTGATAGCTGATAGCTTATAAAAATAGAATCGATGGTCCTCATAGTCTCTCTGTCTATCGCTTAACAAATTTCGTCAGAGTTGATGGAGATACGTAAAAGTAAAATCGTAATAGATTCAGACAACTAAATCCCAAGTCATTTTTTTCTTGATCGCACGGTACATACATGCATAGAGCTTGCAAATGAATTTATACTTTAATCACTTGGCAATATTAGTTCTTTTTGTTATCCTGCACCGGTGTACACTAGTTGTTACTTGTTTCTTCTTTTCTGTGCTTGTTTATGTAAATAACACCAATTCCAACTAAACTGCGAGTCTGGGCAACAGCGGCCGCTCAATGGTAATGTAAACCTTTTGAAGTTTTTTCTGAATTATTTATTTATATTTTGACACTTGTGTCGCTGTTACCAGGCTAACGCATTTTATTTAACTTTAAAATATTCATATAACATGCATATAACTATCAACATATCAGTCTTTAACATGCCCCCCGCCTTGGAATACCCCAGTACTTTCAACAACTTAATCTTCAGGCTCGGGAAGTGGACAAAGCTTGACGTAGGTCCTTTTAGTTTCTCCCGTTTGTGTTCTTACTGTGGCGACCCTTGCCTTGCCGTCCTTTCCGGAATGCAATTTAGTGACACGACCTAATTTCCAGCGAAGTGGAGGAGCGTTGTCATCCCTTAGCAACACCATTGAACCGATTTTGAGTTCTGCTTGACTTTTCTTCCGTTTTACTCTTCGTTGCAACTCCGCGATATATTCTTTCTGCCAACGAGTCCAAAAATGTTGTTGACATTGCTGCAAGTGTTGAAAGCGCGACAATCTTCGTATCGGAATGTCTTGTACGTTCGGGTCCGGAATGGCAGTTAAAGTTCTTCCAATCAAAAAATGAGCAGGAGTTAGGGGAGTTAGGTCATTAGGGTCAGTCGATACAGGAAACAGAGGCCTAGAATTTAGAGTAGCTTCTACTTGCACGATTACAGTATGCAACTCCTCATAAGTGAGATGAGCATTGCCTAAGACTCTCTTTAAATGAGCTTTACTGGCCTTGATACCAGCCTCCCACAAACCTCCAAAATGTGGTGAATACGGTGGTACAAATTTCCATTCTATGTTTTCCTGAGCACAGTGATCTGTAATATCTTCCTCGTTTTTTCTTAAGAATTGTTTCAATTCAATATTGGCGGAAACAAAATTGGACCCATTATCAGAACAAATCCGATACGCGGCGCGCTACAAATCTCCATAATAAAGGAGTCTTTGCTCAGGTCGGAAATTAGCTCTAAATGCACTGCCTTAGTGCTAAAACAGATGAAAAGCCCAATGTAACATTTATTTAGCTTGGCGCCGCGACCCTTGCGGTTTTTTATAAGCAAGGGACCTGCATAATCAACTCCCGTGACCGTAAAAGGTTGGCTTGGTTGAACACGAGCTCCTGGTAATTGCCCCATAATTGGTTGGACAAACCTGGGTCTGTTCTTAAAACAATTTAAGCATTCTCGAACAACACTTTTGCAAAGATTCCGTCCTCCGATTGGCCAAAACTCTTCTCTCGTTGATGCTAACAATTGCTGAGGGCCGGCGTGTAATAATTTAAGTTGTTCGTTCTTTATTATAAGGCGAGTTAGTCGATGTTTTCCACTTAGTAAAATGGGATGTTTTTTCTGATAAGGAAATTTAGAGTTTTCCAAACGGCCACCAACTCGTAAAAACCCTTCTTCGTCTAGAAATGGGTTTAAATGCAATATTTTGCTCGTAACGTGGACTTGTTCATGGTTACGCAGAGTTTTAATTTCATTGCTAAAACTTTCATGTTGTGCTAATTTTACGAGTATTTTTAATGCTTTATTTATTTCATATACCGAAAGACACTTGGAATAAATTCGATTTGTTTTGTCTCTACAATTGTTCGAGAATCTCAAAATCCACGAAACTACTCTTTTATGTCGAGTCAAACTTGAAAAGTTTTTGAACGGAAACCTTTCTTCGTTTTGGATCGTGAGTGAATAAATGATACTTTTAACATCAGGTAAGTTATTGTTGACGTTACAGTATTTTGTCGATTGGATTGGCCAATGATCTTCTTTCTCATTTAACCAATGAGGTCCATGCCACCAAAAATTAGATTCTTTGATCTCATTTGGCATCAATTCTCTGGACAAGATATCGGCTGGATTATCTTTGCTTGACACATGGCGCCAATCATCGCGAGAAGTTAATTCTTGAATTTCCGTTACTTTGTTGCTAACGAAAGTTTTCAGTTTATTTGGTGGTAGTTTTAACCAACTAAGTACTATAGTAGAATCGCACCAAAACGTGCGTTTGCATGCTCCTATACGCAAAGAGTCAGACACTTTCTGTGCAAGTTTTGTTGAAATTAATGCGCCTAGTAGTTCTAATCGAGGTAATGTGATAACCTTTAAAGGAGCAACCTTAGTTTTAGCGCATAACAAATTGACATGTACCTTGCCATTTTGATCTACAGATCTTACAAATACGCAACCTCCATATGCCTTTTCGGAGGCGTCAGAGAATGCATGTATTTCTATTTGTTTAGGATTTTCGCAAATTACGTGACGTTTAATTCGAAGTTCGTTTAAAGTGTGTAGTTTATTTTGATAATCGTTCCAGAAAGAATGCATATGCGACGGCAATCCTTCATCCCAAGACAACTTTTCCAACCATAGTTGTTGTAACATAAATTTTGCTTTTATGATGCAAGGACTAAGCAAACCGAGAGGATCAAATATCTGCGAAATGGAAGATAGAATGGTCCGTTTTGTGATTTTTCTATTCTGAGGAATTTCACCAATCTTATACATTAATATGTCAGCCACTGGAGACCAAGTAAGACCTAGGGTTCTTGCATTTTCATTTACTCCAAAGTACACTGTTTTCGTTGGGCAATCACTTTCGGAGACATATTTAAGTACTTCCGGCTCATTAGAATAAAATTTTCGAAGTTCAAATCGTCCCTGCTTCAAAATGTCTGAAACATTCCGTGCTATTGAAGCTGCTTCCTCTATGGATTCAGATCCAGTCAATAGGTCATCCATATAAAAATCCGACTTGATAATTTCAGAGCAATGCGGCTGTTTTGCGTTGTTTTCTTCTGCTAGTTGAAGTAAACAACGGACCGCAAGAAATGAAGCAGCTCTAGTTCCGTAAGTGACAGAGTTTAATTCGAATACTTCCATTGGCTTCTCTCCACTCTCACGCCATAATATTCTTTGCAAGCAACGTTGTTCAGGTACGATTAGTATCTGACGGTACATTTTCTCAACATCTGCTGCTACTACGTATCGATATTGACGAAATCGTAATAATATGGCTAAAAGATCGCTTTGCAAGGTAGGTCCTACCATTTGTATGTTATTTAGAGAAATACCACTGCTAGTGGGAGACGATGCATCGAACACCACCTGTGGTGAGACTCTCCTCTCGTATAACGCCGTGATGAGGCATGTAATAACAAATTTTATCTCCACCGGCATTTTCTACCTTGGCCATGTGGCCCAAATTTTGGTATTCACTCATAAAATCTGTATAACGCCCTTTTAATTCAGGTTTAGTTTCAAGCTTTCTCTCCAAAGCCAGCAATCTGCGACGTGCGTGCTCGTATAAATCACCTAATCTTTCAACAGAGTCCTTGAATGGGAGTGCGACAATAAATCTGCCGTCTTTAGCTCTTTTAACATTTTCTTTAAAATGATTTTCACATAGGATTTCTTCTTTAGTTCTTGACTTACTGTTGGTTGAGAAATTATTCTCGACCTCCCAAAATCGTGACAATTGGGTTTGTATATCTAAGCCCTTGCTGAAATGGCACACAGTCGTTGAGTTCTCTACACCACCTGTAGGTCCGGAGACAACCCAACCAAGTCGCGTTTTTTGTAAAATAGGTTTATTGACCCCTAAGCACAGCTGACCTATGCTTAGGATACTCCAAAATAAGTTTGCACCAATTAACATTTCTACCTTCTTAGGTTTAAAGAATAATGGGTCGGCCAGCTTTATATTTTTGGGTATTTTAATTTCCGAAACATCTACAGACATGCTTGGCAGATTTCCTGCGATTTGAGGAATAACAAGGCATTTGATATCGGCTTTGAAATTGTTATGCAGCGATTGTACGGTAATTTTACAAGAACTTTCAATGTTAGATGTTATATGGTTCAACCCAAGAATTGTAATATTCGTCTTTGACTTACTCAATTGCAGACGGTCACATAAATCCGTAGTAATATAACTTGACTTCGAGCCAGAATCAAGTAGTCCTCTTACTGTGTGTGTTTCTTTATGCGAGTCTAAAACTTGTACATACACGGTGGAAAGAAATACATAATCTTCAGAGATGCATGATGAAAGCGTTGTAGCAGTATTTGAATTTATTTCTTTTGATTGGGGTTTGACATTGTGCAGTAGTGTGTGATGCTTGGCCCCACATTTTTTACATGTGCCCCTGCGACACATCTTATTGAAGTGTCCGGGTCTTAAACAATTCAGACAAAGTTTAAGATTTAAGATCTTCTCAATTCTTGCATCAGTTTGCAAATTCAAGAAGTGTGAACAATTTTGTATGTAATGATCTTTGTTGCAAACCTTGCATTTAACATCAAATGGTTTACTATCAGTAGCTAAAAAACCCTTAACATTAGTCTTTTGTTGTCTTTTATCTGCTTGATTTATTTGGAAAGTTTCCAACAAGTCGGCTCTAGAATTTAAAAACAATTTTAGATCATCAAATGATGGTACATTTTTGTCGGTTTTAAAATTTTCCCATTCTCTTAAAGTTGTAATATCTAACTTTGAAGTTATCATATAAACGATTAACGTATCCCAATTTTCGGTCGGTTGATTTAATTGGTCTAATGCACGCAAATTTTTTGAAACAGAATCGATAACTCTCCTCAAATTTTCTGCGGATTCTTTAAATAACGGTTCTAAGTTGAATAGGGCCTTTACGTGATTTTGAACGAGCAAACGGTTATTATTGTAATGATCAACTAATGTATTCCAGGCTACAATGTAATTTCCGGATGTAAACTCCAACGATTTTATTACTTGAGCTGCTCCGCCTTCAAGTGACGCTCGTAGGTAGTGAAACTTTTGAATTTCGTTAATGTCTCTATTGTTATGAATTAGAGATTCGTAGGTATCGCGAAACTCTAACCAATTAGCATATTCTCCATTGAATTTAGGCAGTTGTATTGTAGGCAATTTCACGTGACCACCAGCAAATTGTGAATGAATTTGAGTAACTACATTGCTTTTGCCTGAACTCTTCGAGGATGTGGAAGATTTTTCATCGTTTGATTGTTTATTGTAATATTTTTAGCTAAAGATATTTGAAGATAGTAATTATTTTCAAACGTTTGTCGTTCTTTTAATTCAGTTTCTAAGTCCCCCGTTGTGCTCTCTATAACGTTTTGTTCTTCATCAAATTCATGTATTAAAAGTTCGATTTTATTTAATCGTTCATTCAATTGAATAAAATCTAGTTCTGTCAAATCTGATTTCGCATGCACCTTACTTAGCAAAAAATGTAAGCTTTGTCTTAAGAGTGGCTCTTTTTCGGACAGATTCTTGTGCATTAGCCATTTTTATTTATTAAATGTAAAGGAGGGATACTTCTGAAGATACAAGAAAAGGATTGACTCACTTTTTTATTGATCACTTATGTTGTTGCGTTCCGCTTACTGACGCGTCGGGACGTCGGGAGACAACTTAATAACTTGATGTAAATTAACCATGCTCTGCTACCAATTTATGTTACTTGTTTCTTCTTTTCTGTGCTTATTTATGCAAATAACACCAATTCCAACTAAACTGCGAGTCTGGGCAACAGCGGCCGCTCAATGGTAATGTAAACCTTTTGAAGTTTTTTCTGAATTATTTATTTATATTTTGACACTTGTGTCGCTGTTACCAGGCTAACGCATTTTATTTAACTTTAAAATATTCATATAACCTGCATATAACTATCAACATAATATCAGTCTTTAACACTAGTGTACACTTTTTTTACGAAATATGCTTTAATGAAGCCTAAATTCTTTGGTAATGTGTCAATTAGAATCATACACATTCATACTGATATACCAAACAAATATTTCAGGTTACATTAAAGCGTATTTTGCGAAAAAGTGTGCATTAGTGTACACCAGTTCAGGATAACAAACAGACCTATTAATAAGCGTGATTCGCGAGAATCGTTATCGAACCGATCGAGTAAACTCCGAGCCATACGCAAGATGCACGTGCACGCATGCAAATCACGAAGCAGACAACCAACGACAAAAAGAAGAAGAAGAAGAAAACCAAGGAAATGCAATGCGATCATTGAAATCGGATAAATAGAAAGAGTATGGTATACAAGTTATTGAATTCCGCATAAATTATGACTTTGTTTTGATCAGACACAGCGTCTGATTGGTCGAGGGGCATATCATGGACGCATTCGTGAGCAGCTGATTTGCCGGAGTCAAATAATTGTTCATTTTGCGTATTAATAAGTAGTTTTGAATGAAAATTAATGTGATAACTTGTGTCATGACTAATTCTTATGCTATTTGTAGCATCATTTATCAGTTTCGTAAACGTTTGTTGAAATGTAAATAAGTCAGCAGCGTCGGATGTGATTTACACATCGAAATTGAATGTCCGTTTTCAGTGGTTTTACTTACGTTTAGAAACACACATTGGATTACACAGAATAAAATTATTGGTAAGAGCTTTTTATTTAGTGCCAATAGCTCGCAATTGTGTATTTTATATTGAAAGAATGAGAAACATTCCCCTGCTGTGACGGTACGCTATTGGTCCTGTGGGTAATGTAAACAAATTTATAGGTTATGTCAACTTCAAAGTTTTAATATTGGATACTATTTCTATGCTTAATAATTCATTGAATGCAATCGCATTACGTCATGCAACGTCATTCAATTGCTTTGAGATTTCGTATTCTGCCGTACTATTGCAAAGCGTTCGGAAATTTCTGGAAGAATGCGATTGCTAGTGATACTCTGTACTAACAAAATAGAAAATATAGTAGAAATTTAGTAACATTCTATTTAGTTCTTCTTTTTGTTGGTATTTGTTGGTAATTTATTTAGTAAACAATTTCCCTCCATAAAATTGCATCTCCTCGCAATTTGTGTTTATCCATACTTATTTTAAATATTTAAAAGTACCACAGTAATTGAAATTCTAAAAAATTATTGTCTACAAGTTCGTGTGTATGTACTATCGCGACCTTATAATTTCGCACGATTTAATTTTCCGCTGTAAATGTCGCTTTCTTTGTTGACGGTCAAAAATAATAATTTTAAACGTCAGATTTCAAATGTAATGCTAAAGTTGTAGCAATACAATGCTAAATCACAAGCTTTTTGAAGGAAAGAAGGGTTTTGTAATCGCATAATTAGGAGATGGTTGGTCGCTACTTTTATTCTATTATTTCAGTTCTAATACTTTATTATCTTGCTGTTCTTAAAATATAACCAAACAATCTGACTTTTGGTTAAATGTCTTTAGCGTCAAAATTGAGGAAAGAGCCTGTTCTACAAAACTAAATTTTAGAGATATTCTGGCTACTTGTTAAAAAATCGTGCGAAATTTTAAGGCCCCGATAGTACATATATTTAACGTTAACTGTTTTTCTTGTAGGGCAGTATTACAGTGAGTAATTGTAGTTTTTAATTTACTTTGTTAGCAAGTAGGTAAGTAAATTAATAGGTATATTTCGAATGTTGCCTGTACGAATTGCTCTATATAAAGAATTGGAAATGGAGGAAAGAAGACATTGTTTGTATCGTTTTAACCTTGAGAGAAGGATCAGAAGAAACACTAGTGACCCATTTAATTTGAGCTGTATTCTTTCGATGTGAACGAAGTGAATGCGATCAGTAAAGGTGAAAATATTCAATTTGATCGTATTTTTTCGTTTGCGTTCAGTTCCCCCACTCTTGTGAAATAAGTGATTACATTCAGTTTTTACTGCACAAATAATTTTCCCGATCAGTTCGAAAGTGAAAGTGAACTGAATATTTATTCACTTTCAGTTTGTTCAGTTGAACGCATTCACCTCGTTCAGATCGAAAGAATACACCTTTGGACGATGTAGAATTTATAATTTGTTTCGTTTGTCAAAAGAACTGGTTCAAATGTTAATTAATCGTTTATCTATTCACTTGACAGAATCAAAACATATAAATAGAATTTCGCCAGAAATGAAAATATTCGCGGCTTTATACTTTTATGCTTCAAGTTCGTATCAGTTTAGAATTGGACAAAGTTTCAATTTATCTATGAGCCAACCAAGTGTAAGCAGGTATGTAAATCAGGAAGTACATTAATAGTAGAATATTTTATGGAAGAATGGGTGAAATTTCCAACAACACCTGCTGCAAAAGCTGCCATTAAGCAGCAATTTATGCAAAATACTGGATTTCCAGGAGTGATTGGTTGTATTGACTACACTCATGTAGCTATGATTGCTCCACGAATAGAAGAACATAATTATGTCAATAGAAAAGGGTTCCATTCAAAAAATATGCAAATAAATATTCAGATTATAATTTAAAAATTTTAGCAGTGAATAGTAGATATGCAGGTGCTACACATGATGCTGCAATTTGGAATATGTCTATTGTACAGGCATATTTACATCAGGCACATTCAGAAGGTGATCGTAATTCATGGCTTCTTGGAGACTTGGTTATCCACAACAGCCTTGGTTAATGTCTCCTATATTGAATACTGTTCCAGGTAGGTCATCAATAACATAATTTCCAAGTAATAATAGATATATATTTATATTTCAGGTTCTCCCGAAGAACGTTACAGCGAAAGATTATGCAGTGCAAGAAATTGCATAGAACGATGTAATGGAGTGTTGAAAGGAAGGTTTCGATGCATTATGGGTGAACGTGTTTTAAGATACTCCCCAGAAAAAGTTGGAGTGATTATTAATGCCTGTGTAATTTTGCACAATATGTGTACTGAAGCAAGACTAGATTATCCTCCCATCCAGAACAATTTTGAAGAGCAAAATATAGTTGCAATGAATGAACCTCCTGAAAATTTGCCCATACAAATAATAAGGACGAAGACGGCAGGCACAATTAATAGAACAATATTTTACAAATTAATGTACATTACACTGAATAACCAGTAATAGAACTTATTTTAGGTACATATTTTACTTGTTACAATTTACTGTATCTATTATTAAAAACACTTGCAATATCTATTACAGAGCTATTTTAGTTTAAGCAATAATGTACTAATTTAATCATCACATAAGTAACTTCTTTTACAAAATGTATTATGCATGATAGTTAAATGTAAAATTGATAATAAAATTTGTAGTTCTTATTTCAGTGTAAGTTATTGCTCATTGTATTGAGTATTATAAGCTATACTTCTTCATGTAACAAAATTTCTGTCATTTCTAATTAAACAAATTTCAGTTAGTAGTTATCACAGCTTTTTACGAATTTTAAATAAGACCAACTGATAATATGTTTTGTTCAATAATTATTTAACTCATATACATATATATACCGGGTGTTTCCTGAAAAATGTTTCATCCTGTAGCGTCGTTATTTATGATCCGATTTTAATGAATAAAAAAATAAAACAAATGGCTTTAGATGTATTTTAAAATGGCTCTAATTTCAATTTTTTCTAATGTTATCTTCAATATCTATCGATAGTCAACTTTTTTTTTTCAAATGGCTGGCCAAATTTTTTTAGCTTTAATCTAGTAGAGCATTTTTTTCTACATCGGATAAAGTATTCAAAATTATTATTTGGTGCGCAGTTAATTGGAAAAATTAATAAAATTATTATAAGCATGATTTTTTATGACAGTTTAATAGATTTAAAATAATAATAATAAACAATCAACAAACAATAAACATATTAGACAAAATCATAAAAATTTACAAGTATTGCTCGAATTGACCTCCACCACCTTACTCAACACACAACTGGCACCTTCTAATCACGACACGGAGCGCATTTAATAGTAAATTAGGAGGTATTTCGCCACAAGTATCAACGATCCTCTGTCTTAAAATCAAATCGTTTTCCGGGCTTGTTATGTACATGCAATCTTTGAGATAACCCCACATCCAAAAATCGAGCGGTATAAGATCCGGAGAACGGGCAGGCCATCCAATTGGCCCATCCGTTCCTATCCATCTTGCACCGAATTTATTATTTAACCAATGGACAATTCTTCTTGCATTATGAGGAGCAGCTCCATCTTGTTGGAAAAAAACTATTTAGTTCTGCCAAAGGTAATTCGTCCAAAAAATTTTCTATGTCTATCGATAATAGTTGGTGATATTTTTCTTGATTAAGGCTGGATTGCATAAGTTTTAAACCAGGATTAAATTTAAGTTAGAATGTGACACACAATATGCTATACGTCATTGTGAGTGACCTTCTAACTTAGAATTAAATTTAATCCTGGCTTAAATCTTTTATGCAATCCACCCTTTAGAGTACCATTTATGACAACTGGCCCAATTAATTGATCTCCTAAACAATTAAAACTACAAATATTTTCAAAATGACGGTTGAATGACATTTGTCGTTTAGTGCATTGTTATGAATTTCCACGGCTGACTTGAAAATTTCATTCATTATGTTAATAATAATTTTATTAATTTTTCCAATTAACTGCGCACCAAATAATAATTTTGTATACTTTATCCGATTTAGAAAAAAATGCTCTACTAGATTAATACTAAAAAAATATGAACAGCCATTTGAAAAAAAAAGTTGACTATCGATAGATATTGAAGATAACATTAGAGATAATCGAAATTAGAGCCATTTTCAAATACATCTAAAGCCATTTGTTTTATTTTTTTATTCATTAAAATCGGATCATAAATAACGTCGCTACGGGATGAAACATTTTTTAGGAAACACAGTGTATATATATATATATATAATACATCAGTTGACACCGTACTATTAATGAAGCAGCGGAGGGTAGTAACGGGTAATATGGCAATTTTCTGAATGAATGATAAACCTTTTTAATAAATGTCTATATTTCGCGACTGTTTCGTCGCTTCTTCAGGACAAAAACTGTGAACAAAAGTTACAAGTGTTACAGTTTGGAAAAAAAAAAGAAAGTTGAATTACTTACTTAAGTGGTTACGGTAAGTTATACATCTAACGGAGAAATTGCATAGTAAAGCTAATTGCTTACAGACAAATACAAGATGCAAATGCAACGTGTTGTTACAAACAATTAAGGTTAGGTTGACAAGGTTTGTTGAACCGTTGCTGATGTGTGATGTATAACTTACCGTAACCACTTAAGTAAGTAATTCAACTTTCTTTTTTTTTTCCAAACTGTAACACTTGTAACTTTTGTTCACAGTTTTTGTCCTGAAGAAGCGACGAAACAGTCGCGAAATATAGACATTTATTAAAAAGGTTTATCATTCATTCAGAAAATTGCCGTATTACCCGTTACTACCCTCCGCTGCTATATATATATATATATATATCATCATCAGCTATCATTTGAGCGTCCCTATATTGTCAATTTGCCGTCAATTGGGCGTCCGAAGTAATTGAGCGTCCGTATGCGGACGCTCGATTGTATACCATGTTAAAAAAATTTTGGGGCATCGTGCGACCTCTGCCTATCATTTAAAAAAATTCTTTCTGGACGCCCGAATGATGATCAAATGAAAGTTAGTGTATATTTTTAGTTCGAGCGTATATCCACCTGTGGCGCTAGTGTCGTTTGCGTATATAGGAGCGTGTATAGTCGGCTTTCACGTACAGCACAATAAGGCGTCCAGTAAATCTGTCAACACTGTTGTAATTGAAATGTGCAGCGGACGCTCTCTTGTTGTGCATATCATTTATGCAAGCGAATATTTATTACACTTTTAAAAGCGAATGAAATTATAAACGTTGTCTATAATCTTAATGCCCTTCAAGTGTGTTACACAATGCAATACTGATACAACGCAGCAAGAAAATGCAAAATTTTCACATAGAAAATAGAAAATAGAAAAATTTCAATGGCAAAATTTTCACATAGAAAATAGAAAAATTTGAATGGCTTCAATCTTGTTACCTTTCTTGAAAACAGGTATAACCTAGTAGACTGTGCAGGCTTTTTGTTCATACTTTAAACGGTACCTACACCTTTTATTATTAGAAAATGTTAAATACAAAAGATTTGTGGATTTACCTGAACCGCCAGAATTTACTTTTAAAAAGAACAAATGACGGAAACCTAACAAATGAGTTTCAACTTTGTTGAAAAATACTACGTAACTTTTCTATTAGAGATCCTACCACTTACATATTTTACATGTTGCTTCTAAGGAGCAACAAAAAAGATAATCTGAGCACAAATTCGTTTTATCGGCGTTGGGGGCGGCGTGGTACTACGTAACATTTTTATTAGTGATCCTACCACTTCCATATTTTGCACATTGCTTCTAAAGAGCAACTAATAAAATCAATCTGAGCACAAATTCGATTTATCGGTATTGGGGGCGGCGCGGTACTACGCAACATTTTTATTAGTGATCCTACTACTTCCATATTTTGTACATTGCTTCTAAGGAGCAACTAAAAAAACATTTGAGCACAAATTCGTTTTATTGGTCTTGGGGGTGGCGCGGTACTACATAACATGTTTATTAGTGATTCTACTACTTCCATATATTGCACTTAGCTTCTAATGAGCAACTAAAAAAACAATCTGAGCACAAATTCGTTTTATTGGTGTTGGGGGCGGCGCGGTACTAGGTAACATTTTTATTAGTGATCCTACTACTTCCATATTTTGCACATTGCTTCTAAGGGCAACTAAAAAAACAATCTGAGCACAAATTCGTTTTATCGGCGTTGGGGGCGGCGTGGTACTACGTAACATTTTTATTAGTGATCCTACCACTTCCATATTTTGCACATTGCTTCTAAAGAGCAACTAAAAAAATATTTGAGCACAAATTCGTTTTATTGGATTTGGGGGTGGCGCGGTATTACATAGCATGTTTATTAGTGATTCTACTACTTCCATATATTGCACATAGCTTCTAAGGAGCAACTAAAAAAACAATCTGAGCACAAATTCGTTTTATTGGAGTTGGGGGCGGCGCGGTACTACGTAACATTTTTATTAGTGATCCTACTACTTCCATATTTTGCAAATTGCTTCTAAGGGGCAACTAAAAAAACAATCTGAGCACAAATTCGTTTTATCGGCGTTGGGGGCGGCGTGGTACTACGTAAGATTATTATTAGTGATCCTACCACTTCCATATTTTGCACATTGCTTCTAAAGAGCAACTAAGAAAATAATCTGAGCACAAATTCGATTTATCGGTATTGGGGGCGGCGCGGTACTACGCAACATTTTTATTAGTGATCCTACTACTTCCATATTTTGCAAATTGCTTCTAAGGGGCAACTAAAAAAACAATCTGAGCACAAATTCTTTTATCGGCGTTGGGGGCGGCGTGGTACTACGTAAGATTATTATTAGTGATCCTACCACTTCCATATTTTGCACATTGCTTCTAAAGAACAACTAAGAAAATAATCTGAGCACAAATTCGATTTATCGGTATTGGGGGCGGCGCGGTACTACGCAACATTTTTATTAGTGATCCTACTACTTCCATATTTTGCAAATTGCTTCTAAGGGGCAACTAAAAAAACAATCTGAGCACAAATTCGTTTTATCGGCGTTGGGGGCGGCGTGGTACTACGTAAGATTATTATTAGTGATCCTACCACTTCCATATTTTGCACATTGCTTCTAAAGAGCAACTAAGAAAATAATCTGAGCACAAATTCGATTTATCGGTATTGGGGGCGGCGCGGTACTACGCAACATTTTTATTAGTGATCCTACTACTTCCATATTTTGTACATTGCTTCTAAGGAGCAACTAAAAAAACAATCTGAGCACAAATTCGTTTTATTGGTCTTGGGGTGGCGCGGTACTACATAACATGTTTATTAGTGATTCTACTACTTCCATATTTTGCACGTCGCTTCTAAAGAGCAACAGAAAGGATAATCTGAGTACAAATTCGTTTAATCGGTGTTGGGGCGGCGCGGTACTACGTAACATATTTATTAGTGATCCTACCACTTCCATATTTTGCACATTGCTTCTAAGGAGCAACAGAAAAGATAATCTGAATACAAATTCGTTTTATCGGTGTTGGGGGCGGCGCGGTACTACGTAACATTTTTATTAGTGATCCTACCACTTCCCTATTTTGCACATTGCTTCTAAGGAGCAGCTAAGAAAATAATCTGAGCACAAATTGGTTTTATCTGTGTTGAGGGCGGCGCGGTACTGTGTAACTCTTTTATTAGAGTTTCTGCCACTTACATATTTTGCACGTTGCTTCTAAGGAGCACAACAATCTGAGCACAAATTCGTTTTACTGGTGTTGGGGGCGGCGCGGTACTACGTAACATTTTTATTAGTGATTCTACTACTTACATATTTTGCACGTTGTTTCTAAGGAGCAACTAAAAAAACAATCTGAGCACAAATTCGTTTTATCGGCGTTGGGGGCGGCGTGGTACTACGTAACATTTTTGTTAGTGATCCTACCACTTCCATATTTTGCACGTTGCTTCTAAGGAGCAACCAAAAAGATAATCCGAGCACAAACTCGTTTTATTGGTGTTGGGGGCGGCTCGGTACTACGTAACATTTTTATTAGTGAACCTACTACTTCCATATTTTGCACAGTGCTCCTAAGGAGCAACTAAAAAAACAATCTGAGCACAAATTCGTTTTATCGGCGTTGGGGGCGGCGTGGTACTACGTAACATTTTTATTAATGATCCTACCACTTCCATATTTTGCACGTTGCTTCTAAGGAGCAACAAAAAGTACAAATTCGTTTTATCGGTGTTGGGGGCGGCGCAGTACTACGTGGCTTTTTTATTAGAGATCCTGCCAATTACATTATATAGCACGTTGCTTCTAAGGAGCAACCAAAAAGATAATCCGAGCACAAACTCGTTTTATTGGTGTTGGGGGCGGCGCGGTACTATGCAACTTTATTATTAGAGATCCTGCCACTTACATATCTTGCACGTTGCTTCTAAGGAGCAACAAGAAAGATAATCCGAGCACAAATTTGTTTTATCGGTGTTGGGGCGACGCGGTACTACGTGACTTTTTTATTAGAGATCCTGCCACTTACATATTTTACACGTTGCTTCTAAGGAGCAACTAACAATATAATCTGAGCACAAATTCATTTTAATGGTGTTGGGGGCGGCTCGGTACTACGTAACTTTATTATTAGAGATCCTGCCACTTACATATCTTGCACGTTGCTTCTAAGGAGCAACAAGAAAGATAATCTGAGCACAAATTTGTTTTATCGGTGTTGAGGGCGGCTCGGTACTACGTAACTTTTTATTAGAGATCCTGCCACTTACATATTTTGGACGTTGCTTCTAATGAGCAACCAAAAAGATAATCTGAACACAAATTCGTTTTACCGGTGTGGGGGGCGGCGCGGTACTACCTAACATTTTTATTCGTGATCTTACCATTTCCATATTTTGCACATTGCTTCTAAGGAGCAACTAAGAAGATAATCTGAGCACAAATTCGTTTTATCGGTGTTGAGGGCGGCGGGGTACTATCTAACTTTTTTATTAGAGATCCTGCCACTTGCATATTTTGCACGTTGCTTCTAAAGAGCAACAAAAAAGATAATCTGAGCACAAATTCAATTTAAAGGTGATGGGGGCGGTGCGGTACTACGTGACTTTTTTATTAGAGATCCTGCCACTTTCATATATAGCACGTTGCTTCTAAGGAGCAACCAAAAATATAATCCGAGCACAGGCTCGTTTTAGGGGTGTTGGAGGCGGCGCGGTACTATGTAACTTTTTAATTAAAGATCCTGCTGCTTACATATTTTGCAATTTGCTTCTAAGCAACAACTAAAACCTTTATCTGAGCACTAATTCGTTTTATCGGTGTTGGGTGTGGCGGGGTACTACGTAAATTTTTATTAGGGATTCTACCACTTACATATTCTGCATCTTGCTTCTAAGGAGCAACTGGAAAGACAATCTGAGCACAAATCCGTTTTATCGGTGTTGGGGGCGGCGCAGTACTACGTAACTTTATTATTAGAGATCCCGCCACTTACATATTTTGCACATTGCTTCTAAGGAGCAACTAAGAAGATAATCTGGATTTGTTTTATCGGTGTTGGGACCGGACCTCACACACGGACCTCATCTTGGAACTCAAGATGGTATCGACTTGTGATGTAGGACATTTGCGACGAAGAAAATATCACACATATGACACATTAAAAGAAAGGTTTCACAGAGGCCAATTCGACAATCACACGGACCTCATCGTGGTTGTCAAGATGCTTTTGACTTATGACTTAAAACATTAACGACGAAGAAAAAATCACCACATGTGGCACATGAAATGAAAGGTCTCGAAGGCGAATTTAACAATCACACGAATGTCATTTTGGAATTCAAGATAGTGCCGACTATTGATAGAAAACATTTACGACGAAGAAAAAATCACACATGTGGCACATGAAATGAAAGCTCTCGAGGAGGAGAATTCTAAAATCACAGTGACCTCATTTTGGAATTTAAGATGGTGTCGACTTATGATCGACAACATTTACGACGAAGAAAAAATCACACGTGGCACATGAAATGAAATGTCTTGAAGAGGCGAATTCGACAATCACTCGGACCTCATCTTGGAACATTGCATCTTCGAGATCTTTTGTTTGATATGACACTTGTGGGGTTTTTCTTCATCGTAAATGTTTTTGGTCATAAGTCGACACTATCTTGAATTTCAAGTTGGGATCTGTGCGATTGTCGAATTGCTTCTTCGAAACATTTCATCTGGTCTACCTAATTGCAAACATCTTGAAATTCTTCATTTTATGATCTCATATTCAAGAAGACTATGATGCATGACCAATTGCACTTAATAAATATGGCAACATTGCTGGAGCTTACATTGTCTATTGAATGAAAACGTATACACAAATAGGACGCCTGATTGATGATTAATAGAAAGTAAATGTATATCACCGGACGCTTTAAGTATAGCAATAAGAAAGGAGCTTCAAATGATAGTACACTTGCAATACCCACCGCGTGTCGCCATATTGGACGCCGCATGGAACAGTTATGAAAGGAGCTTCCAATGATACCGGGATGTATATATATATATATATCCGAAATATCGATATAAATAAAAGAGTGAACTAAGAGGAACACGTTGTTCATTTAATTGACCGAAACCCCGTCATCAAAATTTATTTTGTTCGTCAACTAGTCGGTCGTTACTACCAAATTTATATATATATATATATATATATAATACATCAGTTGACACCGTACTATTAATGAAGCAGCGGAGGGTAGTAACGGGTAATACGGCTTAAATTCTTGATAAACTACATTTTTATCGTGCTGTCGTTTTTGGTTTAGTTTTGCTTGTTCCATATTACGTTGTACGTCTGGTTTCAGTTGATCGAAAATCGTCCTTAATGTTCTTCCAAACATTAATTCACTCGGAGTTCTTCCTGTTGATCGTTGAATTGTATTTCGGTATGAAAATAAGAATATTTGTAGCCGTAACGTTTGATCGTCTATTGGATCACTAGCATCCATGCGAGTTTTAAATGTTTTCACTACACGTTCTGCAATTCCATTGGATTTAGGATGATAAGGTGTTACTTATATGTGAGGTATTCCTTGTTTCATACAAAATTCTTTGAATTCTTGTGATATAAATTGTGGTCCGTTTTCAGAAACTATAAACTTAGGTAACCCAAATCTCGCGAACACATCTTGTAGAACGCGCACAGTTATGCTGGCAGTTGTGTACTTGAGAGGAATCACCTCTAACCAACGAGTGTAGGCATCAATAATTATTAACCACATCTTATTTTTGTAGGGTCCTGCAAAATCTACATGTATTCTGCTCCATGGCTCTGGAGGTGCGCTCCATGGATACAATGGAACACTCTTGTCATTCTGTTTGGATTGTTGACAGAGCGTACACTGTTTAACAAATGTGATAATATCTTTGTCAAGAAGAGGCCAATATACATGCACTTTGGGTCGTCTTACTTTGCCTTTTCTCATAGTTTTACTTCTTGCGTTTCAATTGTTTTATTTATTTACTTGTTCGGCCTGAGCTAACGCACGTTTGTTTTGAGCGCGACCTATTCCTGCTGCAAATGATGCATCAGAGGATCGAGTTTTCTGCGAGCGAGTTCTTCGCCCTCGACGAAACCGTCTTCCTCAATGTAATCATGCTCCTAAACAGCCGAGCTCTCATCATACTACTTAAGCTTTGTGTTTTTGCAGATCGTGAGCACCACCGTCAGCTACGTAATAAATCAGTTTCAATTCGAATCTTCAGCATAAGAGAATTTAGTTGTTTACCTAGGCTTGAAAAATATTTTTAGAATCTGGCAACATCGCACTTAAATTGGCTGTGCTCTTGCGGCAACAAAAAATTTGAAATTTCCCAAATTCCAATAGATGAGTTTATGTAGGATGTTACTGAACTGAAATCATTTACAAAACCGCAAAAAAATCTTGCCTGTACAGGTGTTACCGAGCTGAAGTTACTTACTAACACGCGAATTTAATTGAACTGAAATAATTTATTGAAAACGCAAGTGGTATTTAAAAACAAAATACTTTCTAAAAATTTTTAATTTTAAACAAAAAGATCTCTACAGGGTTTATCGAACTGAAGTCATTCATTCAGTCATATCGCAGATGTTATTTCAGAAGACAATGAAACATCGATTCAACTGATAAACTCGATTCAGGGTGTAAGGAATTGAATTTAAAGAAAATTTTCAGAATCCGATTGAAACTGATTGTTTGCTTGAAGTTGCGACATCATAATGATGTAATACACTTTATCGCTGACGGCGGCGACAAGGTTGTCTAAAATAATGACAGAAGCTTGTAAGTCACGACCGTAACTTAGTTAAGAAGAGAGAATTAATTAATTAATTAATTTAACGGGATGCGGTCTGATTGGACGTTAACAAGGATACCTCCTTTGTTTAAAACTCAATATTCGATTTTTTTATTTAAATCTTCATCAGGAGGAACTACAATTAATAATAATAATAATAATAATAATAATGATAATGATAATGATAATGATAATGATAATGATAATGATAATGATAATGATAATGATAATGATAATGATAATGATAATGATAATGATAATGATAATAATAATAATAATAATAATTTATTTATTTCCATAGAGTACAGAGACACAATAACACACAAATACAGATACAGAATAACAATTTAATATATCCATTATTTGGTTTTTATATCTTTTGTAATTACACTCATTTTTAATATACTGTGGCAGACTATTAAAGAGTTTACAACCCATATAATGCAGACCTTTTTGAAATAGAGACGATCTATGTACAGGAGGTAAAAGGTAGTTGTAATTACGTGTATTGTAATCATGACTTTGAACAACTCCAAAATTATCTTTAAATTTAAATACAAAAAGTAGCACTTCTAGTATATATATATATCATAAAAAGTTAAAAAAAAATTATCTCTAAAAGTATTCTTGCAAGAATCACGATACGCCAAATTACATATTATCTGCTTTCAACTAGCGCTAAGAATGTATTCTAATTTATAACTTTTATGATTTAATGTTACTTAAATTTTAGGAACTGGTTTTATAAGTAGGATGAAGTCAGAGTGTAAGTTAGAGTGTATTTTGTAGCGTATTTTGTATTAGGTATGTTTTACGAAAATAAAAATTATTATTAAAAAAAAAAAAAACTCTTTTTTATAGTATGAAAACACGTTGAGCCTCAGAACTCATTCCCCAATGTATCACACCGTATTTCAATTTAGAATAAAAGTTAGAGTAATAGAAAGTTTTTAAGATATTGAAAGTACATGATTTTCTAAGTTGATAAAGGGCAAAACAGACTCTAGATAACGAATTATAAAGATAATCAATATGAGAAATCCAGTTTAAGTCTTCATCGATACTTACACCAAGTACCAACGAAGAGTTACAAAGAATACTATCATTACATGATAATTCAAAATCAGATATTTTGTATCTGGTATTATTCTTAAAAATTATACAATTGGTTTTTTGTCATTTACGGCTAATTTGTTCGCAGTCATCCATGTTAAAATACATATGTGTATAAACATATTTTGCTCTTATCATTAAATCATTAGCATTACTACCACTAATTGTAAAATTAATATCATCGGCATAAAGTGCAATATTTGAAATCTTGTTGACCAGGGTGTTTACAAAATCATTGATATATATCAGGAAGAGAGTAGGTCCCAAGATAGAACCTTGAGGTACCCCGATATTAGAAAGGCCTTCTGTCAATAATTTATTATTTATCCGAACTAGTTGAGTGCGGTCAGAGAGATAAGATTCGAACCAAAGAAAACCAATACCATTAATCCCGTAACGTTTCAATTTGTAAAGTAACAAATTATGATCGACACAATCAAACGCCTTGGACAAGTCAATGAAGAAACCTAAGCAGACTTTACCACTATCCAAGTCGTTATAGATGTGCTTTAAGAATTGGAATAAGGCAGTATCAGTTGATTTGTTTTGTGTTGATTGACGGAAAAAAGCGAAAAATGTTTAAAGTAGAGAATGATTTTTTCATTCATGATACTTTCATAAATTTTGCTGAAAGTTGATAAAATACTTATTGGTCGATAATTTTCAAAAAGATTGCTATTGCCTCCTTTATGCAGGGGTTTAATTCAGTCTTTAATTTAGAAGGAAAAACACCTTGCTGAAACGATAAATTAATAAGGTAGGACAATACGTCACTAATAAAGGGTGAAAATTTTTTTATAATAAAAGACGATACACCATCTATTCCAGTCGTTTCAGAAGTCTTTAATCGGGAGATATCTCGTGTGACATCATAACATGTAACAGGTGTGATACAAGAGTCACTCTAAGTTTAAAGCAAGCTGGAAGCTTAAGAATTGGTTAACAAACAAGGATGAACATAAACAATTAATTACATTTTAAAATTGTACAAGACGTTAAATGAACCGGACAAAACACGTGTATAATTACAAATGGTGATTGGAGCAAAGTTCAAATTTTTTGACAAGAATGTAACCTACATTTAGTTCCAAATAAAAGTTACTAACATTTGTTATTTAAAATATTTAAAATATTTGCATAGAAATTATTTATATTCTCTATATCAGTTCTATAGTTAATCGACTGTTGATCTTTCTGAATATATATCATTTCTAGAAAGTCTATTTTTTAAACTTTGTTAAAGTTTGTTCCAAACTGTAACACTTGTAACTTTTGTTCACAGTTTTTTGTCCTGAAGAAGCGACGAAACAGTCGCGAAATATAGACATTTATTAAAAAGGTTTTTCATTCATTCAGAAAATTGCCGTATTACCCGTTACTACCCTCCGCTGCTATATATATATATATATATATATATATATATATTTTGACATCTTCATAATTGATGGTATGTTTTTTGCACTCTTCCAGCAAAAAACATATATATATATATATATATATATACATCCCGGTATCATTGGAAGCTCCTTTCATAACTGTTCCATGCGGCGTCCAATATGGCGACACGCGGAGGGTATTGCAAGTGTACTATCATTTGAAGCTCCTTTCTTATTGCTATACTTAAAGCGTCCGGTGATATACACTTACTTTCTATTAATCATCAACCAGGCGTCCTATTTGTGTATACGTTTTCATTCAATAGACAATGTAAGCTCCAGCAATGTTGCCATATTTATTAAGTGCAATTGGTCATGCATCATAGTCTTCTTGAATATGAGATCATAAAATGAAGAATTCCAAGATGTTTGCAATTAGGTAGACTAGATGAAATGTTTCGAAGAAGCAATTCGACAATCCCACAGATCCCAACTTGAAATTCGAGATAGTGTCGACTTATGACCAAAAACATTTACGATGAAGAAAAACCCCACAAGTGTCAGATCAAACAAAAGATCTCGAAGATGCAAGGTTCCAAGATGAGGTCCGAGTGATTGTCGAATTCGCCTCTTCAAGACCTTTCATTTCATGTGCCACATGTGTGATTTTTTCTTCGTCGTAAATGTTTTCAATCATAAGTCGGCACTATCTTGAATTCCAAAATGACATTCGTGTGATTGTTGAATTCGCCTCTTCGAGACCTTTCATTTCATGTGCCACATGTGGTGATTTTTTCTTCGTCGTAAATGTTTTAAGTCATAAGTCAAAACCATCTTGAAAACCACGATGAGGTCCGTGTGATTGTCGAATTCGCCTCTATGAAACATTTCTTTTAATGTGTCATATGTGTGATTTTTTCTTCGTCGCTAATGTCCTACATCACAAGTCGATACCATCTTGAGTTCCAAGATGAGGTCTGTGTGTGAGGTCCGGTCCCAACACCGATAAAACAAATTCGTGCTCAGATTATCTTCTTAGTTGCTCCTTAGAAGCAATGTGCAAAATATGTAAGTGGCGGGATCTCTAATAATAAAGTTACGTAGTACCGTGCCGCCCCCAACACCGACAAAACGAATTTGTGCTCAGATTATCTTTTTAGTAGCTCCTTAGAAGCAACGTGCAAAATATGTAAGTCGCAGTATCTATAATAAAAAAGTTACATAGTACCGCGCCACCCCCAATTCCGATAAAACAAATTGGTGCTCAGATAAACGTTTTAGTTGTTGTTGAGAAGCAAATTGCAAAATATGTAAGCGGCAGGATCTTTAATAAAAAAAGTTACGTAGTATCGTGCCGCTCCCAACACTGATAAAACGAATTTGTGCTCAGAGTATCTTTTTAGTTGCTCCTTAGAAGCAAATTGCAAAATATGAAAGTGGCGGAATCTCTAATAATAAAGTTACGTAGTACCCCGCCACACCCAACACCTATAAAACGAATTGGTGCTCAGATAAACGTTTTAGTTGTTGTTGAGAAGCAAATTGCAAAATGTGTAAGCGGCAGGATCTTTAATTAAAAAGTCACGTAATATCGTGCCGCCCCCAACACCGATAAAACGAATTTGTGCTCAGATTGTCTCTCTAGTTGCTCCTTAGAAGCAAATTGCAAAATATGAAAGTGGCGGGATCTCTAATAATAATGTTACGTAGTACCACGCCGCCCCAACACCGCTAAAACAAGTTTGTGCTCCGCTTATATTTTTAGTTGCTCCTTAGGAGCAATGTGCAAAATATGGAAGTGGTAAGATCACTAATAAAAATGTTAGGTAGTACCGCGCCGCCCGCAACACCGATAAAACAATTTTGTGTTCAGATTATCTTTTTGGTTGCTCCTTAGCAGCAACGTGCAAAATATGTAAGCGGCAGGATCTCTAATAAAAAGTTACGTAGTACCGAGCCGCCCCCAACAGCGATAAAATGAAATTGTGCTCAGATTGTCTTTTTTGTTGCTCCTTAGAAGCAATATGCAAAATATGTAAGTGTTTTTATAAAAAAGTCACATAGTACCGCGCCGCCCTCAACACCGATAAAATGAATTTGTGCTCAGACTGTATTTTTAGTTGCTCCTTAGAAGCAATGTGCAAAATATGGAAGTGGTAGGATCAATAATAAAAATGTTACGTAGTACCGCGCCGCCCCCAACACCGATAAAACGAATTTGTGCTCAGATTATCTTTCTTGTTGCTCCTTAGAAGCAACGTGCAAGATATGTAAGTGGCAGGATCACTAATAAAAATGTTACGTAGTACCGCGCCGCCTCCAACACCAGTAAAACGAATTTGTGCTCAGATTGTTTTTTTAGTTGCTCCTTAGAAGCAATGTGCATAATATGGAAGTGGTAGGATCACTAATAAAAATATTACATAGTACCACGCCGCCCTCAATACCGATAAAACGAATTTGTGCTCAGATTGCTTTTTTTAGTTACTCCTTAGAAGCAACGTGCTATATAATGTAAGTGGCAGGATCTCTAATAAAAAAGTCGCGTAGTACCGAGCCGCCCCCAACACAGATAAAACGAATTTGTACTCAGATTATCCTTTCTGTTGCTCTTTAAAAGCAACGTGCAAATTATGGAAGTGGTAGGATCACTAATAAAAATGTTACGTAGTACCGCGCCGCCCCCAACACCGATAAGTGGAATTTGTGTTCAGATGGTTTTTCTTTAGTTACTCCTTAGAAGCAATGTGCAAAATATGGAAGTGTGGGATCACTAATAAAAATGTTACGTAGTACCGCGCCGCTATCAACACCGATAAAACAAATTTGTTTTCAGATTATCCTTTTGTTGCTCTTTAGAAGCAACGTGCAAAATATAGAAGTGGCAGGATCTCTAATAAAAAAGTTACATAGTACCGCGCCGCCCTCAACACCGATAAAACGAATTTGTGCTCAGATTTTTTTTTAGTTGCTCCTTAGAAGCAATGTGCAAAATATGGAAGTGGTAGGATCACTAATAAAAATGTTACGTAGTACCGCGCCGCCCCCAACACCGATAAAACGAGTTTGTGCTCAGATTGTTTTTTTTTTAGTTACTCCTTAGAAGCAATGTGCAAAATATGGAAGTGTGGGATCACTAATAAAAATGTTACGTAGTACCGCGCCGCCCCCAACACCGATAAGAGGAATTTGTGTTCAGATTGTTTTTTCTTTAGTTACTCGTTAGAAGCAATGTGCAAAATATGGAAGTGTGGGATCACTAATTAAAATGTTACGTAGTACCGCGCCGCTATCAACACCGATAAAACGAATTTGTGTTCAGATTATCCTTTTTGTTGCTCTTTAGAAGTAACGTGCAAAATATATAAGTGGCAGGATCTCTAATAAAAAAGTTACATAGTACCGCGCCGCCCTCAACACCGATAAAACGAATTTGTGCTCAGATTTTTTTTTAGTTGCTCCTTAGAAGCAATGTGCAAAATATGGAAGTGGTAGGATCACTAATAAAAATGTTACGTAGTACCGCGCCGCCCCCAACACCGATAAAACGAATTTGTGCTCAGATTATTTTTTTTTAGTTACTCCTTAGAAGCAATGTGCAAAATATGGAAGTGTGGGATCACTAATAAAAATGTTACGTAGTACCGCGCCGCTATCAACACCGATAAAACGAATTTGTGTTCAGATTATCCTTTTTGTTGCTCTTTAGAAGTAACGTGCAAAATATATAAGTGGCAGGATCTCTAATAAAAAAGTTACATAGTACCGCGCCGCCCTCAACACCGATAAAACGAATTTGTGCTCAGATTTTTTTTAGTTGCTCCTTAGAAGCAATGTGCAAAATATGGAAGTGGTAGGATCACTAATAAAAATGTTACGTAGTACAGTGCCGCCCCCAACACCGATAAAACGAATATGTACTCCGATTATCCTTTTTGTTGCTCTTTAGAAGCAACGTGCAAAATATATAAGTGGCAGGATCTCTAATAAAAAAGTTACATAGTACCGCGCCGCCCTCAACACCGATAAAAGGAATTTGTGTTCAGATTGTTTTTTTAGTTGCTCCTTAGAAGCAAAGTGCAAAATATGGAAGTGGCAGGATCACTAATACAAATGTTACGTAGTACCGCGCCGCCCCCAACACCGATAAAACGAATTTGTACTTAGATTATGCTTTTTGTTGCTCTTTAGAAGCAATGGGCAAAATATGGAAGTGGTAGGATCACTAATAAAAATTACGTAGTACTGCGCCGCCCCCAACACCAGTAAAACGAATTTTTGCTCAGATTGTTTTTTTTAGTTACTGCTTAGAAGCAATGTGCAAAATATGTAAGTGGTAGGATCTCTAATAAAAAAAGTTACGTAGTATTTTGCAACAAAGTTGAAACTCATTTGTTAGGTTGCCGACTGTCGTTTGTTCTTTTTAAAAGTAAATTCTGGCGGTTCAGGTAAATTCACAAAACTTTTCACAAAACATTTTCTGATAATAAAATGTATAGGTACCGTTTAAAGTATGGACAAAAAGCCTGCACAGCCTACTAGGTTATACCTGTTTTCAAGAAAGTTAACCAGGCTGAAGCCATTCAAATTTTTTTATTTTCTATGTCAAAATTTTGCATTTTCTTGCTGCGTTGTATCAGTATTGCATTGTGTAACACACTTGAAGGGCATTAAGATTATAAACAACGTTTATAATTTCATTCGCTTTTAAAAGTGTCATAAATATTCGCTTGCATAAATGATATGCACAGCAAGAGAGCGTCCGCTGCACATTTCAATTACAACAGTGTTGACAGATTTACTGGACGCCTTATTGTGCTATACGTGAAAGCCGAATATACACGCTCCTATATACGCAAACGACACTAGCGCCACAGGTGGATATACGCTCGAACTAAAAATATACACTAATTTTCATTTGATCATCATTCGGGCGTCCAGAAAGAATTTTTTTAAATGATAGACAAAGGTCGCACGATGCCCCAAAATTTTTTTTACATGGGATACAATCGAGCGTCCGCATACGGACGCTCAATTACTTCGGACGCCCAATTGACGGCAAATTGACAATATAGGGACGCTCAAATGATAGCTGGATATATATATATATATATATATATATATATATATATAATCATATCCCCTCTACCTTTCGGTGTGGCGTTATTTGAAGCTACAAACGTAATACTTATTCTAATAACTATAACTATGTATCATAGCTATTCTAACTCTAGGTTAATTTTAGTTTTCTATTCTATTTTCCTTAAATTAAATAGAAAGTAAAATAAAATCTAATTCTTGTTTTAGTTTAACAACTTAATACTAATAAATTGTCCGTTCTATATGTCATGTACGAACTTCCTCCATAATTTTCTATCCTGTGCTATTATTCTTGCTTCATTCCATGTCTTATCTTTATTTAACAGTATTTTTCTCAGTATCTTGTTCCATGTATCCTGTGGTCGTCCTCTGTTTCTTTTCCCCGTCGTCTTCGTTTCCCATATTTGTTTTACTTGTCGTTTGTCATCCATTCTCTGTAGGTGACCCCTGTCGTCTTTCAACGAATTCTGTTACTGGCGTTACTTCCAATTCTTCTCTGATTTGTATGTTTCTAATCCGATCTCTTAATGTTACTCCTCTAACCTTTCTCATGTATTTCATTTCAGTGGCTTCCAGTCTTTGTTTCAATTTCTTGTTTAGTATCCATGACTCACATCCGTATGTCATTATTGGCCTAAATATTGTCTTATATACATTTAATTTTGTTTTCCGTGTTATTTCTTTTTTACTAATAAAATTCATATTCATGGCATAGTACATTTTGTTAACTTTTTCTATCCTTTCGTTTATTTCTATTTCTTGTTT
>OY284484.1:10056328-10161287 GCA_958336345.1 Dorcus parallelipipedus
AAAAGATTAAAATAAAAAGACTTTGTTATACAAATTATCATCAGACAAAAGTCTACTTTAATTAAAATATGTATTAAGAAATTAAAAGTTAACTAGGTATACCGCGTGTATGTATGTATTCAATACTTTTATTCTTTTTAAAATAATTTTTTTACATATTTTTAATTTGAAGGAATTTATACTACATACAACATAAAATTATTATTAAATTAGTCTGCTAATCCAATAGCACTTTTCTAAAATTTTTGATTAATTATTATTAAGAAAAATTGTATTCACTTTACTTACACTTTTTCCCACTGTCAAACTAATTTTATTGGGTGATATACCACTCTGCCACATTCCCAAAATTTTTCCGCGTTCTGCTTCCGTAGTATGCATTCTATGTGTTCATCTAAGCAAGAACAATCTAAACAACACTAAAAGAAATATTCTTTCGCGGTTATTTAAACCCATCTAAAAAAACATATATATATATATATATATATATACATCCCGGTATCATTGGAAGCTCCTTTCATAACTGTTCCATGCGGCGTCCAATATGGCGACACGCGGAGGGTATTGCAAGTGTACTATCATTTGAAGCTCCTTTCTTATTGCTATACTTAAAGCGTCCGGTGATATACACTTACTTTCTATTAATCATCAACCAGGCGTCCTATTTGTGTATACGTTTTCATTCAATAGACAATGTAAGCTCCAGCAATGTTGCCATATTTATTAAGTGCAATTGGTCATGCATCATAGTCTTCTTGAATATGAGATCATAAAATGAAGAATTCCAAGATGTTTGCAATTAGGTAGACTAGATGAAATGTTTCGAAGAAGCAATTCGACAATCCCACAGATCCCAACTTGAAATTCGAGATAGTGTCGACTTATGACCAAAAACATTTACGATGAAGAAAAACCCCACAAGTGTCAGATCAAACAAAAGATCTCGAAGATGCAAGGTTCCAAGATGAGGTCCGAGTGATTGTCGAATTCGCCTCTTCAAGACCTTTCATTTCATGTGCCACATGTGTGATTTTTTCTTCGTCGTAAATGTTTTCAATCATAAGTCGGCACTATCTTGAATTCCAAAATGACATTCGTGTGATTGTTGAATTCGCCTCTTCGAGACCTTTCATTTCATGTGCCACATGTGGTGATTTTTTCTTCGTCGTAAATGTTTTAAGTCATAAGTCAAAACCATCTTGAAAACCACGATGAGGTCCGTGTGATTGTCGAATTCGCCTCTATGAAACATTTCTTTTAATGTGTCATATGTGTGATTTTTTCTTCGTCGCTAATGTCCTACATCACAAGTCGATACCATCTTGAGTTCCAAGATGAGGTCTGTGTGTGAGGTCCGGTCCCAACACCGATAAAACAAATTCGTGCTCAGATTATCTTCTTAGTTGCTCCTTAGAAGCAATGTGCAAAATATGTAAGTGGCGGGATCTCTAATAATAAAGTTACGTAGTACCGTGCCGCCCCCAACACCGACAAAACGAATTTGTGCTCAGATTATCTTTTTAGTAGCTCCTTAGAAGCAACGTGCAAAATATGTAAGTCGCAGTATCTATAATAAAAAAGTTACATAGTACCGCGCCACCCCCAATTCCGATAAAACAAATTGGTGCTCAGATAAACGTTTTAGTTGTTGTTGAGAAGCAAATTGCAAAATATGTAAGCGGCAGGATCTTTAATAAAAAAAGTTACGTAGTATCGTGCCGCTCCCAACACTGATAAAACGAATTTGTGCTCAGAGTATCTTTTTAGTTGCTCCTTAGAAGCAAATTGCAAAATATGAAAGTGGCGGAATCTCTAATAATAAAGTTACGTAGTACCCCGCCACACCCAACACCTATAAAACGAATTGGTGCTCAGATAAACGTTTTAGTTGTTGTTGAGAAGCAAATTGCAAAATGTGTAAGCGGCAGGATCTTTAATTAAAAAGTCACGTAATATCGTGCCGCCCCCAACACCGATAAAACGAATTTGTGCTCAGATTGTCTCTCTAGTTGCTCCTTAGAAGCAAATTGCAAAATATGAAAGTGGCGGGATCTCTAATAATAATGTTACGTAGTACCACGCCGCCCCAACACCGCTAAAACAAGTTTGTGCTCCGCTTATATTTTTAGTTGCTCCTTAGGAGCAATGTGCAAAATATGGAAGTGGTAAGATCACTAATAAAAATGTTAGGTAGTACCGCGCCGCCCGCAACACCGATAAAACAATTTTGTGTTCAGATTATCTTTTTGGTTGCTCCTTAGCAGCAACGTGCAAAATATGTAAGCGGCAGGATCTCTAATAAAAAGTTACGTAGTACCGAGCCGCCCCCAACAGCGATAAAATGAAATTGTGCTCAGATTGTCTTTTTTGTTGCTCCTTAGAAGCAATATGCAAAATATGTAAGTGTTTTTATAAAAAAGTCACATAGTACCGCGCCGCCCTCAACACCGATAAAATGAATTTGTGCTCAGACTGTATTTTTAGTTGCTCCTTAGAAGCAATGTGCAAAATATGGAAGTGGTAGGATCAATAATAAAAATGTTACGTAGTACCGCGCCGCCCCCAACACCGATAAAACGAATTTGTGCTCAGATTATCTTTCTTGTTGCTCCTTAGAAGCAACGTGCAAGATATGTAAGTGGCAGGATCACTAATAAAAATGTTACGTAGTACCGCGCCGCCTCCAACACCAGTAAAACGAATTTGTGCTCAGATTGTTTTTTTAGTTGCTCCTTAGAAGCAATGTGCATAATATGGAAGTGGTAGGATCACTAATAAAAATATTACATAGTACCACGCCGCCCTCAATACCGATAAAACGAATTTGTGCTCAGATTGCTTTTTTTAGTTACTCCTTAGAAGCAACGTGCTATATAATGTAAGTGGCAGGATCTCTAATAAAAAAGTCGCGTAGTACCGAGCCGCCCCCAACACAGATAAAACGAATTTGTACTCAGATTATCCTTTCTGTTGCTCTTTAAAAGCAACGTGCAAATTATGGAAGTGGTAGGATCACTAATAAAAATGTTACGTAGTACCGCGCCGCCCCCAACACCGATAAGTGGAATTTGTGTTCAGATGGTTTTTCTTTAGTTACTCCTTAGAAGCAATGTGCAAAATATGGAAGTGTGGGATCACTAATAAAAATGTTACGTAGTACCGCGCCGCTATCAACACCGATAAAACAAATTTGTTTTCAGATTATCCTTTTGTTGCTCTTTAGAAGCAACGTGCAAAATATAGAAGTGGCAGGATCTCTAATAAAAAAGTTACATAGTACCGCGCCGCCCTCAACACCGATAAAACGAATTTGTGCTCAGATTTTTTTTTAGTTGCTCCTTAGAAGCAATGTGCAAAATATGGAAGTGGTAGGATCACTAATAAAAATGTTACGTAGTACCGCGCCGCCCCCAACACCGATAAAACGAGTTTGTGCTCAGATTGTTTTTTTTTTAGTTACTCCTTAGAAGCAATGTGCAAAATATGGAAGTGTGGGATCACTAATAAAAATGTTACGTAGTACCGCGCCGCCCCCAACACCGATAAGAGGAATTTGTGTTCAGATTGTTTTTTCTTTAGTTACTCGTTAGAAGCAATGTGCAAAATATGGAAGTGTGGGATCACTAATTAAAATGTTACGTAGTACCGCGCCGCTATCAACACCGATAAAACGAATTTGTGTTCAGATTATCCTTTTTGTTGCTCTTTAGAAGTAACGTGCAAAATATATAAGTGGCAGGATCTCTAATAAAAAAGTTACATAGTACCGCGCCGCCCTCAACACCGATAAAACGAATTTGTGCTCAGATTTTTTTTTAGTTGCTCCTTAGAAGCAATGTGCAAAATATGGAAGTGGTAGGATCACTAATAAAAATGTTACGTAGTACCGCGCCGCCCCCAACACCGATAAAACGAATTTGTGCTCAGATTATTTTTTTTTAGTTACTCCTTAGAAGCAATGTGCAAAATATGGAAGTGTGGGATCACTAATAAAAATGTTACGTAGTACCGCGCCGCTATCAACACCGATAAAACGAATTTGTGTTCAGATTATCCTTTTTGTTGCTCTTTAGAAGTAACGTGCAAAATATATAAGTGGCAGGATCTCTAATAAAAAAGTTACATAGTACCGCGCCGCCCTCAACACCGATAAAACGAATTTGTGCTCAGATTTTTTTTAGTTGCTCCTTAGAAGCAATGTGCAAAATATGGAAGTGGTAGGATCACTAATAAAAATGTTACGTAGTACAGTGCCGCCCCCAACACCGATAAAACGAATATGTACTCCGATTATCCTTTTTGTTGCTCTTTAGAAGCAACGTGCAAAATATATAAGTGGCAGGATCTCTAATAAAAAAGTTACATAGTACCGCGCCGCCCTCAACACCGATAAAAGGAATTTGTGTTCAGATTGTTTTTTTAGTTGCTCCTTAGAAGCAAAGTGCAAAATATGGAAGTGGCAGGATCACTAATACAAATGTTACGTAGTACCGCGCCGCCCCCAACACCGATAAAACGAATTTGTACTTAGATTATGCTTTTTGTTGCTCTTTAGAAGCAATGGGCAAAATATGGAAGTGGTAGGATCACTAATAAAAATTACGTAGTACTGCGCCGCCCCCAACACCAGTAAAACGAATTTTTGCTCAGATTGTTTTTTTTAGTTACTGCTTAGAAGCAATGTGCAAAATATGTAAGTGGTAGGATCTCTAATAAAAAAAGTTACGTAGTATTTTGCAACAAAGTTGAAACTCATTTGTTAGGTTGCCGACTGTCGTTTGTTCTTTTTAAAAGTAAATTCTGGCGGTTCAGGTAAATTCACAAAACTTTTCACAAAACATTTTCTGATAATAAAATGTATAGGTACCGTTTAAAGTATGGACAAAAAGCCTGCACAGCCTACTAGGTTATACCTGTTTTCAAGAAAGTTAACCAGGCTGAAGCCATTCAAATTTTTTTATTTTCTATGTCAAAATTTTGCATTTTCTTGCTGCGTTGTATCAGTATTGCATTGTGTAACACACTTGAAGGGCATTAAGATTATAAACAACGTTTATAATTTCATTCGCTTTTAAAAGTGTCATAAATATTCGCTTGCATAAATGATATGCACAGCAAGAGAGCGTCCGCTGCACATTTCAATTACAACAGTGTTGACAGATTTACTGGACGCCTTATTGTGCTATACGTGAAAGCCGAATATACACGCTCCTATATACGCAAACGACACTAGCGCCACAGGTGGATATACGCTCGAACTAAAAATATACACTAATTTTCATTTGATCATCATTCGGGCGTCCAGAAAGAATTTTTTTAAATGATAGACAAAGGTCGCACGATGCCCCAAAATTTTTTTTACATGGGATACAATCGAGCGTCCGCATACGGACGCTCAATTACTTCGGACGCCCAATTGACGGCAAATTGACAATATAGGGACGCTCAAATGATAGCTGGATATATATATATATATATATATGTATATATATGTTTTTTGCTGGAAGAGTGCAAAAAACATACCATCAATTATGAAGATGTCAAAATTTTAACCAGAGAAAATAACCAACATAATCGTATTTTTTTAGAAATGTTGTACATACAACAAGAACCTAAGGCCATGAATGCAAAATCTGACATTAAACATTTAAGCAACATGTACTCCTACTTACTTCATTTACAAAACAAATTTCGAACAAATAACCTATCAGAATCCAATTTAAATTAACCGCGCTTTCATTCTTGTTCTTCTTGAAAATTAAAATAGGGAATTTAACTCCATTATGTTTACTTATAGTAAGGCTTCCGCCATTTTGTACGCCATATTGACTTAACGACATCAAACGTTTTAAATTGTGCAATCATGTGTTTAGTCCTTTTACAATTTTAATTTAAACCAACGGAGAAATCTTCTAAGTGTTATATTTACCTGATAAACTGTGTATTCACGACAGCAGAAGACTTAAACAATGTGTTAATTTCAACTTACCTAACGTAACCTCATTATTTTGTAAGTATTTTTCTTAAAGTAAATAGTAAGAGTTTGCATTGTATGAATCTTGTAGATCCTGATGAAGGAGAAAAACAGCTCCGAAATATCGATATAAATAAAAGAGTGAACTAAGAGGAACACGTTGTTCATTTAATTGACCGAAACCCCGTCATCAAAATTTATTTTATATATATATATATTTACGGCCAGCTATCAAAGTGAGGCCTCATCGTAGTGCGTACAATGTGAGGACCACTAGTAGGAATAAAGCTGCAAACGCTAGCAAATTACTGTAACCGTAGTTTGGCAAGGGCAATAGAGGGCGCACGAGTATACTCCAAAATTATTTCACTATTTGTCTATTAAAGTGAGGACCGAATATACATTTCGTAATCCCAACAATGCGAGGTCCGTTATGCGTGTATAAAGATGTGAAACTGCCAAAGTGAGGTCCATGCAACGTTGCCATTTTTCGCGTTCCTATAAACCAAGTGCGCAGTATAGTAGCATACAAATTATCACAGATTTTCCACAATTTCGACTATTCAAAGGAAGCCGCCCGTCAATAAAGAAATTTATGGTCGCGTTGTCGCTAACCAAAACAGTGCGATGCTTTCAGGGTCAGTTAATTTGCCCCCCCCCCCCCCCCTGTAACGTTTTTCAAAGCTTTCTTACACCAAATTATTGCATCCTTATGCACCATCAAAATAAATTTGTGCATCCCTTCAAAACAGAAACTGCAGGCAAATTTCACTAGGAGGGGCCAAGTTAACCGTAGCCCCCCCCGTGAAAATTTTCGAAGTTTCTTTAGTGCACCTTGTTGCATCCCTAATGCACCCTTATGCACCACCATTTTTAACTTTTGCACCGCTCAAATAGCTGAGAAAAAAATAAAATAAAAAGTCAGCTACCCCCCCCCTCCCTGCGAAAATTTTCGAAGTTTTCTTGTCGCACCTTGCTGCACCCCTAATGCACCCTTATGCACCACCTTTTTTAACTTTTGTACTGCTCAAATAGCTGAGAGAAAAAATTAAATAGAAAGTTAAGTTGGCACCCCCCCAGTGAATATTTTCGAACTTTGTTTTGTCACACCTTATTGCACCCCTTATGCACCACCTTTTTTAACATTTGCACCGCTCAAATAGCTGAGAAAAAAAAATAGAAAGTTAGCTACCCCCCCCCCCAGGGAAAAGAAAAGTCGTTTGGTGCACCTTGTTGCACCCCTAATGCACCCTTATGCACCACCTTTTTTAACTTTTGCACCGCTCAAATAGCTGAGAAAATAATTAATAGAAAGTCAGTTACCCCCCCCTCCAGTGAAAATTTTCGAACTTTTTTTGGTGCATCTTGTTGTACCTCTTATGCACCACTTTTTTTAAACTTTTGCACCGCTCAAATAGCTGAGAAAACAAAAATAGAAAGTTAGCTAGTCCACCCCAGCAAAAATTTTCAGTTTTTTTGTTGCGTCTTATTGCATCCATTACCTGCTGGGTATCATCGCCGTTTTTAACTTGGCTTATCTCAATCTCAAATTTAATTATATGATACTAAAATATGTTAATGATACTTTAAATGTATACTCATCAAGAAAATGAAACAGAGAAGTACGTCTTTCTCGCTTAACAGAGCGGTACCTTTCCTACATATCGATATTTATAAATGATTATTGTATTCTATTTTGTAGTTCATTTTGAATTTAATCATTTTCTTAACAACATTCTCTTCTCAAAAAACTTTCTAAATTTAGTAGACTAATTTTATTATAGTTAAATTTATCATTATTCACTTTTGATAAATGAAAAACTTCAAGTACTTAAATATAGTTTTGTTTGATATAAATTTATTTCTTTTTCCATATAATAAAGAACTTAAAATAACTGAGCGATAGGGAAGAGGGTACTAGCAATCAAATATAGTGGTACATATGGGTACATAAAGGATGCAACACAAAATCAAAAACTTTTGAAAGAACTTGTACGGGAAGGTTAACCAAGTCTCTATTTTATTTCCTCTTCATAAAAAAAATTCACTGGGGAGTAGTTAAGTTTCTATTTCTATTATTTTATTTTTCTCAGCTATTTGACCGGTGCAAAAGTTAATAATGGTGGTGCATAAGGTGCAACAAAAACATTTTGAAAATTTTGACTGGGATCGTCTAGCTAACTTTCTATTTTATTTTTTTCTTGGCTATTTGAGAGGTGCAAAAGTTAAAAAAGATGGTGCATAAGGGGTGCAATAAGGTGCACCAAAAGAATTTCCAAAATTTTCACGAGGGGGGGCTTAACTTTCTACTTTATTTTTTCTCAGCTATTTGAGCGGCGCAAAAGTTAAAAAAGGTGGTGCATTAGGGGTGCAACAAGGTGCACCAAAAACACTTCGAAAATGTTCATTGGGGGGGCTAGTTGACTTTCTATTTTATTTTTCACTAGGGAGGGGACTGCGGTTAACTTGGCCCCTCCCAGTGAAATTTGCCTGCACTTTCTCTCTTGAAGGGGTGCAAAAATTTATTTTGGTGGTGCATAAGGGTGCAATAATTTGGTGTAAGAAAACTTTGAAAAACGTTACGGGAGGGGGGGGGGGCAAGTTAACTGACCCGTGTTCTCAATCAATCCTAATAAAAAGAAAAATAGGCTACTTACGGTTCTAAATATCATAGAAAAACATAGATCAAAGAAGAATAGTATTGACTATAATTTCTCTATTTTGCAACGTAATTGGCTAATAATTTAAACGGAACTCTCGTTTCAATTTCCTTTTCATTACACGCGAGAAGGTACAAATTAGTCAACGAGAAAATACCGCTATACTTTCTATATTGGAATTTAACCCTCATACTACCATGGGGTCACTGAAGACCCCATGCGTGATTATGAATATAATAATTTTTATTGAAATTTACTTTTCAAAAACTTTACGAAATTTGACTTTTCCTAACTTTATCTGTTCTAACTCTAGCTAAAAGCCTAATTTTTGTAGTTTGCATAGTTTTACAAAAAAATAAATAAGTCACACGCAATACCATTGGGGTTACCACTTATTAAATATGCTATTCTATTATCTTTTTTTATTTCTTAACGCACGCATTTTTAAACAAAATCCATTTTACATTTTACTTTACGCACTAGTGCGTAAAAAGTGACACTTTACAAACTAAAATTAACCTTTAAAGTATCTACTTTACGCACGGTTCTAGAAAAAATATTTTTTAGAAACTGCAGGTCGAAAAATAAGCTTGAAAATTAGCACTTAGATCCACAAACACATTAGAACGGTACGACGACAACTATGAAATGTAATGTATCAAGAAGGAGGGCCTACTAGATACGCCAAACGAAACGTTGACACAATTTGCAGTACTTTTAGATAATATTGTAAACCACGTCGTTCAGTGGACTAATGCCGAAGGTAGACTCAAGCATGGAGATTGGAGATTTATGGAAAATTCTGAATTCCGAAGAGTTTCTACGTTTTTCTGGATTGTTGATATTGGCAGGAGTTTACAAATCTCATATCATAACGAAAGAATTACAAATTAGTGGAATGTAGAAGATGGGCGCCCTATATTCAACAAAACTATAAGCAGACACAGGTTTACTACAATTTCTCGATGTCTGCGTTTTGATAATGCCGAAATCCGAAGAAAAAAATCGAGATTTAGATAAATTATCGCCAACTCGAGTTTTTTTTACTATGGCTTCCTACACTACATGATGTATATGATGCATATATACCTCACGAAAATCTAACCGTCGACGAGCAGCTGCTTACTTTCCGTGGTCGGTGTCCATTCAAACAGTACATACCTTCTAAGCCAGGAAAATATGGCATAAAAATCTGAGCAGCATGCGACAGTAAAACTTTATATGCTTACAATTGCCAAATATATACTGGTAAAACATCAGCTAGAAATGTTACCACTGACAATTTTTTCACAAGCCTAGATCTTGCAAAGGAAATGGAAAAGAAAACTTTAACTTTGCTAGGTACAATTCGAAAAAATAAACCAGAACTTCCTCAGAAATTAGTGACTACGTGACTTCAACAAAATTTGTTTATTAAGACAAAGCCATGTTAGCCTCTTAGTGTCCAGAAAGGGGAAAAATTGTTACTCTGCTATTCACCATGCATGACAGTAGTGAAGTTCTTGAAGATGAAAAGAAAAGCCCCAAATAATTGTTGATTACAATAGAACAAAATCAGGTGTATACACCATGGATGGCCGGTGACAGTTTTTTTTATAACTAGTACATATTAGTGCATTGAACACTTACAATTATATGGGTTCATCTAAACGATGAATGGAAAACAAGAACTGGTTACAAACAACGCGAATTTTTGAAGCAACTAGGAAAAGAATTAGTTACTACTGGAACAAACGCAAAACACGCTTCGACATCACAGAGTCATCCGCACAAAAATCAAGAAATAAAACGTGGCGAATTTGGACAGAAAATATTCTAAAAAATGTCAGAGTTGTAATAGATTCGTTTGTAACAATCATGAATATGTAACTCCTTATAACCCGTGATCAATATCTTTTCTAATCAAGTAACCTATGGATAAAAATGTCTTTGTTTGGTTGATTATTTCAAATGCCATTTGAATAATCTTTATTGCATTCCTATCGTTTTGTATAGGAATGCAATATAAATATGTAATTCAAGTGGCGTTTGAAATGATAAACTAATCAAAGACACATGATTTCATTTCCATAGGTCACTTCATTAGAAAAGATATTGATCACCTGTTATTAAATGATTAAATTATTATAATAAATTTCGAAAAAATTGAACTACTACTTTGGTACATTTTCCATACGTACTTTATTTTTTCTATGAATAGCGAATGTTGAAAGAATTAGTATTTACAACTATAAAACTCCTTTTCTGATCGAAGATTTGCTCTGTGCTTAAATAGTTCGAAAGCACGTCAAATATCTACAGCGTGTCCACCGAGTGCCGCGGTCTTCTCTATCGTCTACAGTATATAAGATAAAAAAAATTCAAACGAGCTAAGATGTAACTCAGTCAGTTCTACTTCATAAAATTATTTTTGGCTATACAGAGTGTAACAGTAACTGAGAGCCACACCAAAGTTATATATTTTTAAATAGAACACCCAGTATATTTTCAGATATTTCGAAAGTACGCATAACGAATAGGTAATAACCAAAAATTTAGGAAGTTTTACTTAAGAGTTTGTAAGATATTGAAGTTTAAGTGTGAAAAATTGCCATAATATGAATGCTTATATCTTTGTTATTTATTTACATTTCGTCTTGAATTTTTGTAGATATTCAATACAATATCTTTTCTACAGAAATTTCAAAACAGATTCGGTCTATCAGTTATTATGTGTACAGGGTATTGAGTTTTGCAAAAGATAATTTTTTTCAAAATTTTCAAATGGAACACCCAGTATATCTAGACTCTCGTGAAACACTGATTTAATAAGCTTTCATAAAACGACAAATGTATTTGCCTAAACTGAAGAAATCGTAAGACAAAATTAATAATCTTTCGTTCTTCTGTTTTGATTAGCTGATATATCAATGAGTATGTTTTATTTTTTGTTCAAAGTAATTGAATATGTTTCTGTTAAAATAATTTCTATTTTTCTTTACTTTGAAAATATCTAAATAACGTTATAATAATAATTTAAAAAAATAAAATTTTAAATCACGTTTAGAAAACGTGCTAGAAAATAGGAAAACAGTTGCTATAAATTTTTAATTGACAGAACAATTATTCAATTAGTAGATAACACTACTTTTACAGTTTTGTATTTTTTTATGATAACAAAATGCATTCTAATAATGAAGAGTTACGGAACATGACATACCTACTAGGAAAAGGCAACTAAAACTGTCTTTTGACATCAAGATTATATTCGCAGCATTATCCTATGAGAAGACACCTGGATTATAGAGTTTTCCAAAGATTCAAAGAAAGATTCTAAACGCCAGGAAACATTAAATACAGTAAAAATGTTATTAAAATAACAACATGTAAATATTTTCAAAATAAAGAAAAATGGTAATTAGTTTAACAGGAACATATTCAATTATGTACTTTGAACAAAAAATAAAACATATTCATTGTTTTATCAGCAAATCAAAACAGAAGAAGGTTGGCCGAATGTTAGATATTCATTTTTAAGCAAAAATATAATGCGTTTAGAATTAAAGAATTATAAACGTTTGCCTGCAATGCGAGTTTTATCTACGTTCACCCAGACGGTTGTTGGGACGACGATGCTGAGATCCTCTTGAGTTTACATAAACAAACAGTTCTCGGGCAGCAAAGGTTTTGCTTTGGAGATCGACACAGTCGAGTTTACGATGCGAAAACGATAGGCACATTAATAAGAGCTTGCGGTGTTAATTAATACGATAGAAAGGTGCGGAAAATAATTAATTAATACATGCGCATAGTTGGCCAACTTGTAACTTGCAACGCGCAACTCGCGTTAGTTGTATAGTACGCGTGTATTATATTCGTGGCGTGCGTATACAGGGTGTGTTCGGAAAGTATTGTGCTCTACGCTGGTAGAAGCAGGAAGGCGTTATCTAGAGATAAGTTATTAATTGTAGCTAATGTAGGTCGAACTGGAGTAACCACGGTGGCGTAGGGATTGTGACGTCACTTGCATGAGTAGTGGTTACTACGTAAGGGAAATCGTACTAACAAGGTGGAAAGCGCTACCGAGAGTGAACGACGTACTGTTCACGATCCCATGGTGACCCCTTAGGGATCCGATGCAGCGGATTGGGAGCCCTGAGGTTATTAAATTGTCACCACCCCTACGTGCCAGGTGGACGGGACGTAACCTGGTGAGATGCCACGTTGACGTTGATTTGTGCCACCTGGCGGAAGAGTGGATTGGTGGTAGAGAATCCACGGGTCGGAGATGACAAAGACGTAGGGTAGAGTATGTTTGCATGTCATTGAGGCTATCTGTGTTGCATGTGGCGTATGTTTATGTAATTTCGGCCGGCCTTACATACGTAATTTTCTATCCGCGTTATCTTTCATAATAAAGGCGCTACATGCAACTTAGCGAAAAAAACAACAAACTACAATCTGACTCCTTTTGAACTCAACACCATAAAATTTTTTAAATCTTTTCCTTTTATAGACGAAATTCAAACGAAGATCAACAAATTGTTTTCCCAGGAAAATATCACGTTAGCTTTTAAAAATGTCAAAATCGTTAATAATCTTTTTTCTAATGTAAAGGAACCTATCTCTAACGAATTAAAAAGAAATGTGATTTATCGTGTGGGTTGTTGTCAGTGTGACCACGTCTACATTGGACAGACATCTCAACACTTAAAACAACGTGTAATGAAACATAAAAGTGACATCAAACATAACAATAATGCCAATTCTCTAGTTAACCACATTAATGAATTTAATCATAACATTAAACTGGACAATGTGGAGGTGATCACGACTGAGAACAACCTACACAAAAGACTTTTTATTGAAATGTTTCACATCTACACTCACTCTGATACAATGAATGCACAATCCGACATATAAAATTTAAGTAATATTTATTGTAATTTAATGGAGAAGGAAAAAAAAACAAAAATAGGATCTTTTTGTAAACTTTTTTAATTTTCAAAATTGCCGCCAAGTTTGTGAACGTGGTTTGCTCTTTGATCCATGTGGTTCCCGCACGTGGTGTCAACCATTGATGATTAACCTACAAATTTTGTGTTTGTTCTTCATTTAATTTTAACGTGTTTTATAATGTTTTAACTGTTTGAAAATTGTAATTACTGTAATGTGCTACTTCACTGGGAACCCTCAAGCTGTTGTAAGTCATTTTAATGTTAAAAAAAAAACTTTTTTACTAACAGCATATCTTGTACAATCGCAGAGCCTCTGATGATGGAACAAATTTTGTTTCGAAATATAAGGCATACAACAAAAGTGTGTCTTTAAGAATTCAGCCCAACCTTGCCGAATAACCCTAGAATAAAATTTTACAAAATTTTGTTTTTCAACAAGTACGGCATACTTCCACAGTCTTTCGATTGATATTCCTAGACAAAGTCCTGCAAATAAAAAAAAATTATATGTAGTAAAATAATACGTCCCAACTTTTTCTCGATATTTTGTTTTATGACGACCGGTTTCGGTTTAAAGAACCATCATCAGGTCTACAACATCGGAAAAAAGAGAAAATTAACAATAAATCTTATTATCTAAAGACATTTTTATATTTTTGTAAAATGTGAAAAACTGTTTTTGTTAAAATGAATTATTGTTTGAATGTATGATATTCATGGACAAACGAATAAATAATTCAAACTTACCGACAACGTCAAAGTTGAAATATTAATAATAAACGCATAAAAATTCTGGTGAAGAGGAGAAGAGACAAAATATCGTGTATAGTACTTGAGATCTGCTGTCAAACTTGATGTGTGGTTAGGTATAAACGTGATCTAGAAAATGACATGAAGATGGTTAATTGTTTAAGTAAGTATAGATAGGTTTAAAATTAAGATATATCTGATCGTTTATGCAATTGATGTTAGGTTTGTTTTTTAATTTATGTATTTCGTAAGCTTCAAGTAAATTTAGTTTAAAACTTTTTTCCTGTTGATGTAATAATTTAGTGTTGTTAATGTCTATTGTATGACCTGTTTCTAGCAAGTTGTCTTCCTACATTTGAAGTGGTTTTGTTGCGTATATGTTCTTTTATTCTTGTATTTAAAAATTCTTAACAAATACGACATCAGTACAGCCACTTCACAAAAAACAAACATACTTAGGATACTTCAAAATGGTAAAGACAAATTACAAACACTAGAAAAAAATGGTGTATACAAAATAACATGCAACAATTGCAACGCTACTTACATAGGAGAAACCGGTAGAAATTTAAATACAAGAATAAAAAAACATATATGCAACAAAACCACTTCAAATGTAGGAAGACACTTGCTAGAAACAGGTCATACAATAGACATTAACAACACTAAATTATTACATCAACAGGAAAAAAGTTTTAAACTAAATTTACTTGAAGCTTACGAAATACATAAATTAAAAAACAAACCTAACATCAATTGCATAAACGATCAGATATATCTTAATTTTAAAGACTTTCAGTTCCTTCAAATTTGACGAATTTATATTGTTTGCGGAATTCGATGCAGCTAGCACATTTTTTTATCAAAATACATAATAATTTACATATTTATAAAGAAATGTCTGATCTACAAAACGTCTGTTTTACATTTTTATTATTTTAACAAGAAGTACCAGAAAAAAAATGTTAAAGTTGATCTACAAAATGCTGAAACATCTTAATTAATATCTATTAATTGACAGACAATATTGATTTTTTAAAACAGACGTTTTGTAGTTCATCATTTCTTAAGGAAGTACGTAATTTTCTATCCGCGTTATCTTTCATAATAAAGGCGCTACATGCAATTCCGTTTCGTAAAAATGCATTGAAAACGCCCTATACTGAAACGGAAAGATCGCTCTTAACGGGTGGTCGACTCGAGTAATTCAATACTCTAGATGCTATTACCGGGTGGTTGACCCGACGGGATTCACCCTGCTGAACTACTTTCGATATTATGTAATTATGACACAATTATTGAATGTAAATAGCCTGCATTATGGTTTTCCCAGATTCTTTATTTGGTGCGACTGTACAATTAGCTTTAGCAAGGAAATAGGCAAGTTGTTAATAAAACGCAACAATTAAAATTTAAGTAATCATTTATTGTAATAATTAATTTGATCGGGCAGAAAAAAAACTCCGTCTCTCCTCTTCTGTCGAATCAGAGAAATTGGGCGTAAAAAACCCGGATGGTTTTGAAATCAATACAATTAATCAAAAAGAAATTTACTATTTTCAGAAATACAGTGTGACTTTCGTAGTAGTTTCCGACTTCGGGCATCGGCGCGATCTCTTTACTTCCGATTCACACCGTTGGTGGTATAATGTTACACCGATGTTTTGATTGGAGAGTTCCACTCCGGATTTATCAGTAATTAATTGAGATTCAAAGTTAGAGTCTTAATACAGCGTCTGTAACTCTATATTCAAAGACTTGTTCGATTTAATAAACCAATGCCCAAAGTGTCTTGGTGGGACGACAGTGTACTTAATTAACGGAGTTAATTAATGAATTAGTCGGATGTTTTTGGCAAAGTATGTGATTCCTGCCGCCTTAGCGCTCAATCTGCAGGTAAATCAAAAGCAATCACCAGGTTTTTCAAGGACTCCCCCTTGGGGAGGTGTTGGAGTAACCCCTTCTCTAATTAATTCAAGTCGATGGTTAGGGGACTTTCCCAGCTACTTCCGATCGCCTTTGAGAGAGTGGCCCTTGGCACCTTTTTTCAAATCTCTCTCTTCGTCGTTTTTTCGTCGGCTAAACCTATCTAACCCCTAATTGCGCAAGGTCCCTTCGACTGTTTTTCCTGGTACTACACTATGGGTGTTTTGGATCTTACAGTCTCGAGGCAGTCACTTATCATTTACCTGCAAATCTCACAGCCAAGACAATAGGTTGACCCTCCCACATATACAGAGTGTGTCAGGAATGTATGACCAATTGTCTGGATTATAATTTGCTTGAGAGAGATCCCCGTAGATTGTAATGGTTTCTAACGTACACTGTATGGAAAGTCCCAAGTAGATGTAGGGAATGACAAATTCCCCCGTTGATTAATTAAATTAACGAACTCGGCTACAGGTTACGAACGCTGACCAATCAAAGTTTTTAAATATGAAAATCACTAATGCGTTTAATACTCGCAGTCAGTAAATAAAAATAGTTTGATTAAAGTTCTCTAAATGTAATGATAAGAAGGAACCACTAATTAATAGGAGTACAATTTAATTTATCCTCGCTCTATTTATGCCAGCAAGGATGCGATGGAGAAAATACAAATACATGCAAATTACCAATACGTGTTAATCCATTTCACCCACGCATCTTATCACAACTTATCTTTTAACCACTCGCGGCACTCGCGACGCGCCATGGGTTACTTTAATTGCTCTTTGTCACTAGCTTAATCGACCGTTATAAAATGACTTAACAACAACCCAGGAATTATATAAGAATACAAATAAATTCGAATCAAGACTACCAGCGCCGAAGAAAACTGCGACACTCAACTAAAGAAAATTCAATTTCGACCGTTTCTGTTTAGCGTAAAATGCTATCTGCCTTCTACGCGTCTTATTGCTTAACATGAAAACAAATAAGCTCCGCCCTTGGACTTGCAGCGAAGATTCAAAAATCACCTTAGCCAATTCCGTTCGTGGCCCTTCGGTTCACATGATGCCTTTGCAGATGTTAGAAAAATTAAGAGCACTTTACTACGCTATGGGGATGTTTTGTTCCTGTCTCACGAACATTTATAAATTATACTTATCCAAGCGTATAAGTGGACGTTTTTAACAGGCCTGTTTCCTGGCTGAGACAAAACAGGTCTACCATTGCGACAAAACTCATCAATGTAACGTGATATGTCCGTACATGTGGCTCGCACGTTTGCAGTTTTGACTCGACAATCTATACATAAAAATTTAGAAAAACAATTTGAAATGTCAAACGGTATTTGTTTATGGTGTTTGTATGACTCTATCGCTGTGGACGTCGCCAATTCCCAGACGGAACGGACATGTTTCAAAATGACTGAAGTCTGGTCTTTGTGATCCTGGCGAGTATTTAAAATTTTAGAAAGCATTTCAACCCCATGTGCCGCTGATCTAATTATTGTGCTCTTGGTTGGGCAGAATATACAGCATGTCGGTCCCGATGACGCATACGGTCAGTGAACTATTGCTGCAAGTCCGAGAAATGAACATGTGTTTTTATTGAAATCAAACATGCTGTAATCGCTTTTTATTTTTAAAACAAATTATCCAAACGTTTCATGTGTTAGACAAAGAAAGTACAACTGTATTCCACACTTGTTAAATGCGGGATAAAATTCATGCCCATGTGTTTCAAAAACGGCAATAGTTAATTGTGAGTTAATTTCAGTCTTTTATCCTTCTCCCAAGGTTAAAACGATACAAAAACGACGTCTTCGTTCGTCCATTTCCAATTCTTGATATAAAGCAATTCGTACAGGCAACCAGAGTTGGGCATTTTTTAGTCGAATTAACGACTAACGACTAATCTTGCATACACGGAGAAACCGATTTTGTTAAATGAAACAAAATTGTGTCAACTCAACATCGATGAGAAGTTAGCAATAGAATTCCAGCAATAAAGTTATAAAATTTCAAAACGCTGTTGCCGCTAAAATAACGATCACAGATCAATAATACTTAATCCATTGCAAAGAGTATAATGTGTACATTCTCCTTGTACCAAGAAATTCAAGAAATATTTGATATTAAGTTAGAAATCACTATTTAAACCAGCATGAGTCATTATTCATGTAACACACAAAAAAAAATGTTTTCAATGAAAATTTTCACGCAGTCATAAAGTAAACATCTATATCTATTCAATAATGCCTTTGGAAAGTTTTAGCCGGTCGATTTTAATTAATTACAGATAAATTAAAAGTACACTTTCACGGTCATATGACAATAGTCAAATTAGACGCTCATATCTGATTAACCAGAATTTGCATAAACATTTTCTTTACAGAATATGAAAGTACACATCGAGATCTTTCATTTTAAGTGAACTCTGAGTTTTAGCCGCTTGATTTGAAGTAATTAGAAATTAATTAAAAGTGACGTTCTCAGCCTTAAAACAGGACTAGCTTGAAACGCCTATTTCTCGTTAACTAGAATTTGCATAAACATTTTCTTTGCAGAATATGAAAGTACACATCGAGATCTTCCGTTTTAAGTAATCTCTGAGTTTTAGCCGGTTGATTTGAAGTAATAAGAAATTAATTAAAAGTGACGTTCTCAGCCGCAAAACAGTACTAGCTTGAAGCGCTGAAATCTCATTAACTACAATTTGCATAAACATTTTCTTTACAGAATATGAAAGTACACATCGAGATCTTCCGTTTTGATCTGAGTTTTAGCCGGTTGATTTGAAGTAATTAGAAATTAATTAAAAGTGACGTTCTCAGCCACAAAACAGTACTAGCTTGAAAGGCCGAAATCTCATTAACTAGAATTTGCATACACATTTTCTTTATAGAATATGAAAGTACACATCGAGATCTTTCGTTTCAAGTGAAGCCTGAGTTTTAGCCGGTTGACTTAACATAATTAGAAATTAATTACAAGTACACTTTCAAGGTCATATAACAATAGTCACTTTATATGCTTAAAGCTTATTAACTAGCATCTGCATAAATATTTTCTTTAGAGAACATGAAAGTACACATCAAAATCAAGTTGGTACTGTTTTATTGCTGTGAACGTCACATTTAATTAATTTCTAATTACTTCAAATCAACCGGCTAAAACTCACAGTTTACTTGAAATGAAAGATCTGGATGTGTACTTTCATATTCTGTAAAGAAAATGTTTATGCAAATTCTGGTTAAGGAGGTATGAGCATTTCAAGCTAGTCCTGTTTTAAGGCTGAGAATGTCACTTTTAATTAATTTCTAATTACTTCAAATCAACCAGCTAAAACTCAGAGATTACTTAAAGCGGAAGATCTCGATGTGTACTTTCATATCCTGCAAAAAAAATGTTTATGCAAATTCTAGTTAACGAGATATGGGCGTTTCAAGCTAATCCTGTTTTAAGGCTGAGAACGTCACTTTTAATTAATTTCTAATTACTTCAAATCAACCGGCTAAAACTCAGAGTTCACTTAAAATGAAAGATCTCGATGTGTACTTTCATATTCTGTAAAGAAAATGTTTATGCAAATTCTGGTTAATCAGATATGAGCGTCTAATTTGACTATTGTCATATGACCGTGAAAGTGTACTTTTAATTTATCTGTAATTAATTAAAATCGACCGGCTAAAACTTTCCAAAGGCATTATTGAATAGATATAGATGTTTACTTTATGACTGCGTGAAAATTTTCATTGAAAACATTTTTTTTGTGTGTTACATGAATAATGACTCATGCTGGTTTAAATAGTGATTTCTAACTTAATATCAAATATTTCTTCAGTTTCTTGGTACAAGGAGAATGTACACATTATACTCTTTGCAATGGATTAAGTATTATTGATCTGTGATCGTTATTTTAGCGGCAACAGCGTTTTGAAATTTTATAACTTTATTGCTGGAATTTTATTGCTAACTTCTCATCGGTCAACTCAACTAAAATATTTGTTTAAATAGCAGCAAACAAATCTTCATTCATGTCAAATAAATATTTCAGTTACAAGAATTTAGTCAAGTCAACAAAACTTTACTTCAAGCAAAAGTACGATTGTGTGATATTAACAAAGAAATAAGCATATTTGTTATTGTAAGTATATAATTTCATTGAAAAATCATTCAAAAAAGTAAATTTGTTGCTTTAAAAAAATATTCTACCCAAATTTCTTGCTTCGTTGAAAACATGATTTTACGACGAATTTTTTGAATGAACTAAATTGTTATTTGAATGAAATAAATTAAGTTAAAGATATTAATCTATTTACGGTAAATAACTGGGTTTCTCCGTGTATGTTAGTCATGACTAATGGCGTAATGACTAATCGGTTAGTCATTAGTCTTGAAATTTCCGATTGAAGATTAGTTAGCCATAACGTAGAATAAGAAATAATTTATTCGTTAGTCATGATTGATGTATGCGATGGCTAACATTAATCGTGTGTCGCTGACGTCACAACATACAATGTGATCACGAATCGACTTGACGAGAGAAAAAACTCATCAAATATCAGTTTTACGCAAAAAATTATTCTTTATTCTCTCACTCTCGCTCTTTCTTAAATTAGTCATGACTGACTTAGTCGTGGCTACTTTAGTCGTCAGTTTTAGTTTTAGTGATTAAAAATTTATTCGACTAATGCCCAACACTGCAGGCAACATTTGAAATTTATATTAATTTACTTACCTAATTGCTAATAAAATAAATTAAAATGTACAATTACTTACTGTAATACTGTCCCATAAGAAAAACATGAAAAAAAAATGAACGAGTCGGATGCTGTTATTATTCGCGAGATTATATGAAAAATAAAAAAAGATTTATTTATATATGGTTATTTATACCTTTACTGACATTAAATTAACGTTAAATAAATATTATTAAAATTATTATTACATATTGCAGTGATATTTACCTACGTCCAGAAGTTTTTCATCGTAAGCTGTTTCCGATAAACTTCGCATCTTATAAAAATATCCAAAATAAAAAATTTCTTCAAATAATATTTCTCATATATACAAAATACCCAAAATTCTTCATATAACTTCTTACAAATTACAACGTTTTTCTTCAAAATATGTCTTCTCACATCAAATCAAATGTCTCTGTTTCGTACAACGACAAATTCCAAGTTAGAATCCAAGAAGACAACCTACCAATTTTGAAACTTGTTGATTGGATGGATTTTTCTACCTGGATGGAGCGGATGCACGAGAGTCGTATAGATCTACAACATCCACTCACAGCGAGACATTGGCCAGTCCAGAAAATAGGAAAAACATCTAAGAGAAACAAGAGCTGTCGAATTGAGTGAAGGATTTATAAATAACATGGAGGGGTTGATCACCTAAGAGAATCAATAAACCGAGGTGTAATGGAGAGGATTTGTACACAAAACGTTAATCTTTCAATAGCAACGATAAAAACAACATTAAAAAAAATTTTGCTGTTATAAATTTGCTCATATATTGAATATAACTTTAAAAAATTTAATCTATTTCATTCATCTACTATTAATTATCGGAAGCTAATCCAGAGATGTTTCATTATGTAACAATAAAGTAAGTTTATTTTTTTGATTTGTAAAAAAATTCTTTTGATTTTAAAAAAAATTACACCACATATAAAACGTCTTGTCATTCATCAATCACTTAAACTTTCAACACTCATTTTACAAAGAATTCTTATTATTATAGAGAAGTTATCATTTATTTCGCAATAGGGCGTAACAGGTAGCAACACTTGCTAACACTTACTTGGTAAATGAGGCTTCATCTGTAACAATAATAAGAATTTCTAAATCAACATCACACTACATTTATACTTCATAAGATTCTAAAGTGTAAAAGGATCCTTATCGCTTGTTTCGCGATTGGGCATAACAGGTAGCAACACTTGGCAAACGAAGGATTTCTTGTACATCTTTAGGATTTTAAACACACATTACAAAATTAAACATCTAAATTACTTACAAATTTATCTTCAAAAGAATTTTCTTCAAAATTTATAAATAACTGGACTACAATTGACATTGAGAGTTCCCACCCTGAAATGTCACTTTGACATTTTAAATTAAAATTTCAAATCAGTCTACTAGACTAAATAATTGTGTGGTGGATGTGGTACAAAGATAAGATTAAAAGAGAAAACATATAAGTTCAATACTTACCACATCTGCATAAAAAGCAACACTACAATATACATGAAGTTTGACAACTTTTTAGAATTTCAATTATTGTTTGTGGTACTTATCTAAAAATAAAAAGCTATAAATATATAAAATAAATATGGATGAACACAGATTATGTGATGCAGACGCAATTTTATAGAAGGAGATTGTTTAGTAAATAAACTACCAACAATAAAGAAGAACTAAATAAAATGTCACCAAATTTCTACTATATTTTCTATTCTGTTAGTACAGAATATCACTAGCAATCGCATTCTTCCGGAAATTTCCGAACGCTTTGCAATAGTACGGCAGAATAAGAAATAGCTGAAGTGTCTCAAAGTAATTGGATGACGTTGCGTGACGTAATGCGATTGCATTGCATTTCTGCAGAATACCACCTCTGGTGGTACTATTAAAGTAACGACGATTAAAGGTTGATGCTTCAGGATCTCGGAATGCAAATGTGAGGTCGCGCGTTTAACATCTCCGGGAATCCCCTGATATTTGCCTGCGTCTTGACGCAGATTTTCAACACTCTCATTTTTTATATACAGGGCGCCTCAGAAAAACACTTTACTATTCAAGCAACATCTAAATATAAAATCTGAAAAATATTCAGATGAAAGTTGAAGACATTTTTCTATTGATTATTATGAAAAAACGTCAGATCTTCGATATTTGCACCAAGGTTATGATTGTTTTAATGGAATGTCCTAAATATTATTGCAGATTTGAATTCGCAAGTCATTTTTAGCCTGAAATGATGTGTCGCATCTTGGGTCTAGGGCGAGCGGTTTTTGAACTGTGTGACGTCACTAAAAATTTTAAACATGAAAACCGCTCATCCTAGACCCATGATGCGACACATCATTTCAGGCTAAAAATGACTCGCGAATTCAAATCTGTAATAACATACAGGGTGTTGCATTAAAAAATGACAATTTTGCTACGTTTGCCTGAAAACGCGTTGCTCAATTGTTTTTTTATGAAGCACATTCGAAGCTCCTGAAAATTACGTGCAACTTTTGTACTGCGTATTTTCTTGCAATTCCGAAAACAAAAAAAATGCAAGGCTTGTACATGAGAAAACACTACTATTCAAGCAACATCTAAATATAAGATCTGAGAAATATTCAGATGAAAACAGGAGGCATTTTTCTACTGATTTAAATTATGATTACGAAAAAACAATTGAACGTCGCATCTTCGAGATTTGCACCAAGGTTATGATTTTTTAATGGAATGCCCTAAACATTATTGCATATTTGATTTCGCGAGTTAATTTTGGCGTGAAATGATCTGTCGCATCATGGGTCTAGGGTAAGCGGTTTTCGAGCTATATGACGTCACCAAATAGTTTCAACTTGAAAACCCTCATCCTAGACCCATGATGCGACACATCATTTTAGGCTAAAATCGTCCGGCGAAATCAAATCTGGGCGTTCCGTTAGAAAACAACTTTGCTTCGTTTGCTCGAAAACGCGTTGCTCAGTTGTTTTTTGTGAAGCGAAAATTACCTGCAACTTTTGTATTGCGTATTTTCTTGCAACTCCAAAAACAAAAGAGAGAAGGAAGGCGTGTGCATCGGAAAACAGTTTAATATTCACGCAACATCTAAATATAAAATCCGAAAAATATTCGGGTGAAAGGTGGAGGCATTTTTCTACTGATTTAAATGATGATTACGAAAAAACAATTGAACGTCGCATCTTCGAGGTTTATACCAAGGTTATGATTGTCTTTAATGGATTGCTTTAAATATTATTGCAGATTTGGATTCGCGAGTCAATTTTAGCCTGAAATGATGTGTCGCATCATGGGTCTAGAGCGAGCGGTTTTTGAGCTGTGTAATCTCACTCAAAATTTTCAACTTGAAAATCGCTCATCGTAGACCTATGATGCGACACATCATTTTAGGCTAAAATTGACTCGCGAATTCAAATCCGCAATACACGGTGTCATTAAAAAAAATGCAGCTTTGCTTCGCATTGCGAAAACACATTGTACAATTATTTTTTTTTTGTGAGGCATATTCGAAGCTCCTGAAAATTGGTTGCAACTTTTGTGTTGTATGTTTTTTTTTATATAATTCGAAAAGCGAAAGAAGGATGGCATGCTTTCAATTTTAATCAACGTCGGATAACTGGAAAATCTTTACCATTGCACCTGCGATGTTGTGCCTCATTTTGGGCTAAAATTTAATGCAAATTTCAAGACTGCTAAAAAAAAATTGTATTTAAAAATATGTATAATCTTTAGACAATTGGGAATTGCTGAAGCGCCGCAAAGAATTTGGAACTCGCCGACCGATTGCGGAGAAAAAATCATTTGTTGTTTTCGCGAGGACAACTTTTGACGTTGGCCGGGCCAGACGAGGGTACGGCAAAAAACGGGAATAACAGTTTTATTAGTGCAAAAATTACGCCGGAGTACTGCAACTGGTAGCGGCCGGCGCGAAGAAGCGGAACCAGTTGGCCTTCAGTGAACGTGAGCGTTTTTTATTTTCGTCGGTTCAAGTGCAAGGTTAGATTTGTTGCACCTTCTCTGAATAATGCAGCCCGGTGTCACGGAATTTAAAAACTGCAGGCCCGAACGCATCCACTGCTGGCCAAGTTCGCAAGTGTAAAATAATTTTAGATAATTAAACTTTATTATAATAATAAAATAAAACTTCAACTTGATTATTCAGATACAAAGAATCGATAATACACTCTTCTCGAATTGTAAGTTAGGAATGCCTCTTCGTTCCCGGATAGCTCGTCACCCATACCCCGTCCGCCGTATTATAAACACCATAAACTATACGGCTCATATCAACGATGACATCACTAGCGGGTTCGGGCTTTCGTATAATGTTAAATCCTTTACACGGCCTTTCCTGACAAAACTAGAGCGTCCTCGATCTAGGTACATAAAAAAAAAAGATTACGCACTTATAAACAACAAACCAAGTAACACTAGACCTAACGTAAATATGAAAAAGGAGAGAAAAAGAATCTAACTCATAATAATAATGAAATTACGAATTTCTTGAAGAGAAAAAAAATATTTAATTATTCTCTTCATCCGTTTGCCTCTCGCTTCAACCCCAGACACCAAGATCCTGGGATGTCGGCAACTGAGAAAGAGAAAAAAAATATATATACATAATTCACCATCATAAAGGCTTTTTTTTAGTATGGTCACTGTTAAGTCCCCGTGGGGTCACAGAACAGACAAATGTTACTGATAAATCCCTTGCAAGCATAGTCATCGTCAAGACCTCGTAAGTCACAGAACAGACAAATGCTACTGTTAGATCTTTTGCAAACATAGTCACCATCAAGACCTCGCAGGGTCACAGAACAGACAATTGCAAACATAGTCACCGTCAGGACCTCGTAGTGTCACAGAACAGACAATTGCAGGGAATAGTCACAGACACAGTCAGGTATACCGACAAGCCAAGACACATACCTAGGTTTGACGTAGTCAGCAGATTGGGGTTTCACTTAACACATCAGTTATTAAGTTTTTGATATCCGGATCCATGGCTTTATTTTTTCCACTCCGGCCACACCCAGATATGGTATATGTGATTGTTTACCACCTTATTAGCTTAACAATGGTTTCTCGCAATTCGGCCACGTTTACCAAGTGTTCCAAACTGGGTTCCTCAACGTCCCGAGACCCATCAGTGCTTCGCTTGGTGTCACCCACAATTCCTCATGTATCATTCCATTCTGCAGTCATGCACATAGCGATCATTGCCTCGACAATCGTACGATTACAGTGTTTAACTTGGGTATTCCCACTGGGTAATTCTACAACAGCGAGGTGGTGAGTCATGCCTACTTTCCGCGCAAACTTTTTTTTTTTTTTTAATCTGGGAGGTAAAAGATGAACCGTCATCACTAATAGAATGTTGCGGAACTCCAAAAATTTTAAAGCTATCGGTGAGACTTCTAATTGTGGACTGTTTTTTTTTATACATATATATTTTTATAGTTATCGTAGGGAATCATAGGAACGATTTTGAAATAGGATGCAGAAACTCAGACTTACGTCCATCAGTCGTTTTGAAACATAGGCAGTTTAGGCAATTAATAATACATATAGTTCTTGATAAAATTTCTCATTTTTGAGTACCAAAATTTAGAAAGTCATAATATCGTAATTTCTATTGAATACAAAATGACCTAATTTATCGTGGTTCACGTGGCATCTTGTAAGGGTCAATTTTGTACTAATAATATTTATTTGTCCCAATTCCGACATATCCAAAGCAATTACAATACCTGAATTCATTTAATAGTTCGATTAAATTAGTAATGGCTTGTTTATTCCCAATTTTTTTCTGCTAAATCACACAACCTTGTTCAATTTCAGTGTTCCTTACATTCTAAAACATCACCCTGTTTACAATATTGAATATCGTTAAGCTCGATAAAATATTGCCCAATAAGTACCTACATGGGCGTTATCAGAAACTACAAACATTTCAATGATTTTTCAGTGATTTATAAAAGTAACATAAACTTGTCTGACACAAACGTGACTAATTTCGTAACATCCTGTATTATACGCAAACGTAATTTTAGTTTGTTTGCAGTTTTGCCCGATAAAAGAGCATTCGTTACCTAGGTCAACATAAGTCATGTGTTATTGTTCGTTAACATTAATATGTTTGTAAAATGTATGGTTTGAGTTCTTAATACCAACGTAGTAATCAAGAGCCCGCTGTTGTTTATTATGTTTTGGTCTTGGGGTGTTTAAAAAATATTTTGGGCATTAATTGCGCTCGTGGCTGCATGCCTAGCAGCCGACGTTCATGACCGGCTATTGATAACAAGCATCGTGTCGTCTGTGACAAGAATTCAGGCGACGCGACGCATATACAAAAGTATTTATTTCAGTTAAATAAAATAAGCTTGACTAAAGAACATCATTGTTTCATATATCCTACTTTTGTCGCAGCCTAAATTATTTTTAAGGAATGAGTTAGCTTGTAATTTAAAATGCTTAATAAATATCTGTATATCAGGGGATGTTTGTTTATGTTTTGACGATAAGCCTAGCCGAGGGAACGTAAAATATTAAGACAAGAGGCAGGACAGTTCTTCTCGTGATGCAGACTGAGAACGGTCTGTAAAACGCGTGTGTTACGCGTCTAGGTGACGGGATGTGTGACCTAGAGGGTGGCTGCAGAGTATTGCCCTGAGAAGGCAATGTTCTGGCAGGAGTAGTATCGCGGTATACCCTGTTTATGTTATTGGCATGAGTTGGAGTTATTCTAATATAGTGAATATCGTCCTGTTTCCGATGATCCGGAGCATTGCAGGGGGTATATTGCGCACCAGTATACGATACCATGTGTGACTTGCCGCAGTGGTCAGCACCACTGATGAAGTGCATGGTGTCGGCGAAACAGTCATCTGGTATTCCATATTCATTGTGAATGGGAATTCAGTTGGTTGTATTCCTGACCTGCTGAAGCATTGTGCTCCAGAATGGTCTAACATGACATGATGTGCACTGGATCGGAAACGGAGTGTGCTGACACTTACGCGATCAGTGGCATCAACTGATCCTAAGAACGTAAGCTTAGGAGGCAAGGTATGCTAATATCCATCGGGGGGTTGGGTTTCCGAATTACAGGTGAATATGGGGTTAATGCATGCGAAGATAAGAAGTCGACGTCCAAGGATAACTTCCGTAGTGTCCATTATCAATGTGAGGGAATGGTCGCTACTAGATGCACCGTTGGATTTCCGCGGGGGCACGCAGGCCCCCCGGTGAGTAGTATTTGATGTATTTTGGGACATCCGATGTAAATCGCATTGTTTGTTGTATGTGTATCCGTTTCTCACGACGCATCGTATGCGCGATAAGCGAGATGAAGAGAGAGAGAGAAGGGACTAACCAGCGAACGAGTGTTTATCAGAACGAGGTATGCTCTGTTTAACGTTATTACTATTTTGACCCAAATGTACAAAAAAAAAAAACGCTCCGACACTTTCTTATTTAAATATTTATTTTTACTTTTTTTTGTCTGTTTGGTTTTACCTTATACGTAATATTGAATGACAATATCAGTTTTAATACCAACCTGTAATTTTATAAATTTCATTTGAGAAAACTATTTGAATTGAAGAGAATTTCCTTTCAAATAAAATAATCGAGGAGATGTTGGGTTCTTTTTATAAGATTACCTACAGATAAACCTACCTGTATCAATTATATTTTGTTGACATAAATATTTAATTTTTAAACGGAGGAAATAAATTGAAGAATAAATATATTTTTCCTTTCAAGCTTTACTTTTTATAATTTACTTTTTAGAATAAGACTTTAAAAGCTTTGCTAATACTGATGGATTATTAATGCCTGCAGTTAAAATATAAATATAATTAATTGCGCCCATTATTAAATTTACCTTATCTTGAATCGAAAATAAATTTTAATGAATTTATTAAAACCAACTTTTGAAATGAATAATCATATAGATCATCTGCGTCACATGATTTGTAGTTGATCATTTGTAAAAGCGTAGCACAAATGTCTCGTTTTGGTGCAAACGTTTCCAACAACAAACATTTCCATTCAACTCATGAATGGATTCCTGTTTCCACACTTTTGAACTAAGTTTCCGCAGAGCTTCGTAATTTCGTTAAGGCAAAATGAACGGTTGTTTGTTTTACTAATGTCGGAGCGTTTTTTTTTGTACATTTGGGTCAAAAGAGTAATAACGTTAAACAGAGCATACCTCGTTCTGATAAACACTCGTTCGCTGGTTAGTCCCTTCTAGCTTTTTCTCTCTCTCTTCATCTCGCTTATCGCGCATACGATGCATCGTGAGAAACGGATACACATACAACAAACAATGCGATTTACATCGGATGACCGAAAATACATCAAATACTACTCACCGGGGGGCCTGCGTGCCCCCGCGGAAATCCAGCGATGCATCTAGTAGTAATCATTCCCTCACATTGATAATGGACACTACGGAAGTTATCCTTGGACGTTGACTTCTTATCTTCGCATGCATTAACCCCACATTCACCTGTAATTCGGAAACCCAACCCCCCGATGGATATTAGCATACCTTGCCTCCTAAGCTTACGTTCTTAGGATCAGTTGATGCCACTGATCGCGTAAGTGTCAGCACATTCCGTTTCCGATCCAGTGCACATCATGTCATGTTAGACCATTCTGGAGCACAATGCTTCAGCAGGTCAGGAATACAACCAACTGAATTCCCATTCACAATGAATATGGAATACCAGATGACTGTTTCGCCGACACCGTGCACTTCATCAGTGGTGCTGACCACTGCGGCAAATCACACACGGGGCCGTATACTGGTGGCGACATACCCCCTGCAATGCTCCGGATCATCGGAAACAGGACGATATTCACTATATTAGAATAACTCCAACTCATCGATGATCCTCATTGCCAATAACATAAACAGGGTATACCGCGATACTACTCCTGCCAAAACATTGCCTTCTCAGGGCAATACTCTGCAGCCACCCTCTAGGTCACATACCCCGTCACCTCGACGCGTAGCACACCCGCTTTACCGACCGTTCTCAGTCTGCATCACGAGAAGAACTGTCCTGCCTCTTCACATAATATTTTACGTTCCCTCGGCTAGGCTTATCGTCAAAACATAAACAAACATCCCCTGATATACAGATATTTATTAAGCATTTTAAATTACAAGCTAACTCATTCCTTAAAAATAATTTCGGCTACGACACTAAATTTCTATTGGCATCAATAAGTCGTCAATGAGTTGCAAGGACATCTGGGTCCGTAGCGTAAGCCGTGGCGACCATAAATTTGCTCATCGTCAAAACCTCCCATTATTAAATTAACGCGATCCGCATCGTTTAGCTGCAACGGTAGCTGCAGGCCCTCTTGCAAATTTATTTTACATTTATCTAGAAAAAAAGAGATCCAATAAAACACCACATTCAAAACACAATATTTTATATTCGCTCTGGATAATGCTTCTAGTGACGCCATCTATGTATGAATTTTCTAATTAAATTCCAAAGCGCTAAATTTAAAATGACAAACATAGAAAAAATTTCTAGAAAAATATGATTTCTCACAAAGAGGTGCAAGAGATTTTGTAAAATCAAATGTTAGATATTAATTTTTAAGCAAAAATATAATGCGTTTAGAATTAAAGAATTATAAACGTTTGCCTGCAATGCGAGTTTTATCTACGTTCACCCAGACGGTTTAAGATGTTGGGATCCTTTTGAGATTATATAAACACAAGGTCTGTTCCAAGCACGCTTTGTGACCATTTCCAAACCGTCACAAGCATGCACTTATCAAAGTTTTACACTCGACAAAGTTGTCAACGTCGATCATTATTTCGGTGGGCAACTGATTATGACGGTTTCTTGAACGGTCAGAAGGCGTGGTTGGAACAGAGCTACAGAATCGGGCAACACAGGTTTGCTTTGAGAATCGAAACAGTCGACTTTACGTTACGTAATCGATAGGCGCCCTAATAAGAGTTTGCGGTGTTAATTAATATGATAGAAAGGTGCGGAAAATAATTAATTAATACGCGCATATAAAGTTAGCCAACTTGGAACTTGCAACTTGTACTCGCAACTCGCGTTAGTTGTATAGTACGCGTGTAATAACTCGTGTCTAAATAAAAACCTGGTCAAGTAGGCTACATTTAGTAATTCTGCTATGTAAATGCAATGGGTAAATTCTCGATCACAGCTCACTTTTTATTTAGACGCTCGTTATATTCCTGGCGTGCGTATACAGGGTGTGTTCAGAAAGGATTGTGCACTACGCCCAGAGAACCAATAATTCAGTATTCTAGAGATAAGTTATAAATTATAGTTAATGCATGATATGTAGAGAATTAGCTTGAAGTATTTCTTGCATGGTACGAATGAGCGATTTCCCTGGGTTAGGCTCGGCAAAGCGTGGCAAGTGCTGCGTCACTTGATCGCTGACTAGGAGGTTGGCTGGGGTGGCCATGCTGACGTAGGGTTTGTAACGTCAGTTTGCTGGACATATTGTTTGTTCGTTAAGCAGTATGGTGGTGGCCATCCCTGAAGGGAAATCGTACTAACAGGGTAAAAGCGCAGCCGAGGGTGAACGACGTACTGTTCACGGTCCCATGAGTGATCCCTTAGGGCTCCTATGTAGAGGATAGTAAGCCCCCCTAAGGTTATTATGTAATTGTCACCACCCCTACGTGCCGTGTGTGAAGGGGCGTCCATGGTAAGGACGTCGGCGTCGCGTCGGTCACCTGTGAGATGCGGGTGACGCCGGAATAAGTCACCTTGGCGGAAGAGTGGATTGGTAGAGAATCCACGGGTCGGATATAACAAAGACGTAGGTAGGGTCGAGTATGTTTGCATGTCATTGAGGCTATCTGTGCTGCATGTGGTTTGTGTTTCTGGAAATAACATTTCAGAGCAATAGTTTATGAAAGAGCAACAGACATGATACTGAAGGCCCAAGGTTGGATGGACATCATCAGGAGCGATGATGGAGGCACTAGGTTGAGTTGTGAATTGACCAAGGAGTTGAGCAGGTTCAGACCGTTGGGGCCAGGGGACTGGGGTCCCCGATGAGTAAATAACTGTTGTCTCTTGCAAATGATTGTGAACACGTCAATGTCAATGGGAGGTGATGGTAGCGAACGGTACCCAGTAGCCAAAGGAAATGGTGAGCGTTTTGATTCCTTAAATTTATATATACGCATTACCACATTTTAATAATACTGTGACGTTTGCGGTCCCAGCCCGTCTGATGCGTCAACAACGACGCGCCTTAGACGAGAAGCTTCGATATCACGGGGCGATGATCCGAGACTTTCTGTCGAACGAGCGAGAATGTTCGCGAGAACCAACCCCGGCATATAAAAATGCACGCAGCCAAACGGGGGACAGTTGGACATTAATTAAGCAAGTGGACAGTTCGAAATTGAAGTCGCGTTAAATATTCGCTCGGCTGTTAACATAAATTACTTATTAGTTTATAAATAAATTATTCTTAAGTTAGTGTTAATTAGTGTTGCTTTTAAATAAATTAGATTATTAACTATTTCGTGTTTTGATTAAAATAAAAATAATAGAACCTTTAAAAACGTAACATTGGTGTCAGGTGCGAGGTTCGTGGAAATAAATAAACAATTAAAATTAAATTGAATTTAAACAAATTAGTTAAACAAAGAAACAATGGCTTCAAAGAAAGTGTTGTTAAAAGAGTTAAAAGTGACCGAATTAAAAGCCGAATTAGAAGAGCGCGAATTGGAAATTTCCGGAAAGAAATCGATTTTGCAACAAAGACTTCACCAAGCGCTTCTAGAAGCAGGAGAGGACCCGGAAAACTTTCTTTTCGAAATCTCGAGCGGACCTGCAGATTTAACTAAAATATTAGACGAAAAATTTCGAGAACAATCTGGAAACTTCAAAGATGAATTGCTGGAACAATCTAGAAATTTAAACCAGAAGCTTCGAGAACAATCTGGAAATTTCAAAGACGAACTGCAAATTAAATTGCTGGAACAATCTAGAAACTTAGACGAGAAGTTTCGAGAACAATCCGGAAATTTCAAAGATGAACTGCAAACTAAATTGCTGGAACACTCTAGAAATTTAGAGGAAAAACTTCGAGAACAGTCTGGAAACTTAAAGGATGAATTTCTAGAGCAATCAAAAGGGCTCGAAGATAAATTAGTAGTAAAAATATCAGAAGAAACAAGGAATCTGCAGGAAAATGTGGAAGAAATACTATTCCAGCAGGATAACAAAATTAAGAATCTTGAGCAAATCATGGCAGGGTTGCGAATGTTCGGCGATCCATCACCAGCAGAAATACCAGAAAATAATGAGACCCAAACTGTGGTAGGACCAGCAGAAATTTCTAAATTGAAAATAAAACCACCGACGTTCGATGGGAAGTCTTCTTGGCCTAACTACTTCAAACAGTTTGAAGCTGCAGCAAAAGCGAATGGATGGACGGCCAGTGAAAAAGCCACTTCGTTAATTGTGGCCTTGAGGGGGGACGCTATCGATGTGCTACAAACGATCCCGTCAGAGGAACAAGAGGACTACAATAAGCTGGTGAACAGACTGGAGATGCGTTATGGCCAGGCGCATCTGACCGAGGTGTACCGTGCGCAGCTGAGAAACCGTTATCAGAAATCCGGAGAAGGTCTTCAGGAATTCGAGGCTGACGTAGTGCGCCTGGCCCGGTTGGCATATCCTGCAGCTCCTGAAGAATTCCTGGAACGTTTGACGGTGCAGACCTTCGTGGATGGAATCCGTGACCCAGACAACCAGCAGTCATTGTTAATGGTCCACCCCAAGACATCCCAGAACGCATTGGCCTACGCCTTGGAATATGAGGTGGCGAAGCAAGTCTCAAGAGGGCATGCTAAGGTGCGAGCTGCCACGGACTCCCAGGAAGAGGAACCCGCCAGCGTCAAGTGCGATCTGCTGCAGAGAAGCGGCCTAAGGAGAATGTTCGCCGCATTGTGGAACAAGTCTTGAGGCAGAAGAATCCTCTGGTGTGTTGGAATTGCCAGGAAGAGGGACATGATCGCAGGCGGTGTCCCAAGGCCAGGCAGGATTCTCCACGAAGGAAGCCACAGGGAAAACTAACTCTGGTCGCTGCAGATGGACAAACGTCGACGCGTATTCAAAGGCCTCCAAAGACAAAGGCCACGAAAGTAATAGCCCTGCGGCGATTAACCAGCAGTGTCTTCGTGGATGCCACCATTGATGACATCCCTCACACCATGCTACTGGATACGGGTGCGACGAAGACTATCCTGAGGCCCGATGTGATCAAGTCATCAAAACGCACCGAGCCGACTAAGTGGAGACTGAGGACGGCAACCGGAACATCAGCCACTGTCCATGGTGAAGTAGAGGTGACCATTACCATTAGATCGACCCCCATCAAACATCGTGCGCTGGTAGCAGAAATAGAGGACGAAGCGATTCTGGGCATGGACGTCATGTGTGCTCATGGATTCCAATTGGATCTGAAGCGTAATGGCGGTTAACAACGAGGAGTTGGTTCTACATCAACGAGAGGACGTGGCCGCTCGAGTTGTTCTCGCAGAAGATGTCGTATTGCCTAGCAGAACCGAGGTTATAGTCGACGCAAACCTGAACGGCGCTTTCCAAGATGGGCAAGTCATTATGGTCGAACCTAACACTGACGATCAGAAGATTGGAAAAGGAGTTCTCGTTGGAAAAATGTTGTTGACAGCAAAGAAGGAAATACCAGTCCGCCTGATGAATGTGAACTGTTTCCCTGTCAACATCAAGAAAGGTACGATCTTGGGAAGCTGTGCCATGGTGTCCTCCATCTCCCGCCAAATAGAAGCAAACGTACAAGACTCGAAGATCCCGAAGAAGTTGTTGGAAATGGTCATGTCAATGACCCAGGAATTGACTCCAGAACAAAAGACAAAAGCGAAGAACCTGATATGTCGCTATCAAGATGTGTTCGAGGTAGACAATGGACCTAAGGGAAGAACCGACATCGTCAAACACAAGATAGAGACAGGAGAAGAAAGGCCCATCCGTCAAGCTCCAAGGAGGTTACCATTGGCGAAGCTTGAGGAAGCAGAACGCATTATTCGTGAGATGGAAAAGGACAATGTAATTGAGCCATCGAGCAGCCCATGGGCGTCACCGGTAGTGCTTGTGAAGAAAAAGGATGGATCCACACGGTTCTGCGTAGACTATCGATTGCTCAACAACGTCACCAAAAAGGATAGCTATCCTCTGCCACGGATTGATGACACCCTGGACACCCTGGCCGGTTCAAAGATCTTCTCGACCTTGGATCTAAAGAGTGGTTATTGGCAAGTGGAACTAGCGCCCGAAGATCGAGAAAAAACGGCGTTTTCCCTTGGTATGGGCCTATGGCAATTCACGGTGATGCCGTTCGGGTTATGTAATGCACCAGCGACATTCGAGAGGCTGATGGAGACGGTTCTGAAGGGTCTGTCCTGGACAACGTGCATGGTATACCTGGACGACATAATTGTGGTGGGGAAAACTTTCGACGACCACCTGAAGAATCTGGAAGGAGTGTTCCAGCGGCTTCGCGGAGCTGGACTAAAGCTTAGTCTCAAGAAGTGCCACCTTTTCCAGAAGGAAGTGAATTATCTAGGCCATATTGTTAATGGGAATGGAATCGCCGTGGACCCAGTAAAGATTCAGGTCGTGAAGGACTGGCCAACTCCCAAGAATAAACACCAGATAAGGAGTTTCCTAGGCCTATGCACTTACTATCGTCGCTATGTTCCCGGATTTGCGGACATCGCTAAACCGTTGACAAAACTCACTGAAGAAGGTCGTCCGTTTGAATGGGACCAACATTGCCAAATTAGTTTCGACAACTAAAACAGTACTTGATAAGTGCTCCTATTCTAAGTTACCCTCTCCCAGAAGGCAAGTTCATCGTGGACACTGACGCTAGCAATGTTGGTATCGGTGGCGTACTGTCCCAGATCCAAGAAGGGCAAGAGAAGGTGATTGGCTACTTCAGTAAAGTCCTGTCAAAGCCGGAACGAAATTATTGCGTCACTAGAAGGGAATTGCTAGCCGTGGTAAAGTCCATAGAACATTTCTACAAGTACTTATATGACAGACACTTTCTCCTGAGGACGGACCATGCCGCTTTAAAATGGCTCCTCCGATTCAAGAATCCTGAAGGACAAGTCGCACGATGGATCGAACGACTTCAGGAATACGATTTTGAAATCCAGCATCGGGCCGGAACTAGCCACAGAAATGCCGATGCTTTGTCGAGAAGACCTTGTGCCGAAGACTGTAAGCACTGTAGTCGGCTGGAGGAGAAAGTGGCCACGACTGCGAGGACGGCCATCGTAGACGACAAATGGCAAAGTGAAGAATTGCGACGAGACCAGGAGAACGATCAGGATTTGAAATTGGTGCTGGAATGGAAAAGTAGGGAGGCAAGGCCTACTTGGGAAGAGATAGCACCGTGTGCACCATCCGTGAAATCGTACTGGGCGCAGTGGGACTCCATAGTGCTGGATCATGGTCTCCTGAAACGAACCATCGAGAACCAGGAAGGCACGGAACAGAAGACACAGTTACTGATCCCCAAGAATAGGGTGCCGGAAGTTCTGAGGGAACTTCACGATGGAACTTCGGGAGGGCATCTGGGAATCAAGAAGACTATGGAAAAGGTGCGCGAGCGATTCTATTGGGTGAACTGCAAGGAAGATGTAAAGGACTGGTGTAGGAAGTGCGTAGTCTGCGCAGCTAGTAACGGCCCCCACAGACGAGGCAAGGCTCCTATGAAACAGTATAACGTGGGAAGTCGTATAACGAGAGAGTTGCCATAGATGTAGCCGGCCCATTTCCACAAACGAATAGTGGAAATAAGTACATCGTCGTGGTGATGGACTACTTTAGCAAGTGGGTTGAAGCATACGCCCTACCAAACCAAGAGGCGATAACTATTGCCGAAGTCCTTGTTCGAGAATGGATCAGTCGGTATGGCGCGCCCATGGAGCTGCATTCAGATCAAGGGAGGAACTTTGAATCGGCTTTATTCAAGAACGTGTGTACTCTGCTCGGCGTCCGGAAAACTAGAACCACTGCACTTCACCCGCAGTCGGACGGAATGGTGGAAAGATTCAACAGAACCATCAACCGACATTTGTCCAAAGTCGTCTCCGATCATCAGAGAGACTGGGACACGTACATTCCCCTTTTTCTACTGGCATGCCGTTCGTCCGTTCATGAGACAACAGGAGAGACACCAGCGAAAGTGGTATTTGGGCGAGAGCCAAGGCTGCCCTGCGACTTGAAGTTCGGCGTGAAGCCCGGTGAGGTCCCTGCCGACGAGAACTACGTTAGCGGCCTACGCAGGAAAATGGACGACATTCACAATCAAGTGCGTCGCAATATACAGACGGCCAGCGACCGAATGAAGGAGCATTATGACATCAATGCTCAGAATGGGGGATACCAACCTGGAGCACTGGTTTGGCTTTACAATCCTCAAAGACGTAGAGGTCTGTCCCCAAAATTGCAGACATCTTGGGAAGGTCCTTATAGAGTGATGAAACGGATTAACGATGTCATCTACCGCATCAGGAAGGTTCCGCATGGCAAACCCAAGGTTATCCACTTCAACCGAATGGCTCCTTACAACGGAGAAGAAAATGAGGGGACAGTACAACGGACGCAAGGTTCCGCAAGTAAACTTCGAAACCTTCATGTTTCATCACGCCACAGGAAGTAAGGCGCGATTCGGAGTGACCACAGAGAGACAGCAAGACCTTTTTCAAGTGTCACCAGAGTACAGTCTGGCCCACTGTGTGGCAGAAGACCTAAGGATGTCCAAGGTGATAGCCCAAGTCTTCCGGAAGAAGTTTGGTCAGGTCGAGGAACTCCTAAGACAGCACCCCATGGTGGGCAAGAGCCTGCAGATCATCCACACGGAGGCGGAACGAAGACGACACGTGTACTACTTAGTCACCAAGAAGACATCAAGCGGTAAGCCTGACTATCGCAGTATTTGGAGAGCTTTATGGAGCCTGAAGAGACAGCTGGTGGAAGGCAAGGAGACGAAATTAGCTATTCCCAAGATAGGCTGCGGACTAGATGGGATGGACTGGAGGGTCGTTCGCAGCATGATAGAAGTCATCTTCAACGGAACGGGAATTGAAGTTCTAGTCTGCAGTCACCACCCACAGACAGCTGTTGGCAGTAGGAAAACCGTAGACTGCTATTTCTTCCGGACCGGATGTTGTAAAGAGGGACCAGCATGCCGATTTCGACATTTTCCTTCATGGCTATCACAAGGAACGTTCCGAGACGAAACGTTTTTAAGAAGGGGGCAGTGTGACGTTTGCGGTCCCAGCCCGTCTGATGCGTCAACAACGACGCGCCTTAGACGAGAAGCTTCGATATCACGGGGCGATGATCCGAGACTTTCTGTCGAACGAGCGAGAATGTTTGCGAGAAACAACCCCGGCATATAAAAATGCACGCAGCCAAACGGGGGACAGTTCGACATTAATTAAGCAAGTGGACAGTTCGAAATTGAAGTCGCGTTATAAATATTCGCTCGGCTGTTAACATAAATTACTTATTAGTTTATAAATAAATTATTCTTAAGTTAGTGTTAATATTAGTGTTACTTTTAAATAAATTAGATTATTAACTATTTCGTGTTTTGATTAAAATAAAAATAATAGAACCTTTAAAAACGTAACAATACTGAAAAAAAATATATTGGTAATTTCGGCCGACCTTACACAAAGTTGCCGATGATTTACCGAAGACCGGTATTTTGATACGGTGAACGTCGAAGTTGGCATTGGAATTCGGCTCGGCGCAAAAACACGCCATTTCACAGTCGAGCAATAAAAAGTCTAATAATAAAACCTGACTCCCGATAAGTTTACATTAAGGTAAGTTAGTATAAATTATAAATATGGTGTGACGAAAATAAAATGGAAATTAATACAAAGAAATGTGTTGCAGTATCGTTTGGTATTACAAAATTATTTCAGACCCATTCATACAAATTAGAAAATGAATTACTAACATATGTATAATGATCGTGTAAATATCTAGGAGTGACCTTTAGAAATGATTTAAATTGGTGTAGTCATATTCAGAATATCTTCAAAAAAAGCTTATAAATCACTATATTGCATTAGAAGAAATCTTAAAGACTCTGGAAAACCTGTACTTAAAAAAGCTTATATGACATATATCCGTCCTAAAGTTGAGTCCGCACACGAAGTTTGGGATCCGCACCAACAATATTTAATTGAAAATCTAGAAATGTTGCAGCATAAAGCAGCTCGCTATGTTATGAATGACCATAGAACAACTTCATCTGTTTCACGCATAATACGGGAATTAAATTGGGAAACTTTATCTTCTAGAAGACAAGAAGCAAGATTAAAATTATTTTGTTATATTCATTTCAAAGTTGATTCGATGCACAATTTTCTAACTAAATTACAAATGAATGATTCGAGCACTAGAAAAAATCATAAATTCATGTATAAAATTCCATTTTCGAAAACTAACATTCATAAATTTTCTTTTTTTCCGAAAACAATTCAAGATTGGAATAATTTAAGTGGAACAAATTTGAAAAAATTAATTGAAAATTGTGCAAAGAAAATAAAAGTTAGGACGTAATTTTGAAATCAATCAATCAATCAATCATTTATTAATCACGTGCTACATACAGGTAGTTGTGGTATGTCAATTTACATATTAATAATATACAAATAATATAAGGAAAAATTACATTGCAAACGCTGTATCAATAAATATATATAGTACATGTAAAGTGTAAAGAACAATTACAATAACAAGTTAGAGTAGTTTTTGTACAGGTCTAGCCAGTAGACTCGTTAAATAACAATAAAAACAATTAAACGAAAACAAACAGAACATAAATTAATATTGTAAGAATTGTTGTACAGAATAAAAGGCATTTTCTATTAAGAATTTCTTAACTCTTTTTTTGAAAAGCGCAATGCAAATTTTAAATATTATTAATGTTATAAAACGTATTAGTTGTTTATTTAATGTTTAAATTTGTATATTAGACCACTATATACGATGTACTGTACGTCTAATTATATATACAGGGTGTTTAAAAAAAACGTTCGGATACTGTAACCATGAATAGTACTCATCAAGAGCAACAAAAAAGTCTTAGTAAGTATAGGTCCGCAAATAATTTTTTTCAAGGATAGAGTTGATTTTATATTGATGTTAACAAATTACATTATTATGAAGAAGCAAACAGTAAACATGTGATTATCTAGATACAAAAAATAATTAAAGTAAATGTCCACCTCTCTCGCTTCGTAGAAAAGAAGCTATCATTCTTTGGAATAATCCTTGATTTTGTCGAAAGGTTTAGCAGTTATGTTCTATTCGCTGCTGCAGCTCATTTACGTTATTAACGGGTCTTGATTACACCAGAGATTTTAAATATCCCCAAATGCAGAAGTCTAATGGGATTAAATTAGGAGATCTAGGTGGCTTCAATCACGTTTTTCAAGAAAAATAAAAACAAATGAAAGTCGTCATTATGTTCTGTGTATGTTTCTTTATTATCTGTCATTAGTCTTATTGCGGTGTGTTTGGTATTCGATTCTGTAAAAATAATGGCATTTTATACAAATACAGAGATGGCTGATATGCACTTTATGTACGGCATGGCTAATGGCAACGCTTATGAGGCACGGCGATTATACGCTGAAGCATTTCCTAATCGCAGAATTCCATCCGATAAATTATTTTGTAATCTACATCGACGATTATGTGAACGTGGTTCATTCAATGTTACTAAACCTGATGCCGGACGACCAAGATCAGTAACTACTTCTGAAACTGAAGTTGAAGTTTTAAGAATAATAGACGAAAATGTCAGCACCAGAACAATAGCAAGAGAACTAAATATGAATGCTTCTTTAGTTTGGAGGATTTTGCGAGAACAGCAACTTTATCCGTATCACATTCAACGGGTGCAAGCTCTTCTAGTCCCCGATTTGGATTCCAGATTAACTTTTTGTAGGTGGATGCAAAGAAAACTTGCAGAAAATGAAAATTTTGTTGCTGGTATTTTATTTACTGATGAGAGTATTTTTACAAACAACGGGATTATGAACTTCCACAATGATGAAAATCCTCACGCTGTTATTGAGAAAAGGCATCAACACCGGTTTTCTTTGAATGTTTGGCTAGGTGTTTTGGCAGACCGCTTGATAGGACCAGTGTTTTTACCAAATCGTTTAAATGGCGAAGTTTATCTTGACTTTTTAAATAATACTTTACCTCCATTATTAGAAGACATTCCTCTGATTGCTAGAGTTAATCTTTGGTTTTTACATGATGGGGCTCCTCCACATTTCGCTATCGTTGTAAGAAATTTCTTAAATGCAACGTACAACAATAACTGGATAGGAAGAGGAGGCCCAGTGCCGTGGCCACCCAGATCTCCTGATTTAAACCCTCTTGATTTTTGCATTTGGGGATATTTAAAATCTTTGGTGTATTCAAGACCCGTTAATAACATAAATGAGCTGCAGCAGCGAATAGAACATAACTGCCAAACCATTCAAGAAAATCAAGGACTATTCGAAAGAATAAGAGCTTCTTTTCGTCGAAGATGTGAAGCCTGTGTGCAAGCGGGAGGTGGACATGTAGAACATTTTCTTTAAATATTTTTTGTCCACATAATCACACGTTTACTATTTGCTTCTTCATAATAATGTAATTTGTTAACATCAATATAAAATCAACTCTATCCTTGAAAAAAATTATTTGCGGACCTATACTTACTAAGACTTTTTTGTTGCTCTTGATGAGTACTATTCATGGTTACAGTATCCGAACGTTTTTTTTAAACACCCTGTATAATTAAAATAAAAATAAAATTGACCTATGAATTAATGTTGCGCGAGGCGTACTCAACTTTTTCAAAAATGACAGCGTTATCTTATTTTTAAATCAAATATTTCTAGACGAAAATAATCTATCAATAAGGGGCTTTTGACAGTGTAAAAACAAAAAGGAACATATTTTTTGTTCGGAACTAAAGTTTAAGATTTAATTGTAAATCTTAAATTTTAGTTCCGCATACTCCGACGCGCACTTCGTTTTAAATCAAATGTTTTTAGACGAAAAAAATCTATTAATAACGGGTTTTTGATAGTGTAAAAACAAGAAGGGACATATTTTTTTATTCGGCGACAATTAAATCTTAAACTTTAGTTTCGTAGGACTCGCGTTTCGTTTCTCAAAAATGACAGCGTTATCTTATTTTTAAATCAAATAAATCAATAAGAGGCGTTTAGTACTGTAAAGAAAATATTGTGTTTAAGATTTTATTGTGGCCGAACAAAAATTATGTCCCTTTTTGTTTTTACACTACCGAAAGCCCGTTATTAATAAATCTAAAAATACTTGATTTTAAAATTAAGAACGCAGTCATTTTTGAAGAATTTGAGTACGCCTAACGCAAAATTACTTGATAGGTCAATTTCGAATCAATTTCTAAAAATATTCAATTTAAGTTACTGAATACATATTACCTAATTAGTAGATTTTAGATAAATACTGGAACTGTTTTGGTATAGTGTTAGAATTCTTTTTCATTGCTGAAAGTTATTGCTAACTTCATTTGAACTTTTTTTTGAACTCTATTTAAATGTACATTTTTATATTTTTACTATTTCGCTTCAAATATACATAAATTGAGTCGAACACAGATTTACAAAAAAAAAGAAAAAAACGTAAGTGACCGACTTCGAATTTTAAGGAGTGCATTAAAATTAATAACTAGAAAAAGGAGTTGATGCAAAAGTTAGTTACACAAAATAATGTTTTCGAAGTGAAATGCGTCTGAATTTTTTTTTTTTTTTTAGGTTTAATCAACGAAGAATGCCAAGACGCGAAAGTTCACGTAAGTCAGAATAGACAAAGAGATAATTCTATAAAAATGTAATTTCCCTAGTGATGTAATTTAGCTGGCTAAAAATATTTTTTTCTCCAACAGAATACTATTTAGAGATAGTGAAGTTGATCATTTTTTTTTTTTTGATTAACAAGAAATGTACTTGTTGCTAGACCTCAGTGTATGTATAAATAAATATCAAAATACCAAAAACGTACTGGAAAAAGGAGTGCACAAACTTAAATATGTTTAAATTACCCGCCTTAATCCTATCTGAGATCATGCGCAATAATCCCTAAAAAATCGGAACGCAAAATATATTCTCAGGACGTGAAAAAAGATCACGTGATTGTCTATTTTGTTACCGCCCCAGCTCTTAAGGTGGGGAGAATATATTCACGCCTTACAGAAATAATTCACTAATAACATACAAATCGAGCGACTTCATAACTTAATTATGGTTACATATTTTTAAAAGCTGTTTTCACTGATTTGTTAACAAAACTTCAATCTACAAAGTGATCAACGCGTTTTTCAAAATTCGATCTGGAAGTATTTTTACTATCGCTGTAAAGTTCAACTACAATTTTTCAATGTTAATTATTTTTTCTTAATTACCAGATGATGATAGAGAAATTTCCTATGGTTACTTTGTAGTGATAGTTGTCAGGTATATAGGAAAAAAAATGAATTAATTAATTATATTCAGAAATAAAGTCTCTATGAATTCGCCCGTTTTAATGGTTTTCGTATATGGAGTTATTTCGTAAGAATGCTTTTAAGTGTTATACTTGAAGACGCAATTGAACGTCGTATCTGCGAAATGTACACCAAAGATGTTATTTTAATTGGGATATGCTAAAAATGCATATTTAATTTCGCGTGTCCGTTTTAGGGTGAAATGATGGGTCGCACCGTGGGTCTTGGAGGAGCGGTTTTCGAGTTGAACGACGTCAACCCGAAAACGCCACATCGTAGACCCACTTTGCGACCCATCATTTCACGCTAAAATTGACCGGCGAATTCAAAACTGATAATATACAGGGTATCCCGTTGAAAAAATGCACCTTTGCTTCGCATCGCGAGAACGCGTTTTTTTATGCACTGTGCGAAATAAATAATTTCAATAACAAAAGAGAAAAGCTGACTTTAATTTTTTGTTGTTGTTGTAGGTGTCTATGATGTCGGACAGTGTGGTCGGAAATGACGTGTCCGCTGTTCCTCTTCGCATCAAGAAGGAGTTGGACGGAAGCTTCCCCAAATGCTCGTCCTCAAATAGCGACATGTATTCACCCACGACGACAATGATCCACGAGCAAGGAGTAGGTGATCAATTAAATAATGGGGTTGCTTTTTTTTGACAAACAATAATTACAAGACGATGCCTCTCACATAAAATAAAAATTCTAGACTTAAGCAGACGTTTGTTATTGACTGACTGCTTGTTGCGACAGGTGTCCATGATGTCAGAGAGCGGAACCACAAGTGACGTATCTAGCGGAACATCCAGGACCAAGAAGGAACTGAACGGTAGCTTCTCAAAATGTTCCCCCTCCAACAGTGACATGTACTCCCCAACAACGACGGTAATGCACGACCAAGGAGTAAGTTCTTTTAATTAAAAATTCGTAACAGATTGAATCACGTTGCAAAAAAATATTCTTCAGATCGACTTTTCGGAAGGCAGCCACTACGAAAGCAAAATACAGTCTCCCGGCAGTCCGGACCGACAGTATTGCTCATCAACGACCCAACCTCATTCAGACTCAGGGATAGAACACATTAAGGTAACATCTACAGTTTCGTCTGATCTCATCAGCACAACGGCGCTTTGGCAAACTCTAACTAACAGTTTACTGAATTTCAATCGAGCCGATTTCGGGGTCCTCTTGAGCGAACCAACTTATGAATTAAGCACCGAGATGATGTTACAACATTCCTATGTAAATTAGGCAGACGGACGTCGACGTGTTATGTGTACACTCGAAATTAGCGTTGTATACCCGACCTATGTTACAAGACTGCTGTTGATGCTGCGCTTACCGTTGCCTAATTTTTTTTACTAATCTTCGACTTCGTTTGAAAAATTTCGCTGTAATGAACGCTTTCTTCCAATTCTAAAAACCAAACGAAAAAACAACGCGCTCGACCGTAAAATAATTCGCAATAAAATTTTCGTCGCCACTCAGAAATACAATAACATACGGGGCGGAGGAGATTAATCTACAAAAAAATATAATTATTCGAGAATTTCTGCGCAAATGTTTTTTTTTTTTGTAATTCCGATCAAGAAAAGACAATTGAGATTTCCCCCAAAGTTGTGATTTTTTTAGTGGAATGCCCTAAATATTATTGCAGATTCGAATTCGCGAGTTGATTTTAACCTGAATTGATGGGTCGCATCGTGGGTCTGCGCTTAGCGGTTTTCGAGTTGATTGATGTCAACCAAGAGTTTCAACTTGAAAACCGAGACCTATGGTGCGACACAACATTTCAGGCTGAAATTGACTCGCGATTTCAAATTCACCATAACATACAGGGTGTTCCATTAAAAAATGAAGACTGCTTTGTATAATCGAAAACGCTTACACAAACGTTTCTTGTGAAGCGCATCCGAAGCTCAATGATTTGTGTGTAGAATACTTTTTTGTAATTCCACCAGGAATAAGAGGAAAATGAAAGGTAATGTTTTCAGTTTCAATGAACAACGTGATTTCAATGTGATTTCAAAAACTGCATATATCTTGACTGTAGGTGGTGACGCTCAGTTGTTTTTCTTGTAATATCCGTTTCTTGAATTCACCTTTTGCTTTGTCTTAACTTGTCATTTCCGTGTATGTATACCTGTGCTTTGTGGATACGTGGAAGTAGTGATTTTAAAAATTCTTCAAGCACTCGCGAATTTAGTTCTTCACGTTCGTTGGTCCATTTGCATTGCGTATATTTGCATGAAATTATGATGTCTAGACCACATTTGTCAAGCAAGGACGTTTTACTATCGAATCTGGTCGGGCAAAAACCAGAAAAAAAAAAAAGAATAGGCGTGCCCGTAACAAAAAAGGTAATAGGTACGTACCAACCAACGGATGAAATAGTTTGAAAACTGGGACATTCACTTTTGCATTCTTGTTACTTTTAGAAGAATACATCCGATGCAAATGTATATATTTTTCTGGCGGCATTGAAGCGCCTTTAACGGAAAAAACGTGCTTCGCCCTTAATGCTATTGCATTTTTGAGTTGTTTATTTTTCGAATTACAAAAAAATGTTTAATACAAAAATAGATAATTTTGGGTAGCATAAAATGCCGTTTATAGAGAAACAATTGTCCAACGCATTTTCGAGATACGGAGCAAAGCAGCTGCGTTTTTAATGGAACACCCTGTATATTATTGCAGATTTGAATTCGCGAGGCAATTTCAGCTTGAAGTGATGGGTCGCACCGTGGGTCTGGGATGAACGGCGATCGAGTTGAGATTTTCTCGTGACGTCACACAACCTGAAAACCGCTCGTCGTAGACCCATCACGCGACCCATCATTTCAGGCTAAAACTGACTGGCGAATATAAATCTCCAATAATATTAATACCTTCCTTTAAAAATTCGTGACTTTGATGTAAATTTCGAAGGTGCGATGTTGCGACGTTGAAACGAGTAAGAAAAAGTAAATTTCATTTGATCCTGATTGAACTTTAAATTCTGGAAAGAATCTTTCGCCGTTGATCAAAAAGTAAATTTTGAATTCCATCAAGAGATGGCACTTCATGTCGCTCATTCACACTCAACGATCACTGTAAGAATTTCATTTTCAGACCGAAAAAATTAATTTTATTTATCGAACCTTGACTCCTGGAAATAAACTTTCGCCATTGATTAGCAAAAGTTTACTTTTGGTTTACATCAAGAGATGGCGCTTCGTGACGGTCACTAAGATTCAACGTGCACTGTAAAATTTTCAGTCCCGGTTAAAAAATGATAATACATAATTCTATTTTGATTGAACCTTAAATTACATAAACTTTTGGTTTATACCAGGAGATGATTTGCTTTGATTACTCATTGACACTCAACGTTCATTGCACGACTTTTATTTCAAAATAAGATGGAATCTTAAGAATCCTCTTTATTTCGGTTGCACTTTAAATTCTGGAAAGAAACTTTCGCCGTTGATCAGAAAGTAAATTTGGAATTCCATCAAGAGATGGCGTTGCGTGTCGCTTATTCGTACCCAACGATCACCGTAAAGATTACATTTTCAGACGAAAAAATTCATTTTATTATAATAATAATAATGATAATGATAATGATAATGATAATAATAATAATAATAATAATAATAATAATAATAATATAATAATATTATAATAATATAATAATAATATTATAATAATATAATAATAATATTATAATAATATAATAATAATAATATAATAATAATAATAATATAATAATAATAATAATAATAATAATAATAATAATAATAATAATAATGTTTATTTCCAGAACTCAAGGTTCGATAAATAAAATGAACCTCTTCGGCTGAAAATAAAATTTTTACAGTGATCGTTGGTGTAAATGAGCGACACGAAGCGCCATCTCTAGACAGAATTCAAAATTTACTTTCTGATCAACGGCGAAAGTTTCGCCATTGATCAACAAATAAACTTTTGGCTTATACCAATTTTTTAATTTAAATTTTAAAATTGTCCTTGTCACCAAAGTTTAAATTAAATTTACTTGCCTCTACTTACCACGGTTTCAGATGACAAGTTTCTGCCGATTCTACGATCAGCTGTGCCCCAGCTAGCAACATTGGGAAAGGGGCAGGTTAACTTAAGGTGGTAAACTTATGTATAAAGGGGCGCCAGAAGACAATTGAACAAACTAAACGTAATTCGACCGGCCGACGTCTCCAATCGACCAGATTGTGCAGAAAGCAAAACTCTAATAATCAGAGGCGAAAATCTTACCCACTGGTGTGCGTGAACGCAGATATTAAACTAGAAGCTATCAGTAATACAATTTATTTGCGGTCCCAACTTCGTACAAATGCAGGTCCACTTAACTAAACTATGTTCGTCTACAATTGACCAACTTCAAACTCGAACGATTTAACAAAATAAACAGCGTTTTCGATTCACATGCACCGGTTGCACTCAGTGTATTTGCATCTTCTTTTGACCTCATGTAATAACACGAAATGAAGATACTCTTAGTGCGCACTATTGCGATTAATCGAAAACGCTGAAACTATTAATGCAATGTCTGCACTTGGCCGAAGATTCGCTCTCCAAATTTAAAAATTACTATGCTGTATTATCGCGCCGATATAAAAAGTGAGCAAATAAAAATCAGATTAGAGTAGGCGGTGCAAATTGATTGGCAGCCCAGTAGGCGAGGGCTGAGTGAATCGGGCTTTATCCCATGTCAAAAAAGTTACTAGAATATATTGTGAAACTACCATTAAATTATTTTGAGGTTATGCTGTCACGCAAAAATAAAAGAACTTTTAGAAATTAGTTAAAGGCGATGAAATATCTTATTTCTGTACGAAAATGCATTGACAAGGAGAAGAATATTAAATATTACGAGATTCCTACTGTTTCTACGATTAAAACTAAACAATTTGAAATTTTCTGTGTTGGAATGGTCACATTTCGGAATTCACTGCAAATCTACCGGTTACTTGCACCGATAGAAAATTAGATTAGTGCCAATGCTGGAGATGAGTGAATTTATGGTGAATTTTGTAATGCATAGGTAGATAACTGCTTCAACCGGTAGACTAACCGGTGAATCTTGAATCATAGGTAGATAACTGCTTCAACCGATAGACTAACCGGTGAATCTTGAAATTTTCAAATCATATGCAAATGTGAGGTAATTTTTGCTGTACGCCAAATGTCCGGCCGTTTTCGAAGGTACACTAGGAACACTTCTAAAACACGTGTACTCAGTTACTGGAATGTGGGACACATATGTCCTCTAAGTGTAGGCTTACCATAATCATGAAGCTTAAAACTGGACAGAAGTGGGAAACAGGATAGGGCGAAGAGAAACACATTAGAATACTACCAAAAAATGTTTTATTATTTAAAAAAAAGCAGATAGATAAGGTACCCAAACTACCGAAAGTCCGCTGAAACAAAATTAAATTATTTTAATTATTTTTTGTACCATTCGTACTTCTCGCTGGAGTGAATTTTTTTCAACACTATCATTCCTTTTAATTTTTTCATAAAAGTCGTTGTATGTAATGCAAAAGTTTAATTTACAGTACAGTAAAGCGATGTGTGCGGCACACGACACCTGCCCTCGCACATCTCTATCGTTTTAAGTTTATACAACCGTTAACCGGGACAAAATACCAAATCGGCCGGGACACCGGGACCAATGCCTGAAACCGAGATGTATGGTAAGCCTATCAAGTGCAAGGTGCATTTTTGGAAAGCGGCCATTGTCTGATATTTAATACAAATGAGAACATCATTCTGTTTTACTAAAATACCACATTTCAAACAAACTAACTACATCAGCAATGGACCACAGTAACACATTTTCTTCATTCGGAATCATCTACAACCATAATAACAATTTCTTCCCCATCTGATTCTGATTCATCCTCAATTAAACCAAAATCATCTTCTGAGTCAGACGTATCTAAAGAAGGAGTAATAATAAATGGTGGAATATCATCAACGCCTCGGACACTCGTGTATTTTTGAAAGTCATTGGTGATTTCGTTTTCAGTATGCTGAATAAAATTATTCCATTTTTCCCGTGCGCATTTTTCAAGTGCTTCGCGCCAAATTTCTACAACTATGTCTTTCATTCCCAATCTTGCTTGAATTCTCTGATTATAATACGTTTTGCAAAAACCCCATGCTAATTCTATCGGATTATACTGACAGTTATAAGGAGGTAGACGCAACACTTCGTGACCCTCCACTTGTAAATAATTGATCAATTTCATATCTCCGGAATGTTGAATTGTTTAAGAATGGCTTGACTAAATTTAAAAGTTTTTTTTTGTAAAGCTGTTGTCAAATGGTATATCATGTTCAGTCAACCATTGCTTTATTACTTCTTTACGTGAAGCACTAGTTGGAGGACTCTCAAGACGAACTGAATGGTATAGGGCATTATCCATGACAACGATGCATTTTGAATTTAACAATCTTAAAGCTGGAATCAAATTTTCAATTACCCACTTTTTGAAAAGTTCTCCATTCACTGTTTTGTGATAATCTCTGTCATTAACTTTACTCTCCAGTATGAGATCACAACCAGGTAAGAACCCATCTTTACTTCCAGCATTAAGAACAGTATACCTTCTACCTTCACTCTTGAAAACTGAAGGCATACCTTTGGAAGTGCTTTCTAATACCCACTGACGGACTTGACTGCCATTTTGGAAGACCCAAGTTTCATCCAAGAACACAAATTTAACGTCTTCTTTCAAAAATTTCATATATTTAGCACAAAAACGTACTCTACTAAGAAGGTCAACTTTCTTAAATTTGTAACCAATTTGCTTGATGAGTCTGTAGAAAGATGTCTTACTTTGACAGAAATCCAGTTGTTCTCTAGCGTATTCAAAAATGATTTGAATATTTACATATTCATTGGTTTTCATCTTTGCAAAGATGTAATCATTCAATGTTTCTTTAAAACCATGACTATAACTGACAGCTTTTCTTCCACAGCTACTATACATGGGTTCTAGTGACTGTCCTTCTTGAGCTTTTGAAAGTATTCTCCTCACGGTTCTGGGAGATATCTAAAATTATGGTGATATTTAGATGCACATACATATACAGTTTAAAAATTTACCTGGAAAACTAGAGCTACACGCTCAATACTTGCAGCAGCATTATTTGAATCTTTAAAAAATTCATGATAGCAACGACACACTGCTTCACGTTCTCTTAAAGTTAAACGGGATGAAACGTGTTCCATTTCAAATAAAACTCAAGCTCCTACAAAATAAGTCTGTTTGTTATCCTGTACTGGTGTACCCTAGTCTACACTCTTTTTACGAAATATGCTTTAATGAAGCCTGAATTCTTTGATAATGTGTCAATACGAATCATACTCATTCATACTGACAAATCACACAAACATTTCAGGTTGCATTAAAGAGTATTTTGCGAAAAGTATCCATTGGTGTACACTAGTCACAGACTACACATTCTATAGACAAGAAACGGCCAACCTAAAAAAATAGACGTGTTTACGACGCACTCTAACGATTGGAATAAGAAGCAATGTGGCTAGGCTGGTTGCCTAGATATAAGGCGCCGCATTGTGTATACATAATTATTATTATTTTAATTAGTAAAATATCATTTTCATAGTCACGTTTTAAATTTAAAATCACTTTAAACAAATAGGACGTGTTAAAATGAATTTAAATTTAAAAAGCGATTATGAAAATGACAATACAGTTTAATAGTTATCTGTAAAAAAAATAAATAAAGCAAACATTCATACATATTTATATTAACATCGTTTATTTGAAAATGTTTTGTACATGCATTCTATACATTAACATTTTTTCAATTTTGAAAATTTTTCACAAAGTGTTTTAGCATACTTTTCTAAATCTGTTTGTGTGGTTACAATTTTTCTTTTACCGCTAAGAATATTGTTTATTTCTTTAACATAATGATACAAAATTAATTGAACTGTATGATTGATAAATTTTTTAATTACAGAAGCTCTATGCGTACCGCACGATATAAAATTAAAATCTACATGTTGCTGTAAGTAAGTAGTAATATTTGAAAGTAAACTAAAACTATGTAGATTATCATTAATTAAATTGCTGGTAATTGTATTTATTTGGGTAAAAGTACTATTAGCAGTAAATGACGGATACATAAGTTTGTCTTGGTCAAGAGTAAATTCTCTAGCCGAGATTAAGGCATGTTGTGGTCCTTTCTTGACAGCCTGCAAATCTTGTAAACAGTCTTTGCATCCAGCAATACTTTGCCTTAGTTTCTTTATTATATATCCAGCACAATAATTCGATTTTTCTATTTCAATTTGATTGTCATCAAATGTTACAGCTACTTCTTTATTGATATCGATATTGATTTATTGGTCTTTTTTGATCACATACAATGATATAAGACACGTCAAATTATACAAATTACATACAACTTAAGAGTTAGTGTATAAAATCACAGACTAAAATTATAAATTACAGAATAGAGAGCCGAACAGTGTGACGAGATGTTGAGCGATAATCGAACATGAGCTATACATATATTGCTTGTAAGGTTTGTCAGATCATACATATTGTTCCTGCAGGTACTCATTTAGGGAGTAGTAACATTTGGATACGAGATAAATATGTAGTTGCTTTTTGAAAACATTTAGTGCACAATGGTTTTTGAACTGACTAGGGAGTTTATTATATGTATATCGTTATGGCTGAACTTACAGACCCTTTTCTTCGAATTTCTAGCCTACATTTTGGATAGAATAGGGTAGGATTCCGTATATTATAATTTGCTGAAGCTATGCTAGGGAGGAATTTATTAAGATTCTGCCTTACGTAAATTGAAGCAAAATAAATATACATGCTCGGTAGGGTTAAATAGTTTTTATTGATAAATGTTGGTTTACATGTCTCCCGATATCCCAATTTATGTATTATACGCAAGCAGGATTTTTGTAAAATGAATATAATTCCTGCATGTGTACTCATCTCCCATAGCAGTATGCCATAGCGTAGTAATGAGTAAATTTTTGCAAAGTAAAATGATCTGCTCACCATAACGTTAGATATCATTGCTAACTTACGCAAGGCAAAAATGTTTGTGCAAACTTGCTTCGAGAGTAAATTAATATGATCCGCCCAGACAAAGTTTTCTTGGAGATTGATACCTAGACATTTGAACAACGAGGTACTTTTCAGAGTGTTACCTTCAATTTGCAGCGTGACTTTTTCATCGGTTTGAGGATGAAAAAGAACATATTTTGTTTTAGAGAGATTTAAAATCAAGTCATTTTTTAGGCACCAATTTTGCATAGCACCGATAGCTGCATTAGTTACATTCTGTAATTCATTTAGGTCTTTACCTGATGTCACTAATGTTGTGTCGTCAGCATACATAACAGTGTTATCAACGGGTAACCCTTGCGTCAAATCATTTACATAAAGATTGAAGAGAACGGGTCCCAAAATTGATCCTTGAGGTACTCCTTTGCTTAAAAGAGAGCTGTTTGATATAAATTTCCTCCCACTTCTTGAAATTTCCACTGTTTGGGATCGGTTTTGCAGATAAGATTCGAGCCAGTTATGAGCTACTCTTTAAAATTAATTTCAGTTTCACTTGAACTAAAGCCATCTGAAACAGAAACAAAATCTTCCAAAGCAGATAGAGCACCGGCATGGCTATCTTCCACGCAATTTGCAAATGGCGAATGTTTGCCCATGAAATTGCTGATCAGCAGAGTTTTAAAAGATGCCGTAAAATTGGTACAAGTTGGAGTAACGTTTCTAATTCCATGACTTCTAATTAGCCCAAAGAAATTTTCTAAAGCGTCTTGATTTACTGCTCTTAATTGTAAATACTCCACATTTTTCTTTTTAAGAATACTATATACAGGGATTTTTTCTTTTCAGCATACATAGTACCTATGTATACTTTTATAAAAAAAACGGGTCAACGCATTGCTTTACTGTAATCGTTGCAGCCTAGAAACATCAGCTGTGTTAACTTTGATTTTAAGCTTTATTTTTTGGAAACATCAAATTATTATTGACAAACTGACAGATATCAGTTTAGACCAATTTCTTCAATTTAATGTAGGTAAAAGTGATTTTCAAAATGTATAGCAAAGACGAGAAAATAGAAATATTAATGTGGTACCAGAATGGGAATAGCTTAAGAACTGTTAGAGACTTATTTTCTACAAAATATCCAGAAAGGCATTCCTTGTATTAGAACAATTCAAACCATTATTAAGAAATTTAAATCAGAGTTAATAGTTAATACTAGGCTTATCGGTCCATATTTTATCGATGGAAACCTTACTTTAAACAAATTTTTAGAGCTATTAAGAAACAGAATCATTCCGGAAATTGAAAATTTGGCCATCGATGAGCCATGGTTTCAAATGGACGGAGCCCCTCCACATTCCACAAATGCTGTTAGAAACTTTCTAAACGTTAGATTTCCAGAACGATGGATAGGAAGGTACGGCCCCATACTCTGGGCACCGCGTTCTACAGACTTATCGCCTAACGATTTCTTTCTGTGGGGCTATCTGAAGTCAAAAATTTACAACAATATGCAAATGCAAAATTTAAACGAATTAAAAGAAAGGATAAGTAGAAAAAGCAATGTGTTGAACCCTGATACCAAAAATGGAGCTAACCGCTTCTTGTTGTTGCAGGTCCTTCATTCCTTTCTTCCGTTTTTACTGTAAATATTGGTTTCAAGAAAAAGTCTTGATTCAAAAAATTAAAAATTAATTGCTACTAATTTGACATTAACTGACATTCATAACTTGATTTTTCACAGCTGACTATTCTTACCAAAAATTACACAACGCGTTGACTCGTTTTTTTTTAAAGTATACATAGGGGATATGTATACAAAAAAGAAAAAATCCCTGTATATCCTTGACTGCAGAAATATTATGTTTAAAATTTTTCAAAGATGGAGGATAAACCTTTTCACCAGATTCACGTTTTATAAATGACATACCATCTAATACATGAACAGCTGTGTTCCAAAAACTCCAATGTGCTGAATTTTCTGCCAGAGCTGCCGTCAATGGTTTCCCTTCTACCCCATATTTAGAGTTGCTATTAAGCGAATCAAACAGGGGTCAGTTAACTTGGCCCCCCCCCAGTAACGTTTTTAAAAGTTTTCTTGCACCAAATGATTGCACCCTTAATGCACCCTTATGCACCACTAAAATAAATTTTTGCACCCCTCCAGGAGAGAAACTGCAGGCAAATTTCACTGGGAGGGGCCAAGTTAACCGGAGCCCCCCCCCCAGTGAAAATTTTCGAAGTTTCTTTAGTGCACCTTGTTGCACCCATTATGCACCCTTATGCACCACCTTTTTTAACTTTTGCACCGCTCAAATAGCTGAAAAAAAAAATAAAATAGAAACTCAGCTAGCCCCCCCCCCCCCCAGTGAAAATTTTCGAAGTTTCTTTAGTGCACCTTGTTGCACCCCTTATGCACCCTTATGCACCACCTTTCTTAACTTTTGCACCGCCCAAATAGCTGAGAAAAAAAATATAATAGAAACTTAGCTAGCCCCCCCCCAGTGAAAATTTTCGAAGTTTCTTTGGTGCACCTTGTTGCACCCCTTATGCACCCTTATGCACCACCTTTCTTAACTTTTGCACCGCTCAAATAGCTGAGAAAAAAAATAAAATAGAAACTTAGCTAGCCCCCCCCCAGTGAAAATTTTCGAAGTTTCTTTAGTGCACCTTGTTGCACCCCTTATGCACCCTTAAGCACCACCTTTTTTAACTTTTGCACCGCTCAAATAGCTGAGAAAAAAATAACTGAAATAACTTTCTATTTTATTTTTTTTCTCAGCTATTTGAGCGGTGCAAAAGTTAAAAAAGGTGGTGCTTAAGGGTGCATAAGGGGTACAACAAGGTGCACTAAAGAAACTTCGAAAATTTTCACTGGGGGGGGCTAGCTAAGTTTCTATTTTATTTTTTTTTCTCAGCTATTTGGGCGGTGCAAAAGTTAAAATAGGTGGTGCATAAGGGGTGCAACAAGGTGCACTAAAGAATCTTCGAAAATTTTCACTGGGGGGGGGGGCTAGCTAAGTTTCTATTTTATTTTTTTTCTCAGCTATTTGAGCGGTGCAAAAGTTAAAAAAGGTGGTGCATATGGGTGCATTAGGGGTGCAACAAGGTGCATGAAAGAAACTTCGAAAATTTTCACGGGGTGGGGGCTACGGCTAACTTGGCCCCTCCCAGTGAAATTTGCCTGCAGTTTCTCTCCTGGAGGGGTGCAAAAATTTATTTTGGTGGTGCATAAGGGTGCATTAAGGATGCAATCATTTGGTGCAAGAAAACTTTGAAAAACGTTACTGGGGGGGGGGGGGGGCAAGTTAACTGACCCATCAAACAGACTATCAAAAAATACCCTTACTTTCGCTGTTTGACTGGATTCCTTGCTGATCACATTATCTGCAAACAAGTAAAAAAAGTGATAATTTACAGAAATTCTGATAATAAAGGGTGTTTCAAAATGACCGCAAGATTTGAATTTCGCTACATTTTCTTTTGATCAAAAGTGTTGCTCTAAAAATTTGACTACTGTCAAGTAGACGCATCCCGATTATCAGTCATGGAACGTTACACGACCGAACAGCGGATTTTAATAGTGAAAACTGATTTCAAAAATGGGAAAAGTTTACGTAAACAGTTCGCAGCATGCGTGCAATTTTTGGTCGACAAAATGCACCAAATTCTTCAACGGTTAAGAGATTGATAGAGAAATTCAATCGAACGGGCTCGGTTGTGAACGAGAAATGATCAGGTCGTCCTCGGTCAGGCCGGTCCATTGGTGCAAAAATTGCACGCATGCTGCGAACTCTTTGCGCTAAACTTTTACCATTTTTGAAGTCAGTTTTCACTATTAAAATCCGCTGTTCGGTCGTGTAACGTTCCATGACTGATAATCGGGATGCGTCTACTTGACAGTAGTCACATTTTTAGAGCAACACTTTTGATCAAAAGAAAATGTCGCGAAATTCAAATCTTGCGGTCATTTTGAAACACCCTTTACAATAAAAAAAAAATTATTTGGTAAACAAATGAGAATACATACCAGTTCTTTCGGCGATGTTTTTCATGATTGCCGCAACTCTTTGACTATACACTTGAGTGCAGTATTTGACTCTCATTTTGTACGAGTTTTGTTTCAAGTAAATGTCACGATCAGTTAATTTAGGGCATAAACGGAGATTGCCAGTTTTTTTCTGTTTGTCATATTCATAAAATTTAACAATATGTTCCCATTGTGCAATAATTTTTCTGTTATTAATGATACATTCCAAATTATACTTAAGCAAATTATTTCGAATCCCTTTCATCAAATGTGGAGTGTCAAAAATAGGAATTATGGTGTGACCTTCTACTTCAAAATAATTTGTATTGTACACACTTCCCTGCCTTAAATAGTTGGCTTGGGTTTCTTTTATTAATTTATTAATTGCAGCAATATTTGGTTTAGCTTGGTCACATACTGTTCATATTACCTACTTTTAAACCAATGCTGAATAAGGCGGCAATTGCTTTTTTTATTTGGCATTGTAAAGTGGTACCATCTACCCCTCCTTTTGCAAATAAAAATCCAATGGGCTGTTTCCATTGCTTCACCAAACCATGAGCCATAAACACTAATGCATGGTCAGCAAATTATTTTTTCCTTGTCACTCCATCATCTATGAGACCGTCAACGTAATCATACCTTTGATTATATTGTAAATGAGGAGACAGACTCATTTCATCAAACATTAACGAGCAATATCTATAACAAAATATGAAATAATTAAACAATAAATTAAATATGTATTATAGTGTTACCTGTGAGCTGGCCTCATTTTCTTAATATCTTTTGTTAGAGCTGACAACAAATGAGGATGAATGCCAGGCTTAATAGAAATTTGACCAAACAAATTAAGGAGAGTCTTCTTAGAGGGAAGTGTGAACAATTTGTGTAAGAGTTTGTAACCCTTGGGACTTTGTTTTAATAAACTCAAACACAGAATCTTTTCTTGCCTTGTGAACCGTCGGCTTCTTGCTGTTTTACAACTTTCTCGTAATTGTAACTTGAAAAATGTTTGGCTTGCAGGGTTTAAAGTGCACATTTTTGCAAACTGAGCAGATTCTGAAAATTTTTGTGCATTTGCAAGACGTTTTTTAAAGTAACGTTTAACAGCTTTATATAGCCTTTGTGCATCAGGGCTCAATTTCTTCTTATTTGATCTTGATGCTAATTTCACTTCATTACCTAAAATAATAAATACCATATGAGCCTTGATTCACAGAGTCACGAAATATGAAATTTGAATATGGCATGTTTTTTTTGGCACATTAAAATTGGATCTAAAAGCGTTTGATCGGATCAGTACTGTTCTTTCTTTAGTGGTTATTTTGTTTCATTGACAAATTTTTATTTAATAACATTATGAATGACAGTTCTGATTAAATTAAACATACTAGTTGTTTTCTTGATTGCCATTTGGATCGTAATTATATGGTTCAGGATTGCAGGATCATCATTTTACATTAGCAAAAGAACAAAGCTGTGCTATATGGAATTAAAAATGATCACAGCAACACTTTGTGGTAATCACTGAAATTTGAACCTGATGGTGAATAGCTACTTGAAGAAAGCAAGTTGTTTAGAACTATATTAAATACTTTCCAATATACACTGCTCAACATTTGAACTGGTACACTTACAAGAACATATATAAATAACAATTTACTACTTTTTGAGCAACACCTTCCTGCTTATTTGATAGTATATGGTTCTTGGAAACACTTTTAGGGCGAAGAATTAAAAGAATAAAACTTACATAACGAATTTCAAATGTTTTAATAGAAAAATAACAAAATCTTCATTTTAGTATTACAGAAAAGTTTGCTCTGGAAAGAAATGATAACCAAACACTTAAAGATTAATAATGCGTGGGACCTCCTCTAGCCCTTATGACCTCTTGGTAACGTCTTGGCATGCTGGAAATCAAATCCCGAATGTAATGCTGAGGAATATTTGGCCATTCTTCCAAAACGCCAGTTCGGAGCTGATGGTGATTGTTTGGATCCACTCCTCGTCACCTTATCAACCTTTTCAGGTAATCCCATACGTTCTCTATGGCATTAAGATCTGGAAAGTTCGCTGGCCAATCCATGTGCGTAATATTGTTCTCTTCAAAAAATGCATTAATTTGCCTTGTTCTATGAGGGCGCGCGTTATTATCAACAAACACGAAACCATCGCCTATTTCATTGGCAAATGGCAACATTACAGGTTGTAATACTCATTAAGATACCTGACATTATTCATTGTAGCATTTCCAAGCATAACCAATTCAGTACGACGAGTCGCAGAAATACCTCCCCAAACGGTAATTGAACCACCTCCATAAGCTTGATGGTAAGTCACGAGGTTCTCAATATAGCGTTCTCCTCTGTTTCTCCAAACTCTCACTCTTCCATCTGAGCTATGAAGACGCACTCTGGTCTCGTCACTGAATAAACAACGATAATAAAATAAACAATAATAATAAAATAAAATGAATTTACCGCATGGAGCCTTCTTCTTACTGTTTGAGTGGATACTTGAGTACCTGTTGCATTCAATAACTGAATTTGGAGTGTTCTTGCAGTAGAAAATCTATTCCTTCGACACTGCACCGTAATAAAACGGTCCTCCCTGACTATTGTACTGCGATTTCGCCCTCCGCCGTGCCTATGTTGGACAGATCCAGTATCATTAAAACGCATTCGAACTCTTCTGATCACATTGTGGCTCATATTGAAATGGGCAGCAACCGTTCTTAGTGATGCACCAGTCATAAGCATTCCCATAGCTTGGCTCATCTCTTCAATACTTTTTTTTTAAATCTGTGGTGGTTGCCCAACGGGTCCTAGGTCAAAGACTTGTCAGGACCTCAGGAGCGGAAGTGTATTTGTAACTTAAACTTGATGGCATCTCTAAAATGCAGTCAACCACTCTGAATTAAAACTTACTCGAGAAATTCGCAAAAATTTTCTTAAAACTTGATAAAAGTATAAGCGTCCGCGAGCTCAGTAACTGCACCTATGACAGATAATAACAACAAACAACAATTGAATCGCAAATATCATTCGATAGACATTTGTTTGCATTCCGAAATACAGCCCTGATCATGTAGGAAGTCATGCCAAACGCCTAAGATGGATTGTTTACTTTTACTGCATGTTATATAAGTGTACCAGTTCAAATGTTGAGCAGTGTAATAGTATAATAGACACCATCCTACATTAAAACAAATGGAATTACCTTTTTGAATTGTTGAGACGCTTAGAGATTGTATGCCACTGCAGGAGTGCGTTCATAAATAGTGACTCTTGTAAAGGTAATTTCGTGAGGGTAAAATTGTGGGAATACATAGGTCATCTCGCATTATAGCCAATATCTGAACGACTTGGGGTAACATCACAAATGACATTTCTTTTCTTTAACCTATAAGTTGCCTATATATCTATAAAGTTTAAGTGCTTTATGATTGTATTATGGCAGTTGCATTAGCATCAATTTGTAAATTTTTTATAGACAGTTTCACAGAAAATGATGAAAGTAGTAGTGAAGATGAAATTAGTATAGTTAGTGCCGCTATATTAAGGAAAAAAATTAAAGTAAAACCACCACGTATTACGGGTTACACCACCAATGTTGTCTCCAATTATACGTCAATAGAGTTTCAACGAAATTTTCGAATGAGCAATGAGGCCTATGAAACGCTTGTTGGAATGATTGGACCAAGCATGAACCGAAGTGGTGATATAGGGCGTCAGCAGATTGAGATCGACAAACAAGTTTTGTCAGTAATATGGCTTCTTGCTACTCCTGATTCATATCGGTATATTTTTGCTTTTAAGTAATGAGACATTTATTAATAAAACTTATTTATAGGTCTGTAGGGGAAAGATTTGATATGAGCAAATCTTCATTATCTGTTTGTTTCATGAGGGTGATAAAACTACTCAATGAAATTGCTCCAAGAATTATTAAATGGCCTTCAGAAGAACAAATGGAGCAAGTGAAACACAGTTTTTATAATTTAGCACAAATAGAAAATGTAATTGGTGCTGTTGATGGAACTTTTATACCAATAAAAGCACCAAAAGAAGATCCCTACTCATATATAACTAGAAAGTGTAACTACGCAATAACGCTGCAAGGAATATGTGATGCTCAGTTAAACTTTACCGATGTATTCGTAGGTTACCCTGGAAGTGTGAGTGAACCGAATCTTTAGAAATTCTGAATACGTGTTCAAAACAACCAAAGGCAATATTTCCCACACAATGAATTTATCATAGGAGATAAGGCGTACCCTCTTTTACCTTGGTGCATTCCACCATACATTCAGCGAGGAAATTTAACAAGAGCACAACGATTGTTTAATACAAAATTGTCGCAAACTAGGCAAACTATTGAACGTACCTTTGCATTATTGTTCGGTAGATTTAGACGCCTTAAATATTTGGACATGAATCGTACAGACTGCATACCAGCTACAGTTCTTGCATCGTGTGTTCTGCACAATTTATGTCTTGCTCATAATGATATGAGGGTTTGTTCGGAACAGAATAAATTCTATATTAAGGGTGCGCTGATCGCAGCATGAAAGTCATGCATTTTATAATTGAAAAGTAGGCTAGAAAAAACATTTTTTATTGTAGAAACGACTTTTCAATACATTGTAAAAGAAAAACTGTAATGTGTACCAAAAATAAAATATAATTTGAAAAGGAACGAAGTCAAGATTGTTACTATCGTCTCTGCAATACATTATACAGTCCACCTAGTTTAAACTTCCGGAACATCCCAACATTTGTTCTGGATCAACCCAACATTTGGTCCAATCGAGCCGGATACCCAGTGATTGACTACAATTGCGACGACGAGACGTAGTACATTCTACAGCGATCACGTTCGGCATCGACGTGGCAAGACAACTTTGAAAGAAAATACCAGCACGTTCGGCATCGACGTACTGAAAGGCAGCAGTGGTACACATTGAAGGACCAGCAAGTTCCGCATCGACTTGTGAGAGGCAGCATTGGCTCAAGGCATAAAACTGACACGTTTGGCATCGACGTGTGAAAGGGCAACATTGGCACAAAGGACAACGTAGCACCGGACGTCGGCACGACAAAGGTGAATTCAGCACAAGATATCAAGACGAATAGAATCGGCGATAGCGTATCAACAGTACAGTGAGTGATTTAGTAAAGGCGGTTTAGTAGAATTTTTATCATTAGCAGTTTTTTAATTGTCGGAAGTCAATTTAGAATTTAATTTATAAATATGGAAGAATCCACCGAACTCATACGTCAAAGGGGCACTGTCAAAGCTAAGTTGACTAGATTTATAAATTTTCTGAATAAATGTGATACAGATAAAGACAAAATATTCGAAATTCCTTCTCGTTTAGAAAAACTGGAACCCTCTTGGGATGAGTTCGATGAGATTCAGTCGAAAATTGAAGGCATAGATGTTGATGAAATTCAGGAAATAGAACGTGAAGAATTTGAAAATGAATTTCATGCTGCGATTACGAAAGCTAAACGAATACTTAATATTCAAGTGGGGCAAAATATCAGCAATCAACCTCAATCCATACATTCAAATCAGCAGCAACAATCAGTTTTACAAGTCCATTCGAATCTTTCAAGGTCTCTAAAGTTACCAATCATTGAGCTTCCTAAATTTAGTGGCAATTGGGAAGATTGGCTACCATTCCGTGATATTTTTGAATCTCTCATTGATAGTAATAAATCATTAGCAGGAGTGCAGAAACTGCACTACTTGCGTTCATCTCTAACTGGCAAAGCAGCCGCATTAATTCAAGTCATTGAACTTACAGAAGATAATTATCAAATAGCTTGGGATTTGGTCAAAGAGAGATTCGAAAATAAAAGGGCAATTGTACAACATCATGTACAAGCATTGCTTAATATTTCAAACATAACAAAAGAATCTCACACTGCTCTTAGACAGTTATATGACACTGTACAACAACACATAAAAACATTAGAAAGATTAGGTCAGCCTACATATCAATGGGACACACTTCTCATTCAGATTTTACTTCCAAAACTTGACAATGTAACAAAACGTGAATGGGAAGCGGAAAGAGCGGACACAGATAAACTTCCTACATTTGAAGATTTTTGCACATTTCTTAACACGCGTTGCTCATTTTTGGAAGCACTTTCACGTACAAAATCGCTAACAATAGGCAAAAGCGAAACAATAATTCCCAAATGTCATTCTTCGAAACAAATGGGGCAAGCACAATCTTATGTTGCAACCGAAAATAAAACGTGCGTTGTTTGTAAGGGAAAACATAAAATTTTTGAATGTTCCGATTTTCGAGCGTTATCAGTTGAAAAGAAATATGAGAAAGCAAAGGCATTCAAACTTTGCTTTAATTGTTTAAAGGCTTATCATGGACGGAACTGCATCGCCGGTTCTTGTAAAAAATGCGGACGTCATCACAACACATTATTACATTCAGATAAAAATAAATCAGCCTCTGATATTGGCAATCAACAGACTAATGTGTCAAATGTTTCCATTTTAGATGACAATCAACATTCAGATAATATATCAAATAAGGTCAATGTTCTTTGTCATACAGCAAAAGGTGAGGTACAAGTTTTATTAGCAACAGCAGTCGTTTTGATCCAGGATAAATTTGGAAAGATGCGCGAATGTAGAGCACTTTTAGACTCTGCGTCTCAAGCAAGCTTTATCACCAAGGAGTTGAGCAACTGCTTGCAACTTCCTCAAAAGGAAATACAAACTAGAATTTCAGGAATTATTCAGACTTCAGCAGCATCAACGAAACAAGTTAAAACAATTATAAAATCGAGATTAAATGACTTCGAAGCAAATATGTCATTTTTGATGGTAGATAAAATAACCGAGTCCTTACCAACAGTGAGAATTGATCCAAGTTCCTTGCAGACTCCACACAACGTGGATTTAGCAGATCCAAGCTTTTACATTGCGGGGCCAGTAGATATTTTATTGGGTGCTGCTATCTTTTGGAATTTGTTATGTTTGGGGCAAATCAAACTCAAGAAGGGACATCCTGTTTTGCAAAATACACAGCTAGGCTGGATCATTTCTGGGCCTTTGGAAAATCACAACACGAATCGAAATAGTGTAAATTGTTATTTTGTTCAAGAAAGGCGGTTACAAGATCAAATTGAGCAGTTTTGGAAAATTGAGGAAATGCAACCAAAACGTTATTACACACAGGAAGAACAATTCTGCATTTCTCATCTGGCAGGTTCGTGGTAGAATTACCATTGAAAGACAACTTGCATGATCTGGGAGATTCAAAGACAGAAGCAACAAGAAGACTGTTGTCTATGGAAAAGAAACTTTCTCGAAATCCCGAGCTGAAGACACAATACCACGATTTTATGAGTGAGTATCTTAAGTTAGGTCACATGGAAATCGCAAGGCAAGATGAAAATACCTGTAGTGAAAATGGATATCCATCTTATTACTTACCACACCATTCCGTATTAAAACTCGATAGCACAAGCACAAAACTACGAGTAGTTTTTGATGCTTCTTGTAAGACAAGCACTGGTTATTCACTTAATGATGTACTCTGTATAGGTCCTACGTTACAACAAGATTTATTTCAGATTGTCGTTGGTTTCCGACGACAGCATGCATATGCAATGTCAGCTGACATCGTCAAGATGTATCGACAAGTATTGATCAAGAGGGAACAGCGAAAAATGCAGAGAATAATATGGCGTTGGAATCCAAAAGAAGAAATTCAAACGTATGATTTAAATACTGTAACTTATGGTGAAGCGAGCTCTTCTTTTTTGGCAATTCAGGCATTACATCAAGCTGCAACAGATATGAAGGAACAATTTCCAGCAGCTCATCAAGTTATAACTCGCGATTTTTATGTAGACGATTTACTCACCGGTGGTCAAACTAAGAACGAAACAATGCACTTAAAAAAGGAAATTATACAGGTTCTTCAATCAGCACAATTCGAATTAAGAAAATGGCAAAGTAATTGTGCATCTTTATTGGAATCTTCAGGCATTGAAGATTCATGTATCCCAATTGGACAGGGTACCAAGGTACTCGGATTGCATTGGAGTCCATTGCATGACACTTTGCGATTCAATGTTAACACTAAAAACATAGCATTCATGTTAACTAAAAGACACATACTGTCAGCTATTTCTCAAATCTTCGATCCACTTGGACTACTAGGACCAATAATCATAATCGCAAAGATTATAATGCAGCAATTATGGCAAATCAAGTCTGACTGGGACGAAGAAATTCCCTCAGGAATACAAACAAGATGGATGCAGTGGTGGAAACATATTGATGAAATCAATAATTTGAACATTCCTCGACATGCAATAGTTGTTGATTATTCTTACGTTGAAATACATGGATTTTGCGACGCCTCAGAAAGGGCTTATGGGGCTTGTATTTATTTGAAGAGTTCTAATAGCACAGATCAAAAGTATCAAATTTCATTATTTTGTTCAAAAACGCGTGTAGCTCCTTTAAAGAAACTGACGCTGCCGCGATTGGAATTATGCGCATGTTTATTGCTGGCAAGATTATGTCAACATGTTTTAAACTCATTAACTATTTTTATTTACAGCATACATCTTTGGAGTGACTCCAAAGTTGCATTGGCTTGGATATCTGGAGATCCTTCCAAATGGACTGCATTCGTGACCAACAGGGTAACATAAATTCGAAATCTGGATAACTTAGTGCAGTGGCATTATGTGCGTTCAAATGAAAACCCTGCTGACGTTTTATCTAGAGGAATCAATCCTGAACACCTAGCTAATTGTCAAATTTGGTGGAAAGGTCCTGAGTTTCTTTCTCATGAGTTTATTATTGTTACAGAGGAACAACTTGATTTAAACGAGTTGCCAGAAGTAAAAGGGTCTTCCACGGTCGTGTCCGTGCCTGCAGTTACAGATTTTGATTTATTGAGCAGATTTTCTTCACTTAATCGTTTGAAAGGAATCACTTCTTGGATTTTCCGATTCATACACAACTCTACTAAAGCTAATAACAAATTAAAAGGAGCATTATCAGTGGAGGAATTGGAACGTAGTTTGCAGATTCTCATTAAGATTTCTCAAATCCAAGACTTCAGCGAAGAAATTGCCGTTTTAAAATCAAAATTACAATTACCCCGTAAGAGTAAATTATTATCTCTAACGCCTTTTTTGGATGAACACGGACTACTGAGAGTAAGTGGAAGATTACAAGAATCTCTGTTGAACTATTCGCACAAGCATCCTATTATTCTTGGAAGTAATAATCCTCTTACAGTGCTTATAATTCGAGAAGAACATGAAAGAAATCTTCACTCCGGCCTTCAAGCTACCTTATATTCTGTTCGGACAAGATATTGGCCAATCGCTGGAAGAAGCACTGTTAAAAGAATCTTGCATAAATGTATAAAATGTTTTAGGGCTCGTCCTCAGCAGTCAGAATATATTATGGGAAGTTTGCCTGGTTCGCGTGTCCAACCGTGTCCTCTATTCAGTCACACAGGAGTAGATTACGCAGGCCCATTTTCTATTAAAATAAGTAGAAATAAGACTGGAAAGGCTTATTTATGTATTTTTATTTGTTTTGCGACAAAGGCAACTCATCTCGAACTTGTATCTGATTTGTCAACAAATTCATTTCTTAACACGTTAAAGCGATTTATTGCTAGAAGAGGTAAATGTATTAGTTTATATTCTGACAGAGGTACAAATTTCGTCGGTGCTCGTAAAGCTCTTCGAGATTTGTATGAGTTTTTAGAAAAGAATGAAGAAACCATTCACAACTTCTTATCACTGCAATCAATAAAGTGGATTTTTAATCCTCCAGCATCTCCTCACATGGGTGGCTTGTGGGAAGCTGCTGTGAAATCAGCTAAATATCATTTAACACGTGTCATTGGATCATCTCTTTTAACTTTCGAAGAACTTAATACCTTACTCGTACAGATAGAGTCTTGCCTTAATTCTAGGCCCTTGACTCCTTTATCGACTGACCCATCTGATTTAGAAGTATTAACACCAGGGCATTTCTTAATTGGTCAACCGCTTACAGCAATTTCACAAAGAAATATTGAAAATATACCCGACAATAGACTAGCCAGGTATGAGTTACTGGAGAAAATGAGACAAGGATTTTGGCGTCAGTGGTCAATGGAATACCTATCTCAGTTACAGCCTAGAACTAAATGGTGTACTCAGAAAAGTGCGATAGAATTAGGCACAATGGTGATAGTTAAAGAAAATAATATACCTCCTCTTAATTGGAGAATAGGTCGCATTGTGAATGTTCACCCTGGCAAGGATGGAGTTATAAGAGTTGTTAGCGTTAAAACTAAAAATGGCATTTATCAGCGTCCCTTGACTAAAATTTACATTTTACCTATTACTAGTTAAATATATTAACATTTCAATTATTTAAATCATATTTGAAAGATTCATTTTCATTATTACTCTATTTATTATTCTTTTTTGAAAGAAGTCCTTTCAAGGGCGGCGGGTTGTTCGGAACAGAATAAATTCTATATTAAGGGTGCGCTGATCGCAGCATGAAAGTCATGCATTTTATAATTGAAAAGTAGGCTAGAAAAAACATTTTTTATTGTAGAAACGATTTTTCAATACATTGTAAAAGAAAAACTGTAATGTGTACCAAAAATAAAATATAATTTGAAAAGGAACGAAGTCAAGATTGTTACTATCGTCTCTGCAATACATTATACAGTCCACCTAGTTTAAACTTCCGGAACATCCCAACATTTTGTTCTGGATCAACCCAACAGGGTTGAAGATTACATTCAAGAAGGAATGGATTTTGTCATACACAATGATAATGAAGAAAGAGGGTATTATTTAATGCAAGAGGGGAGACAACGAAGGGATGAAATTTGTAGAACTCTGTTTGAGCAACATAATTTATAATATTTGTATTACATGATTAATAAATTTATATTTCATATCAAACAACTTTTTTTTAATATAATCAACATCAAAACTTATTAAATACAACAAATGATCAGCATTTTTTCTAATCAAGTCGCCTGTTTCATAGATTTATACTTTATTAGAACATTATGCTTATGCCCAATTTACACATGTATAGTAGCTAAAGCAGGTTACTAAATTTAGTGACTTACATCATGCAGACATCACATATTAAACTAAATAAATAGCATTGTCTACATGGTGCAAGTAACTAAATTTAATAACTTGCTTTAGCTACTATATACGTGTAAATTGGGCGTTACATGTTAGACAACAAAACATTTATTCTCCAAAAATACAAAAAATAACTTCTCTGTTTGAAATAAAAAATAACTTATTCTCCAAAAATACAAAAATAAATAACTCCTCTGTTTGAAATAAAAAATAACTTATCCTCCAAAAATACACAAATAAATAACTCCTTGGTTTGAAATTTTGTTATGTGTATATTTATTGGTGTCCCGTGCCATGTGTTCACCCTTCTAGAATTTTTATTTGATTTACATGAAATTTTGAATGGATAAATGAAACAAAAAAATGTGTTTTCCGACATTATTGATTTCAACTTTCTTACTTTAAAAATGGAGCACATATTTCTACTTATTTGAAATCTGCAAACGTTGCGAGTCAGAATATAAGATAATGGAAAACAAACTTTTTTGTTTTTCAATCTAAAAAGCTATGAATCGTGTATTTTCCTTTTAATGCCATCAAGTAATTCGAGAAAAGCACTACTTTGCTTGTATTTTGATTTTTTTACAGCAACTGAAATTTTTTTTAGGTCGTAATTCATTTTTCATTTCAACAGAAATTTTTTTACTGAAAACGTTGATACTTGATACCAAACACTTCATATTTTCTTTAACAGAGTGGGCATAGAGCTTCAATAAAACTTGCTCTGTTTTAAATGACTTTCAAACAAAGAATGAAGTGTTTGGTATCAAGTACCAACGTATTCAGTAAAAAAATTCTGTTGAATTAGGCTAAAAAAACATGAGATTCCATTGAAAAAATGAATTACAAGCTAAAGAAAATTTCATATGCTGTAAAAAATCAAAATACAAGCAAAGTAGTAACTTTCTTGAATTACTTGATGGCATTAAAACGAAAATACATATACGATTCAGAGCTTTCAAACGATACAGATTTGGACTCGCAGTGATCTGTAAATTCCAAATATGTAAAAATATATAAGGTGTTCTGTTTAAAATATGACAGTTGAAATCACTTCCGGCAAAACTGGAAGTCCGACAGTGGTCAGTTGTATGTCAGAAAATTCATTTTTTTGTTTAATTTATCCTTTCCAAATTGCATGTAAATTGATCAAAAAATAAAGGGTAAACACATGACATGGGACACCTGGAATACACTTACGTATGTATGTATATACAATATGAGCATTTGAAAATCAAAGCCACGAGATCAGTTCTTTTAAATTTCTTTCTTTAATTTCCAAATGCTCACTCGGTATATGTATAGATTACTTTGGTGCTAAAACTTTTATTAATTCATCCATTCTTTGGGCAAAAACTGTTGTAGCTGCTTCCTTTACTTTTAAGTTGGCTTGCCGATTCTCTTCTCTATTTTTGGAAGATTTTTTTATCTCTTCTACTAATGTTTCTAATAGATCTGGTTTTCTTTTTCTCGTACACTTCCGTATTCTTCCTTCTAAGACACTTTCAGTGTCAGTGTCTTCATGTGCAGGAACTATAAACAATATATGTATAGTGCAAAGTCCAATATAAACAAATACTCATAAGCTACCTACTCAGTTAAGTGGATAGTATTGTGCGGCTCTCTCAGATTTGTGATTGGATAAAAATAATTTTGAATGAGCAATTATTCACAAATGCTGCCCAAGAGTTGCTAAATGCTATCTGCCTTACTGAGTAGATAGCTTTACAGTTAATTTTTTTATTATATGCTGATTGATAAGTTTAAGAACTTCTATATAGCTACCTCCTTTCAAATTTCGTAAAACAGCTTTGCCACTTGCAGTCGGAGGTCATTGTGTCCTTAACTCAGACTGATTTGATCAGCATATAATAAAAAATGATCTACATATACCTGTATCTCCTTCTATTGAAGCTGCAATGGCCATGGACTTGACATTATGTTGTTTGGATAACAACTCATCCATCTCATCATAAAATTCAAATTTAACACATGCACTACCAGTTTGTCGAGAGCTCATATTATCTTTTTTCTTCATGTACCTCATTTTTAAATACTTCCACTTGTCTCGGCATTGATTTACAGTAACGTGGATACTGCTGGCTTTCATTTCTGCAACTACTTCTTGCCAGACTTTTTCATTTTTTTCAGTTGTCGATTTAAATCGTGTGTTATATTTTTTCATTAAGTTTATTAACGTCAATGTATTGTTTTTATTCCATATGCGTGTAGAAGATGACGATTCACTACTACTAGTATCATCAACATTGCACCTCCCAGAACCAGAGACAACTTTGTTTACTTCAGTCTGAACATTAAGAAGGCCAAACGTTTGTTGAACGTCTTCGGTGATTTCAATAAATTCTAAACTACCATCTGTAAACAGAATACATTATTTACCATTGTTGGCTAATAAAGTTAGGTTAGAATATAATACAATATAATACGTGATAATACTACACGTATTATACAACGGTATGTAAAAATACTTTATTTTTACGTCACTAATACACTACTTTTTACAATAGGTATTTACATAATTTGTTTTAAACTTACTTATTTTGTTTTGAAGGCACAATTGACCGTCCTGTATTAACGCTTCTCCATTTGGTAGCAACACAACTTCGTAGTTCTCCATTTTATGAAATTAGTATTGCTGATTGCTATTGCTATTGTAAGAGGAAAACACAACCACAAATATATTTCAAAATATACTTGTCAAGCCGTCAAGGAACAAATCAAATTGACAGCTGATGCTTTTGCTCATGCGCGAAGTTATTCACTCCACTTCGAACCGCGGCGATTTGAGAGTTACTCTTGGGTAACTACCTCGAATTTTTGAACGACTGTTGGAAAATACCCATGGTGCATCCCTATTGTTTTTGAACGGTTTTCGTATATTGGGGTCACTCTTGGGTAAGTGGGTAATCATTTTTGAACGCACTCCTGCATGATGCTTGGGCATTATCATTTTCATAACTTCTTTGTATTCCTATGAAGTAAGATATTAGTACAATACATATTGTACTCATAATATTTACAATAATTACCTGCAGCTGCAAGTTCTATTTGTTGTGATTTATTTAAGTTCTTTATTAAAACACTATCGATTACATACAAACAATACAATACTACTACACCGCACTTTCTTGTAACCTTAACCTTGCTATCTATTTGCGCGCGAACTTGCTCTGCGTTAGTTGTGAAGTTAAGTACAAGTTTTGGATTGTCAAACTCAACACCCCCTCTCAATCAAAACTTTGCAACAAAAATTATTTATTTACACCTAGCTTATCACGAATGTACGGTTGCGGAATCAAAAAAAGCATACAAGTGTTTAGGCGTTTAGGTTATATTTTGCAATATTAGAATAGTGTAAATCGATCTCTGTCAGATTGACATAAACGCTGACAATTAAATCATGTAAAATGACACAATACATAATTCAACTTTCACTTTTAGGAGTCAATAAGAAAGCAATAGTAAACTAAACTGAGAATTCATTTACGATAAAATAACATACATAAATATATTTAATAAATTTTCTTCAAATTTTCTTCACGATATAACCCCAAACATGTTCAATGGGGTTGATATCTGGGCTTTTGGAAGGTCATGGCAAACGCACAACGTTATTTACTTGAAGCCAGTTTACCAGTTTGTATCTTCAAATCACACAACAATCTTTTTATCCATATTGCTTCACGCACTGCATCCGATAATGACACATACTCTGCTTCTGTTGAAGAGAGTGATACACTTGATTGTTTTCTTGTCACCCACGATACAGTACATCCATACACTTTGAATAAATGTCCCGATGTTGACCGTCGATCCCAATCATTTGCCCAGTCTGCATCGGCATATCCAACTAGAGGTTCTGCGTTTTCGTCTCTTTGAAATGTTAACTCATAATCTAGAGTAGATTTTAAATATCTAAGAACACGTTTTAAATAGTTCCAGTGATTTTCTGAGGCACAATTTTGAAAACGACCAAAATAGTTAACTGCTAAACATATGTCTGGTCTTGAACCTAACATGATATACATTAAGCTTCCTATTAACTCTCTGTAAGGTTTTGTTTTACAATATTCTGTGTCTTGATTTAGTTTTAAATTAGGTTCAATTGGCGTACTGATATCTTTACAATTTGTCATATTAAACTTATCTAATAATTTAATTATATATTGTTTTTGACTTAATCTTAAATACTCTTCTTTATTTGTAATAGTCATACCGAGAAAGTATTTCAAGTTACCTAAATCTTGCATTTCAAATTCTTGACTTAAATTTACTTTCAACTCATTCATTTCTGATATTTCGTTTGAACATAAGATCAAGTCATCAACGTATAACAGAATATAGACTACAATAACATGTTTAGTTCGAATGTACAGACAATAATCATTTTTTGATCGAGTGAAACCTAAACTTAACATAAACTCATTGAATCGTAAGTTCCAGTATCTAGGACTTTGTTTTAAACCATAGAGGTTTATTTAATTTACACACTAGATTTTTATTTTCACTTTCAAAACCACGAGGTTGTCTCATGAAAACGTCTTCCTGCATTTTTCCATTTAAAAACGCAGTTTTTACGTCCATTTGACTTAAAAACAATTTTTTATGGTGTGCGATCGATATGATCGTTCTAATTGTTGTAATCTTCGCTACACTGAGAAAACAAAATGCATTGATATAACAGTTTTCTTTTTGTTGTGAATGAAAATGTTGATTACACTAAAATTTTTGTTAAATAGGTATACATACACATGTTACTGCAACAAAAATATCATTTTAATTTTGTGTGGTTACTTTAAATAAAACTTATTATTACAGAAATGTACAACTAAATATTTGGTTTATTGTAAACAAAGTATTTGTGTAACATAACAGTAAGCTATTTGATTTACTTGTTTTGACATAGTAATCTGATTAATACAAAATAAAATTAATGACATTTATATAAACGTTAAATTATAAAAAAAAATTGTTTGAACGTATTGAAACGAAATGTTTTGTTGGATTAACAGTTTTTTGGTTGGATTAACACATCTTGTTTTCTCAGTGTACAGGAGCATAAGTTTCCTCGTAATCTAATCCTTGTACTTGAGTATACCCTCTTGCAACTAATCTTGCTTTGTATTTGTTTATTTTACCACTTTCATCTGTTTTTATTTTAAAAATCCACTTATTATCTATCAGTTTCGCGTTTGAAGGCAGTTTTGTTAAATTCCAGGTATCATTTTTAATTAATGAGTTAAATTCTTCCTGAACGGCTTCTTCCCATTTTTCCTTATCTTCTAACCTTTTAATGTCTTCCAATTCATTTGGTAGATTACTTGATATGCATTTTGCATTTAAAGCTAAAACGCTAAACTCATAGTCTGCATGCCACACCGGTACTTTACGAATTCGTTTCGTATCTTCTATGTTTCCATCATTTTGTTCATCATTATTATTAGGAGTGTTTCTTTCATTTTTAGTTTTTGAGATGATTTCTTCCATGTTAGCTTCATTTTCTTCCATGTTAGTTTCATTTTCTTCATGAATACTGTCCTCAACTTTTATGTTACCATAATATTCTTCAGGATGGAATGATTGTTTGCTTCCTAGTATAGGATTCTCTTTAAATAAAACATCACGAGCAATTATTATTTTTCCTCGTTCATTATCCCACAACCTGTATCCATGAATTCCATAACCAACTAGTACACATTTTCTTGTTTTTGAATCTAATTTAGATCTCAACTCTTTTGGCACATGAACATAGAACATGAACATAGAACATAGATCTAATTTAGATCTCAACTCTTTTGGCACATGAACATAGGCCTGACTTCCAAAAATTTTTAAGTTCGATATATTTGATCTTTTTCCAAACCAAAGCTCTGCTGGTGTCATATTTCTTTTTATTGCTTGACTTGGACTCCAATTACATAAATAAGCAGAGGTTTGAATTGCTTCTCCCCACATAGTTTTTTCTAAATTTGCATTTAATATCATACATCGTGCTTTCTCTAACAGAGTTCGATTGAATCTTTCCGCTACACCATTTAATTGTGGTGTATATGGTACTGTATGTTCTAAAGTAATGCCCTTAATTTTACAAAATTCATTAAACTGTTTGGATATATATTCACCACCATTATCACACCTTAATCGAGAAATTTTTAAATTAAATTTTGCAGTTGTTTGAGCTTCATACTCCTTAAAAAAATTAAAGACTTCACTTTTCTTTGTTAACAGGTATACCATTGTAAAATGTGTGTAGTCATCAATAAATGTTACAAAATAATGTTTATTATTCCAAGTGCCTGGTGTTATAGGACCACAAACATCGCTATGTACCAATTCTAATGGTCTGCTAGACCGATTTTCAGTTTTGCTTGAAAATGGTAAACGATTTTGCTTTCCAGCAATGCAGTAGGTATTCACAGTTGTCATTAAAATTATTGTGTATACTTTTTACAGATACATCTAAACCATCAACCATGTTGTTGGATACTAGTTTAATCATATTGTCTTTTCCTAAGTGACCGAGCCTTTTATAAATTATAAAGTTTTCCATTTCGTATACCTTTTGCAAGCAAATCATGATCTTTATAAATTTTAACTTCATTATTATGAAATACAACTTTCAAACCTTTTCTTCCACTTTCCGGACAGAAAATAAATTATACATTAGTTTTGGCACATACAGTACATTAGACACAGTTATTTTCCTTTGCTTACCATTTACAGTTGATATTATGTCAATGTCACCTACACTTTTAGCTTCTAATGATTCACCTTCTTTAGCAACTGCTATTTTCACTGATTGTTCTAGCTGAACCAGTTTCTTAAATGTTTTATCATTTACCATATGTTCACTTGCACCAGAGTCCAAATACCAGCTGATTTCACCTTGTTTTATTTCATTTTTATTTTGACACATCATAAATGCTATTTCATTACTTTGAATAGTTAAATTTGCATTTCTTGTTTTTGGGTTTGTTACATTAAACTGTTTACGTTTTTGGTATGTTCGTGCCCTACAGTCTGCTTTCTTATGACCAACCTTTCCACACTGATAACATTTAAATTTAAATTTTAAATTACCACTAAATGCTGTGACCGGAATCTTTGATGAATTCGTTTTGTCATTATTTGCACTACGTTTTAACTCATCATCTAACAATTTACTTTTAACAAAATTTAGAGTGAGTTTTTCACATGCAATAGTGTCCAATGCAGTAACAATTGCATCAAAACTTTTGGGCAAGGTTAATAATAAATGATAGATTACATCGGCTTCTTCTAAGTTAGCACCAGAATTTTTTAATTCTCTAACTTGTTTGTCAAATTCTAAGAAATGTTTTTTGTAATGATATTCACTCTCATTTAATTTCATTGTTAGTAACTTTCTTCGTAGAAACAACTTATTTTTAATTCCTTTCCGTTCAAAAGTATTTACCAGAACATTCCATATTTCCCTCGCCGTTCCCTGGTCTTTTACGTACTCAAGGTGACTGTCTGCAATTCGCTGAATTATCATAGACTTACATTTTCGTTCCTTCTTTCTATGTTCCGCAGTTTCTTCTTCCAGAGGGGTTTCATTTTGAACGTATTTTAGCAGGTCATGTTCTTCAAGTAGTACTTCCATTCGAAACTTCCAGTTACTGAAATTTGTTCCATCGAACAAGGGTATCTTGTATTTTTCATCCTGTTGTGATTTATTTAAGTTCTTTATTAAAACACTATCGATTACATACAAGCAATACAATACTACTACACACTACACCGCACTTTCTTGTAACCTTAACCTTGCTATCTATTTGCGCGCGAACTTGCTCTGCGTTAGTTGTGAAGTTAAGTACAAGTGTTGCCAACGTTTTGGATTGTCAAACTCAACACTATTATCTCTGCTTCGACAGACGCATGACATGAATACACTGAAACTATTAATATAATTATTTAGTACATATTGCTACAAGAGCAATTCTAAATTAATTGCCTTTTGGAAGGGCATTTTTGTGCAGTCTAGGATTACCTAGAGATTTGTACTTCTCATCAAAATGAACAGAACAAATGCGTTTGTAATGGTAAACTGCCATTGGGTCCATTTTCTTCAAATCCTCCTGTTGAAGAATCTGTAACCACTGGTGAAATCTTTCTTTATTTTATTTATTTTATATTTCTTTATTTATTTAGCTAAGAGCCGGTACTGAAACTGGTACTAAAAGCCTGAGAGAACTGGGGCCTCAGGCTTGGTAAGGAGCTTAAAAACTTAAAATTTATAACGTCTTACAAAATAACGTTTGACCTTTTAATAACGTGTACGTTATGGGTGGTTATGGCGATTGAACGGGATACATACTCGGGCTGAATGCTCGAACAAGAAAGAGGACGCGACCAGGTTGAGGATGTAGAAGGTCGCTTCGACGCACAGGGATTACCGACGATAACCAATGACAGGCGACCTGAGAGTTACATGGTGCCTTCATAGCCTATGAAAGTTCAGCGATCACTGCACGCAGGTTTCCCCCATAGTAATGTAGAAGAGGGGCATCACGGTCGCCACGATGTTAAAACGAAATTGCAAGACGTTATATCGCCACGATGTTTTAGCGCGAAACTTGAATGTAACATCCTTTCTTTTTGATTATTTTTTATTTTAATTGTTTTTCGTATTCCTTAACATGTTCGATTTTTTAATTAATTTTCAACAAAAGAAACGCGTGTTAAAATCGATTTGCAAAAAAAAAAACAAAAGACATTTATATATTTGTTTGTATTTTCTACATAGGTTTTTCGATTGTCTTTTATTTTTCTTTATTTGTGTTCGCTTCGCTTTTATTAATAATTTGAATAGCGTTCGTTTTTCGTTGTTTTTTTTATTCGTATTAGATTTTCTTATTATTTTTTTGTTTTGTCTTTTCGATTGTCTTTTGTTTTTTTAATTGACTTCGATTTTTTACTTTAAATTTTCAAATTGTCCTTACTTTTTATTACATATTTGCAAAAAAAGAACCAAATAAAAATCTCTTTTTGTTTTTCTGTATTCGTTTTTCGATTATCAGTTTTTTTTTTAAATTTAATTCGTATCCGATTTTTTATAATTTTTTTATTGCTGTCCATTAATAATTGAACGTCACACCTGCGAGATTTACACCAACATTGTTATTTTAAATGGAATATCTTAAATATTATAGCATTTTTCAATTCGCCGGTCAATTTTAGCTCGAATTAATGTGACGCATCATGGGTCCAGAATGAGCGATTTTCGAGTTGAGTGACCTCACTATAAAATGTCAACCCGAGAACCGCTCAACCTGGACCCATGGTGCGACACATGAATTCAGGCTAAAATTAACTGGCGAATTGAAATAACATACAGGGTGTTCCGTTAAAAAAATGGCAACATTGCTTCGAAACTAGGAAACGCGTTGCTCGATTGATTTCAAGTCAACAAAAGAAACGCGTGTCAAAATCAATTTGCAAAAAACAAAAACGAAATAAATTTCAAATTATCATTTGTTTTTTTAATTCGTATTCGATTTTTTTATCATTTTTTAAATTGTTTTGCCACTTCTGTTTTCGATTTTTTTTAACTGCGTTCTAAGGTGTTTCGTGTACTCTTTTTTATTTTTTTTATTTCAATTATTGTTTGTGTTCTTTATTATCTTCGATTGTTTAATCAATTTCCTTTTTTTCTATTGTTATCGCTTTTTAATTTTTTCCTTTATTTTTTCTATTGTCTTCGCTTTTTGATTGTTTTTGTCTTTTTTTATAATTGCTTTTGTTTTTTCTATTATTTCGATTTTTGGCAGGAGTAATTTTTTTTTTTTGCTTTCTTAAACTGTATTCGTTTTCTGATTATTTTATATGACTTGCTGCATTCGCTTTTTGATTTTTTGTTTTGTTTTTTAAGCATTCTCTTTTAGGCTAAGTACACATATTGTTTTCTTCGTTGTTTTATTATGCTTTATATTTTTGATTTTTCTAACTTCATTGGTTCTTCGTTTATCATTCGGCATTAAAATTATAGCGGATTTTTTTACTTTTGTTTACTAGTGGAATGTTGTAATTGATTTTTCTTTCTATTGTCATCGATTTTTAATTACTTTTTTTTAAAATAACATTAACGTTTAATGTTATGTCGATAGAAAAATGTTTCATTCATGGAAAAAGTAACTAACTAACAATGTTTTTTTATTCAAGGATGAAATGAAAGAAGAATATTCGTCCAGGCGACTTTGCCTCGTTTGTGGAGACGTAGCCTCCGGCTTCCACTACGGAGTCGCCTCCTGCGAGGCGTGCAAGGCGTTCTTCAAGAGAACTATTCAAGGTGCGTACCCCCTCATTTTTAGTCCCTTCCCCAATTTCGAAATCGTTCGCAGGCAATATCGAGTACACCTGCCCGGCGTCCGGAGAATGCGAGATAAACAAACGGCGGAGGAAAGCGTGTCAGGCGTGCAGGTTTCGAAAGTGTCTACGATCGGGAATGCTGAAGGAAGGGGTGCGGTTGGATAGGGTGAGGGGTGGCCGGCAGAAGTACAGGCGAAATCCAGAGAGTCCCTATCAGGTGTTGGTGGTTTCCGCCCCGAGGCCGACTCTGGCCCTCGAAGGTAAATCTAGTCCTCTTCTTTGCTATTTAAAAAGAAGCGCGCACAGTCAAGTAGACCTGGAATAAAACTATTAACTCGCAGTCTGATCGCCTCATTGCAGACATAAAAATGTTGGAGGCGCTGGCGGCGTGCGAACCGGACCTCCTGGACATGAACACGGCCCTGGAAAACAATACCAAGCACCGGTCGCTGTCGATCCTCAGCGACCTCTACGACAGAGAGCTGGTGGGTATAATCGGGTGGGCCAAACAAATTCCCGGCTTCACGGACCTCTCCCTGAACGACGAGATGCGCCTGTTGCAAAGCACATGGGCGGAGATACTCACGTTGACGCTCGCCTTCAGGAGCCTACCCCTCCTCGGCCTCGGCAGGTTGAAATTCTCCGCTGACTTCACGTTGGACGAGAAACAGTCGAAGGATTGCGGTGCTCTGGATCTCTATCAAACGGTATTTTTTTTAATCCTGCAGATTTGATTTCGCGAGTCAATTTTAGCCTGATTTTAGGATGATCGGTTTTCGAGTTGAGTGACGTCACTTTGAGGTATCAACCCGAGAACCGCTCATCATAGACCCACGATGCGACACATGAATTCAGGCTACAATTGACTCGCGAATCCAAAAGTGGAGTAAAATAAAGGATATTCTATTAAAAATCATGACAATTTGTAAATCCCCCGCTTTATTTTACACATTTCTATAAAAGAAAGAGAATTCTGAGTATGAATGTTTAAGGTATTTTTCCACCCATTATGTGACGTCCATTAAGAAACAATTGAGCATCGCACCTGCGAGATTTACCATTTTTAATGAGTTATACTAAAAGTTACCGCATTTTTGAATTAGCAAGTCCATTTTGACTTGAATTGATGTGTCGCATCATGGGTCTAGGATGAGCGGTTTTCGAGTTGAGTGACGTCACTATGAGGTATCAACCCGAGAACCGATCATCCTAGACCCACGATGCGACACATGAATTCAGGCTAAAATTGACTCGCGAATCCAAAAGTGCAGTAATATACAATTAAAAATAATGATAATTTGTAGATTCTCCCGCCTTGTTTCACATATTTCTGTAAAAGAAAGAGAATTCTGAATATGGGCGTCTAAGGTATTTTTCCACCCATTATATGACGTCCATTAAGAAACAATTGAACATCGCATTTTTGCGGTTACCGCCTTATTTCACATATTTCTGTAAAAGAGAGAATTTTGGATATTAATATTAAGAATCAATTGAGCGTCACACCTGCGAAATTTACACCAAAATTGTTATTTTAATTGAAATATCTTAAAGATTACAGCATTTTGGAATTCGCCGGTCAATTGTAGCCTGAATTGATGTGTCGCATCGTGGGTCTAGGATGAGCAGTTTTCGAGTTGAGCGATGTCGCTATAGAATATCAACCCGAGAACCGCTAATCCTAGACCGACGATGCGACACATGAATTCAGGCTAAAATTGACTGGCGAATTGAAATCTGCAATAATATACAGGGTGTTCCATTAAAAAATGGCAACTTTGCTTCGAATCTAAAAAACGCGTTGCTCAATTGTTTTTCTGTATAGCACATTCGAAGCAACTGAGAGTTACATACATCTTTCGTGTGAAAGAAACCATGAGTGATATTTTTGTGAATTTTTTTTAGTGTTGTCACATAGTCGAAAGACTGGACGGTCTTTCGATCCTGAAAGAAGAATACTACCTCCTCAAGGCCTTAATTCTGGCGAATTCCGACGTCAGACTCGACGAATATCATTCTCTGAAGCGATTTCGAGACACGATCCTGACTTCCCTCACGGATACGGTCGGAATCCTCAGGTGAGGCGCAAAACATAATGATTTGGAGTGATATATACATTTTTTTTTGTAGGCCAAACAGCGCCCTGAATCAGGTCCAACAGCTCCTGCTGTGCATGCCCGCTCTGCGACAAGCGGACCAAATCGTCAGGAAGTTCTGGTCCGAAATTCACCAGCAGGACTTGGTCCCCATGAACAAGTTATTCCTGGAAATGCTGGAGGCGTACTGTCGGTAGCCTCACCGGACTCGCTCTTAAAGTTAACGAGTTGTCTGTGCCCGCAGGTTTTAAGATAAGATTGTGTCCGGAGGTGTTTTTAGAAAACCAGTGATAACTAGAGTACGATTTCTCTTATTTTAAACTCTAAGTTTAGATGTGTACATATACATAAGCCGAATTTAGTAGAGAGAAAGAAGAATATATTTTATCTAAGTTGCTTAAGTTTCTTTTCCGCGCGTCTCTATACCTCACTCTATGATACGCTCAAAGCCTCAGTTGTGCGTAATGCGTTATCGCCGACGTCACCTGGTGACACAAGTTAAAGCACTCGTTACAGGTCAGGCCTGCCAACTCAGTTTTGTTCTAGAAACTTGAAGCTGACGCCTTGATGACGTATATAGTTCCCTCAACTGACGGCTTAGCTTTAGATCATATCGATTAATAAATAATTTCTTTCCGGTCGTACTAAAACGGTTCGCTTTCCTATCTAGTATTTAAAAGTGACGAGGACATTGTGATGGTGGCAGAAAATTTCTGCCCTTGATATACAATACGATATACATATATTTTGCCATTATACGTAAACGTGTTGTCGACATTATTTCGATGATGCCCGGTAAAGCAAGAGCAAAGCACAAGATCGTACTTGTGAAACACGGTCGGGTCAATATTTCAAAATACAGGGTGAGCAAGATGGTCGAGGACCACGTGGTTTCTCGTACGGAAGGTCACGTGAACTTCCTCAATTCGTTCTGTATTCCATTTGCACGGAAAAAGATCTATGATTTCACCACGTAATCAAATTGTAAAACATGTTGTTTTGAATAAACTTTTGTCAATATTTACGCTCTGTTTGTTTGTTTGTAGGTACGCTAAAATGAGAATGAGATCAAAGGAAAGGTTAGCCACGATAAGCAGATTCAAATTTGGCAGCTTTACTCTAACTGTAACTCTCGTGACTTCAACGCCATCTTTTAACTAACTTACGAACTACCAAAATAAAGTTGGTTTTGTAGTATTAAAAAATATTTGACAGTTAACTTTTTAACTAATGGAGGGGGATTTATTATACTTATATGAAGAAAGAAATTGTAACGCGAAAACAATATTTTTCATTGACATTTGAATGAACGAAAACTCGCATTTTTAGAAATGCGTATAAGAGGTTGTGCGATTAAATTAACGCTGTCAAATGCGTTTTTCATTAAAAACAGAAGCCCTAATGTCTCAATTTAATCATTAATCTCAAGTTCTCAGCGATGTAAAAATTTGGACGCGAATTTAATGCAAATGAGTGAAAACCACGCTAGTGGTTTTAAACTCAAAGCTCCAGCGCCATCTGTTGTTCAATAGCAAAAGAAAAGTTAAAGGTACGCAGCGTTGCAGAGTGCTAGGAAGGTATTAACGGCAGCGCAGAAAAAGTGCAAATTTTTTTGAAATTCAAGAAGAGTGTGGCCAACCAGACGCCATTTTTGTGCTAACTTAGGAGGCAAATTTGAAATTAGGTTGTCGTCCGTTGGTTTATCCTAATTTGCCATTTTCTTCCTTTGATTATTAACACGACTGCATTTCAAGAAAGAAAATCATAAGGGCTTTACTTTTAAGTATATTTAATTATAGAAGAGAATTACATAACTAAGAAAAGAAAATAAAACAGATATAAAATAAAATTTACATTTATGCTAACATGTCATGTGATGTATATCTAAAACAATAACACATATAATAAATAAACAATAAATTTACAGCAAACATCATTTATATACAAATATAATAGCATTTACATTTTATTACAATTGTGATGCCATCATTGATTTGCTTGCATGGATTTTTTTCTTAATATTCTCTTGCCATCAACTCTGCGCTTTTCCCACGTTTCAGATAATTAAATTGTTGACTTTGCTACATTTACGCAAGTAAATCGGCACTTAGAACATCCTTGTTTTAAAAGTACTTTACGCTAAATACTGTTTGTTTATTTACATCCAGGATTACTTTATCAATCTATTAATTAATTAAAATGTTCTTTCTTTGCTGCACATGTATCATCACTTTTCTTTCATTACTTTTATTACATTGGCAAAAATCTTACTTCACACAGCCATGAATAATTTGTGGGCTCCCAGTCCCTTCGATTAACTTGGTCAGTCCATTGTTTCTTCCTTACAGGATTTCGAGGAAACGCTTTCATCAAAAATCCCTGCGATGTGTGATTGGAACAACCAATTGCAGCACACCCAACCATAGTACTGCAAAGAATTGTTTTGTAAATAGCATAAGTGCATATTTCGATACCTTACCTTATAATAACTTTAATTCATTAATAAATGCGTGTATTGTCCCAAAAAAAAACATGAGGTTATAAGAGAATGGCATCGAATAGTAATTCCTCTTTTAGTATTAGGTATACAACACTAGCGGCTTTCCTTTCATATGCACGGAGCCACAAGGCTTAAAAACTTTAAGCATCGTAGGGCGACTACGAATGGAACGCGAATTTTGCCTTTGCTTGCTTTGTTTGAATTGTTCAAACAAAAACATAACCTATAATATTTAACGTATCTATCACGTACGTATCTATTGTGCGAGCAGGGTGTCCAGATGTTTTTCTCCACGGCGAGCCAGAAGATGTCGCCTACCGCGCCAAAAACCGCCAAATATAAAATTTAATAAATTGTTCATAAAGGAGAAAATAAAAATAATCTTTTTAATGAAATTTATTAAAGCATATTATAAATTTTTAAAACAAAAAACCTATATTAATAAGAGAAAATATCAAAATAAAAATTCGATAAAATACATATTATTAACACACAAAAAGAAATTTAAAAAATTTAAAACTAAAAATCATTCATTAATTGCAACGCTTCTTTAAGCAGAGATCCTTCAGCCTCATCGATTTTAGTATACATATTTGAATTAAATAATTTGTACATTGAATCATTTGGAATAAAATGTTTACAACATTCATTTCGTGCAAAACCATAACATTTTATAATCAGTATAGCTTCTAACATTTTTAACGACATTCTATTTCTCACTTTAGTCTTTACATTGTTCATAACGGAGAACACCCTTTCTACGACCGCATTACTAATAGGAAGAACAAGCATTCTTATAATCACAGTTGCGAGTTCAAAAAAAATTCTATCACCAGAACCATCTAGGTAATTTAAAACAACAGGCCAAAATTCCAATATGTTGTTTGGAATTTTATTATTAGGAAATTCATTTTCCCATTTGATTAAATTTAATTTTCTCCACTGAATTTCAATTAAGCATTTGTCTTCATTTGCTAGTAAGAATTTTGATATTGGTAAACTATTAAAATCAGCTTTCGTTTTATCATCTAAACAAAACGCTGGGTTCATTAAACGAAATTTTTCGTAAATTTCAATATTGGTTGGTAACCTATTCACAAGCTCTCTTAAATATTTGACAAGAAATTGATGAAATCTCACCTTTATTTCATCTACGACTACCACATCTTCCTCCAAATTAAGTTGTTTTACAATTGTATTAAAAGAGAAACCTAAATCGGCACTTTGGTAATGTAATATTGAAAAATCATTTTCTACAGCATTACATATTTTTTTTATTATATCTTTTGTTGAATGTTCATGAGGTAAAGATAAAAATGCGGGTTTAATCAGTCTTTTAGCAAAGGATTGTATAACTAAAAATAATTCTGTATACGCACTGCCAGTATCACAATTTTCACTTTGAAATTTTAAATTGAGTGTATTAGCTTCTACTAATATAGGTAAAATTAGCTGGTAATAAGCATGAACTTTGGGATCATTCAACATTTCACTTATTACTCTAGCTTTATAACATTTTTCTGTTTCTTTGACAGAATTAAAGAAACTTTTTAATTCAACCCAGTGACTCAACAAAGTTTTAATAACATTGCATCTGGAAAGCCATCTCGTGGGGGCTAATTTTACAAATTTTTTAAAGTTTGTTTCTTCTACATTAATTGTATCATAAAATTTTTTGTATTGAATTCTACGTAAAGGGCTATTTGAAAACCAGTTATATATTTCCTGAGCTAAGTAGTCTAGTGAAGAAGGCAGTTCAGAACTAGCTTTAGATACACATAAGTGTAATGCATGACAAGCACATTTAATCAGCATTAAATCAGGAACATCTTGCTTTAGTAATGTGTACAATGAATGGTTTTTGCCGCATAGGTTGGCTCCGCCATCTGTACCGAGCGCTAATATATTAGCTACAGGTAGAGCAATCTTTTCTAAAAATGTCTTTAATAATAAATACAGATCATTTGCAGTTGCATGCTCTACCTCCAATAATGCTACAAAATCAGTAATAATAGTTTTTCCGTTGAAATACCTAACACAAAGAGCCAAGTATTTATTTACTGCAATATCTGTAGACTCATCTAATATGATCGAGTACCTTTGATTCCCAATACTTTGCAAAATGTTTTGTAACATTGCGGGGCTAATAACATGTCTTATCAAGCACGCACATTTTGTATGGTGTAGCCGCAAAGACGAAAATTCTGAATCTCGTAGAATTTCACCTAAGTGATCAATGGAATTGATCGAGCAGTGACACACTACAAACATGGTGAGTTTCAAATCCGTCATTTTATCCTGCTGACTGAGAGATGTCGATGGAAAGAACTGTTTCATTGTCCTTTTCTTAATAACTCTAGTCTCAACATTTCTTTTATGGACAATTGTATTTGCATGACGTTTTAAATCTGCAATGTGGGCTCGTAACGATGTGCGACAGTAAGCGCAATGTGCATTATTATCAGAATCGTCCAATTTATTTTCTCCTAACCAACCTAAAAAATTGTGCATAAAGAGGTTGCAATTTAAAGAGGAAGGAAAGAAATACCTTTGGCCCAATCTTGTTCCTCCCATTGCTTTTTATACTGCCTCCCTCTTGCCATTGCCTTATTCATTTTCGTTTTTGACATGACTTGACGGGTAATCACCGTAGCGTAAGCTGATAAAGATTAAAACACGCCTGCGCCTGGTTCCTTCAGAAGGCCAACTTAAGCTTAATAATGTCAAATTGTCACAAATACGACCAATATCACTCTGGCAGATGAGAATTGACTAAATCTAATTTCCGTTAAATTTCTATTGGTTAAAATCTAAAAGCGCCAACTGCTAATGTTAAAATCGCCAACACAAGCGCCAGGCGCTAACCTTAAAATAATCGGAGCCAATTTATATGTTGAAATCGCCAAAATGGCGCGAAATCGCCAAATCTGGACAGACTGTGTGCGAGTAATAAAACGACATAAAATGGAAAATTTTGTAAAAGAAGTTATTATTAAGGTAAGGTTTTATATTTTTTAATTAAGCTGATGTAAGCATGTAAGTAAATCTTATTGCTAATAGGATTTACTCAAGCCTTTGAGTGATGGTGAATTATCAGACAGTGACGAATCATCAAGTACCATCAGCAGTATTTCTTCAGAAGAGGAACAGATTATGACAAGAAAGCGAAGAAGAATAGAGTCGTACGTAGAACAAGTTGTTGAGAAATATAGTAACGTTGAATTTAAATGCCACTTTTGCATGAGCCGTGTAACAACTTACAAAATTATAGGTACGTATTTTATTTCTAAAACAGAATTTGTGAAATTTATGGAAATATTTTTTAGGTCTTCTAAGTGAATCTTCATATTTACCAACACATATAGGGACCGTGCACATGCCTGCGTTCAGCGACGCCTGGTGGTGATTTATGCTTTAGTGGTAGGAAAACATTGTTTTTAGGTTAATACACCTGTGACACGTTGAAGTGACGTTATTAACGTCACTCTGTAATTTTTAATTTTGCAATTACAATGGATGTTGAAATATATTTTAAAATCTTATTTATGTAAGTGGATGACCAGCTGGTAGTGGCCGGCCATCAGACGCAGCCAACCTATGCATAACTTCAATAGCCGAGCGAAAATTTTGGTATTTGCGGAAGAAATTTTGCATGGCATTGATGGTCAATAAAATTTTTGGTGGTGCGCAGATTTGTTGTTATTTCTTGTAATTGTATTAAAAATATTTAGGGCTTTTTCTAAATTTACTCAAATCTTGCAACAAGTTTTATCGTTTGATGATCAGTACAATTTCTAAATATGCAAAATTTATGCAAATCCTGCGTGGTGTCACTAATAGATGTGAAAATATATTACAAATTGAATTCTATTGTTTATGAGCACAGTATTTCAGAAAACACATCAGAAGATCGGCAGTTGATTATTGTTGGACATGGGCGTTTTCCGTTATTTCTAAATTTTTCCTTTCAAACACAATGGATTTTAAATGCATGACCTCCGTACACAAATTTATGGAAATTTGCCTATTCGTATTCTTCACTCTTTTTTGCTCTTTTGCCATTTGTATAAATAAAACGGGTAACGAGTGACTCATTGAATTAATGTAAAAGTGCTATAAAATAAACAAAAATCTGAGTACAAACCTCAATTTAAGAAACATCACTAATATAATCAGTCTTTTAATACAATTAACACAAAGTATTCCAGTTAAATAGTATAAAACATGTTCCACATGCATTTGACATGAAGTCGGTCTCATGATCGGTTGGGGCTATTGTTTATATTGACTTCTTCACATGAAATGCATACCATCAGTATCCTGACCTTAAATGTATTCACAATACCAAGACTAGCCATCCGTTAATCATCAACTGCATTTGAAACTGGCCTACATTTGTTGACTTGCTTTCCGACTTCTCATGAAATTCTTCAAACTTTCATTTCATCTGAGTCTCCTGCACATTTCTCGAATAGAGTACGTTGTACGTAATGACTAATCGATATTGAAATCTATGAATCACTTTCAAAACAGCATACAAACTTAAATGTTTCAATCCATATATATTTTCTTGCTACTGTCTGGATAATTGTAAACTTTAACATTCTTCCTGTTACTATAACTCTTATGACAATTTACAGTTGTAATACATAATAAGTATTTGATCTTCTGGTATGAAATTAATTACAAAATTCAAGTTCAAATGCACATTGGGCATTTGAAATGACAGATGTACATTTGAACTGTCATCATACTTCACTCGTGTTTTCATACCACTTATGCAAAATATGGCCATTGGTGGCGCTGTCATCGCATGTGCACGGTCCCTATACACGGCCGAGAGAAAATTTCTGCTGAGAAAGGTATGTTGCTAACAGTGTGGTATTTCAGTAATGAAGAAAGTTTTAGGGAAATTTCAGATAGGTTTGACGTCACTTTAAGTTCTGCTCATAGGTCATTAAAAAGGGTAGTAAAATTTTTACTATCCATTAAATCTGTTATTATAAAGTGGCCGACAGAAGCTGAATCTGAGTGTATAACTGAAAGCTTTCATCGTAAGAAGGGCATACCTGGAATATTAGGAGCTATCGATGGAAGCCACATTGAAATACACAAACCAGCTCATGATCAAGGTGCTTATATAAACAGGAAGGGATATCACAGCTTGCTTTTGCAAGGAATTGTAGATAATAAAAAAAATTCTTAGATGTTTATTGTGGAGAAGCGGGTTCGATGCACGATGCTAGACTTTTAAGAAAATCTAATATACAGGGTGAGTTTTTTTCGATGTTTAGCATTGGGATCTCGGAAACTAGCAGAGCTAGAGAGACGGTTAAATAGGGAAACATTTGTAGTTTTAGGAGCCCAGTTTAATGCAGCTTTTGTTTTTTTCTTAAAGTTCATGGCTGGCTAGATATTTTGAAAAAACTGATTTTTTATAAATTCGTTAAATGCATATAGCTCGGTTATTCTTCATTTTAGAGAAAAGTTGCAAGGCAAAAGTTGTACAGAATTATGTTCTTAATTAAACAGTCGAACTAAATTTTCCATATAAACTCTTATTTTTCAGTTGTGACATAAACATCAGTTTTTTTTAATGGAAACCATAGTAGGCCATGATTGAAAAAGAATGGCCTTTTTTTACCTTTTCAACATGTAACATTCGATATGGTTATTTAAAAAAACGACAGAGATACGGCAGTTTTTCTTTTTCAAAATTATTAATATGGTTGGCCATGGAAACAAAAGTTTATTGACAAATGCAAGTTATAAATGGTGAGCAAATAAAAATCAGATTAGAGTAGGCGCTGCAAAAGAAATGTATGTCTGCGATTAAATAAAAGGTCAATACATTTGACAGTCCATGAATGTATTACATTAATTAATTCAATTAATCACAAACATTGCACAGCCCACTCTAATCTGATTTTTATTTGCTCACTTATATTACTTTGACGTTTTGTTCGCCATTTCTTTTTTACATACGTTTCAGAATCAAAACTCTAATACCAACAATGGTTCAATATTTCAATAGCCTCATAGGAGAACCTTCAACCTTAAAACATCAGTATCACTATAATTTCATGTTTTCTTCAATTTTCGAAATTTTTAACATTGAATTAATGTAAACTCTTTTTTGTAAACACTCACTTTATGACAGCTTTTTGTTGAACTCCAACTCAAAATACTGTTAAATATCAAACAGCTATGTGAAACATTGAAATACAAAACCAATAATTCGTACGTATAAATTATTTTATAGTTTACAAACACGAAGCAGCGAAACCTTGGAAGATCATTCTTGTGGTTCTGAAAAGAACCTTTCAAAATTCACCGGATGAACAACTGCAAGTATACCAGGGTCGGAGAGTAGGACTTGACCTTCATATTGCTAATCCGAAGCCTTTTTAACAAATCTAAACTATCGAGAACAAAAATAAACTAAAAATATTTCTAAAGATGTTCGAAAAGACCACCATTATTTGCAATACATAAATTACACCTCTTTAAAATCGAATTTACTGCTTTCCTAGTAGAACGTCCGTCATTAGGGGCTATTCTGTAATTTATTAACAGGCTGTTAAAATTTAAGGGTACGTTGAAATTCAAAATAGAGTCTTGTGATTCGCTGTTACTACGATAACTGTACTTTTTATTTAATCACAGATATACATTTTCTTTGCACCGCCTACTCTAATCTGATTTTTATTTGCTCATCGTTTATAATTTGCATTTGTCAATAAACTTTTGTTTCCATGGCCAACCATATTAACAATTTTGAAAAAGAAAAACTGCCGTATCTCTGTCGTTTTTTTAAATAACCATATCGAATGTTACATCGTTGAAAAGGTAAAAAAAAGGCCTTTCTTTTTCATTCATAGCCTACTATGGCTTCCATTTAAAAAAACTGATGTTTATGTCACAACTGAAAAATAAGAGCTTATATGGAAAAGTTAGTTCGACTGTTTAATTAATAACATAATTCTGTACAACTTTTGTCTTGCAACTTTTCTCTAAAATCAAGAATAACCGAGCTATATGCATTTAACGAATTTATAAAAAATCAGTTTTTTCAAAATATCTAGCCAGCCATGAACTTTAAGAAAAAAACAAAAGCTGCATTAAACTGGGCTCCTAAAATTACAAATCTTTCCCCATTTAACCGTCTCTCTAGCTCTGCTAGTTTCCGAGATCCCAATGCTAAACATCGAAAAAAATTCACCCTGTATATACTAGAATATATATAATCCCAATTTCATTGGAGAAAAATTTGTTATAGGTGATACTGCATATCCAAATTTACATTGGATAGTCACTCCTTTCAAGGACAATGGCCATTTAACACATAATCATAAAGATTTTAATTATAAACTTTCAGCAAGTAGAGTTGTCATAGAGCATGCTTTTGGCTTGCTGAAAGGTAGATTTAGAGTATTTAGACGCTTAAGGAAACTCGATAATTTAGAAACAAGCCTATGTATGAAATAATTATGAGTGCCTGTATATTGCATAATATATGTATCAATGAAAATTACTTTTTTAATCACTTTTAAATTTTCAAACTTCATTTTAATGTGTTTGTTATTATCATTATTGTGATCAGTCAGCCCTAAAGTTGTCATTATTGGCTAACTTACGTTAAAAGTGTTTTCCACGTTGGAGATGTTATTGCAATTTCATTAAAACTTAACCTCAACCGATGTAAGTAACAAATTGTTAAGCCGTAACTTGTCTAATTTTGTTATTTGAATCTGTAGCAGCCCTGATGAAGGTAATAAACATTACCGAAAGCTTGGCAAATCGAAAAGAGTAGTTCTTTTTCTGCCCTAAGTTGACTGCTTCCTGCAACACCAATTGGTTCCTTAAGTTCGCAGTCGCGATCAGATTCTACTTTAAATGAAAATTACTATTGAAACAGATATGAATGACTTTAATCAGCCAGCTGAAATACAATATCTAAATAATGTAAATGTTAATTTTAATGAACATCAATTAAATAGGCAACAGCAAGTATTTAATTTAATGTACAATAATAATTAATTATAAGCTAAAATTAATTTTTAAATTATATGCAAATGTAAACATTGCTTACTAGTTTTTGACAACAAAATTAAATGATTTTTTTTTTGGTGTCATTTAATTATTTATAATACAGGGTGATTTATTAGCTCACCGACAAGCTATGCCATATGAAAGGTCATGTAATTTTAAGGGAAAAAAATCATTAGGACATACATCCGACTTCATTTATTTAATGAAATAAGACTTCAAAGTTTTGATTCTAATTATTTTAATGTTGCAAAATCACTTAAATATTTACTTTGAAGTCTTCTATTTCCTTAAATAAATGAAATCGGACGTATGTCAAGGATTTTTTTCTTAAAATTATATGAGCTTTCATACGGCAAAGCTCGTCAGTGATCTAATAAATCCCTGTATAAACATTTAAAAAGCACATTAGATAAATATTTACGTAATATTTGTTGAATAAAAGTTTATAAAAACATTAAAGTATTTTATTTAAGATAACATTTATTTTTATAGTTTTACATGAACAACAAACAAAATAAAATTCTGTGATAAACATACAATTTTAATTTACAACTTAAATAAATATTTGATAGAAAAAGTACTTCTTTCAGTAGAAAAACCTAACTAGGAAAACACTTTCAGTACATATTAAAGAAATACCTAACTAGGAACATGAAACAAAATTTGAAGAAATAATGCACACATAGTAATTTACTCTTTTGTTTTTAAATACTTTTCTAATAGTTCCAGCTTTTTACTTTCAACAGCAAGTTTGTCCCGTTCCATGTTGAGTCGTTCTTCATGTCGTGCTTGTCTTTTCTGAGCTTCCTCCTTTTTCAAATCTATATATTCCTGTTTTAATTTTTTCTCGCTTAATTTTGGCTTTTTTGTTTTTTGTTGATAGAAGAAGAAATGTTAATACTTGATCCAGGTGAGACAATTTCCTGTAATTCTTATGTATCATTTGAACTGATGGCATGGGTACATGAATTTGTTGGATTAGATCCCAGAACCTCATCCATTAAGTTAAAAAAATTAAAGCGTGGTGGTTGTTTACCAGTTTTATTTTTGATATCTTTAGCTTTTCTGTAGCTTTTTAATAAACTGTTCCACTTATTCTGTACCATTTTCGAATTTACTTCATAGTGCAAGCTCACGAGGTCATTTGCAACATGTTCAAATAGGTACTTCCATTGTTTATGTATTTATAGTTAGTCAACCTAGTCTTCAGAATGTGCTGCCATCTAATAACTGTTGATTAAAACAAAATACATGAACGGCATGTGTTTATAAAGTTTGAAACTCGGCTGAAAGAAAAATTATTTTATCTACTGTCACTGAAATCTAACGAGCGGCTAAAATCTCCGCACGACTCCTTGTGGTGGGAGAGAATTAGCGGTTAATTTGAATTGTGCCTACCGAAGTTAGGATTTCGGAAGCTCTTAAATACATATTTGATCATAAGAGTAATTAGAAAAGACACTGAATAATTTAAATTAAAAAATAAATTGATTGATTAGGCTAAAATTTTCCACAAAAATTAATATATTGAACCAAGTTCATTTCAAAATTACTTAAAATATTGTTTAATTTAAGGGCATAAAATATTTCATTATACCATACTGAAAAATTCAAATATTTATTTATACGTTATTACAAAAAAATATTACATTATGAAAAAAATTACAAATAACTTATAATGTTCAAGTTCTCAATTTCTGTCTACCTGTTTTTTTTTTTAGTTCTTTCTCTGTGGTTTGCCTTTTTCTTTTAGTACTATGGAAAGATATCTGCTATTTTTATTTGCTGATTCTGTAATTGATCTAAGGTCTAGTTTTACAATCGTTGAATAACTGTTCGCCGAATATCCTTTAATGTTCCTTCATATCTACTCACACCTACATGGAGCCTTTTAATAATATTGAAAGTGGTATTGTTTCCTTCAATTTTCGGTATATTTCAGAAAGTGATTGTTGATCTTCTTTTAAAAAAAATACATCTTTCAAATTATTTATTAAATTATCACTTTTATTTTTAACCTTATTGCATGTGTTATTTTTTATACTTGATGTAATAGGTGCAGACAGCAAATATGTTTCTGGTTGCTCATTTTCATTACAATAATTATTTTTTTCGTAAGTATTATCCCTAGTGATGTTCTCAACAAGAGTGAATATGTTTACAAAATGGGTTTGTACTCACATTTTGCAATACTGACATTAATTTACAACATATTTGTGTTTCTTATAACAATTTAAATAAATAAATTTTTCTTTGGTATTTAACTGATACGTGTTAATATTGATTTGATTGATATTGCAATCAAAAGTTAACGATGCTCTGTGATGATTTATAATTTTTGTTATATGGCAATTAATTTCTCCTGTAGTAATTTTTAAAATTCTTTCGACCGTCTTATCATGAATAAAATTAATTACAGTATGTGGTCTCTTATCCAATCTCTGTATTTTTCTACCTTCCAGACAGAAATATCTAATTACTTTAACATGGATTATACAGGATGTCCCAAATCTCGTTTGAGACTGAAACAGTATATAGAGAGGCGCAAAAGAAACAACTTTTTTCAATACTTTTCTTCCAAAAGTCAATAATAAGGGAGTTATAATTCCCTGAAAGAGGGATGAAACTTATTTTTCTTTTGGCAACATCTTCTGAATCCTTTAAGTTATCAAACTAATATTTGAAAGTTAGATATAAGGTACCTAACTGAACATTTACAATGCATTTGTCAGATCCTTCCTCCCTTGTGACATATCAAGCTGTAAGATATGGCGAATTAAACTTCAATTTTACTTAACTACTCAAGAACTGGACAATATTTTAATGTAAATAACGTAATAATTTATTTGATCCAAAATGGTGCCCTCAGTAAATTTTGAATTTAGGAGTTGTTGGTCGGTATAAGGACAAAAATTTTATTATTTTTAAATTGAACGAATTGATTTATTGTTCAATCAGCTGACAAGTTTCGAACACATTTGTGTTCTTCTTCAGAGCCTAAAATTAATTAAAGGTTGTGAAATATATTTAAAAATTTGAAAAGCATATTTTTACCTCTGAACTAAATTATTGCGACATAACATTTAACAAAGTAAAACGCTACCAAAGGTAGTGGTTAAAAATTCATTAAGTAACCTAAAACCAAAAAACACTTGTCAGTAAACACTGGTAGGTACAAAAATTTTTTCCCAATTACTTACAGGTTAGATATCAAAGAAATATCATGAAAATAATGTTGGAATATTACAGTAAGCTTGGTGAGCACAACACATTAAAAATTGTAAACAGACAAAGCCTTGAGCACAACACCGGTGTTTAGGCTCTGAAGAAGAACACAAATGTGTTCGAAACTTGTCAGCTGATTGAACAATAAATCAATTCGTTCAATTTAAAAATAATAAAATTTTTGTCCTTATACCGACCAACAACTCCTAAATTCAAAAGTAATAATTTATCTTCCATGGCCTACCTTTATCAGAAATTTATTTGGACATATGTTATAACCCCAAGGGGACACTTTTCTATCCTATACCGAACTGTCATACGTGATCCCCCTCCCTTCCAGCTCTCTAACCAATAGAATTTAAATAGGGAATGTACCATGAATGGCATGTCATTGAAAAGGTAATTTTATAGAGAATTCTTAAATTACTTTAATTTAATTTAATTTAATTAAATTGTAACAATTTTTTCCCCGAAAGAGGGCGCTATAAAATCAAGTTTTCGGACATTCATATTCACATTACTCTATAAAATTACCTTTTCAATGAGATGCCATTCATGGTACATTTCCTATTTAAATTCTATTGGTCAGAGAGCTGGAAGGGAGGGGGATGACGTATGACGGTTCGGTATAGGACAGAAAAGTGTCTCCCTGGGATTATAAATCGACCTATTTTTGCGTTTTTTCAAACAAAAATTTTCTTGGGAGATATTCAGTTTGTTTCGTTTTCGTTGGGCTACCCTGTATCTGCAGGAAAACGAGAGCCTGTGTTTAATTACTTTAGTTTTGGAACATTTGAGACTTTTGTTTTATTTGTTATCACACTAAAATTTACAAAAATATCGTACTACAGTCGCGGACAAAAAAAGTTTACTTTTTTAAGCCAATTTTATAATATAAAATTTTTGCTAGGTTATTGTAATTATGAGCTGATATTTACGGATGACAAAAAATAAATATTACTGATTGTAATCCATAAGTTTCAGTTCATAATTACAACCAGCAGGCAAAAGTTTTATATTATAAAATTGACGTAAAACAGTCCACTTTTTTGTACGCGATTGTATATTTAAAAAAAATATCAAAATCGCCTGCATTTTGTTTTATTTTTATTTATCGTTTTACATTTATTTAAAGAAAAATGCATTACAAGATCCTATTTTTTGTTAACTTTGTGAAAAAATTTTTAATTAAATTTTCTTATTTCTTCGTCACAAACTATTTTTAAGAGTGTGTATAAATATATTGAGAGTCCCTCGACATGTGAATTCCAGAATTTTTATTTTTAAATCTATTTACATGAAATTTGAAAAGTATTAATTAAGCAAGAAAAATGAATTTTCCAGCAAAATATCGAGCATAGAGTGTTCCATTTAAAACATGTAGAGTGCCGCAATGGAAATAGGATCCAAATGGTTCCAGTGTCCACCAATAATTTTTTTTAATTTTCATTTGCTTTTGTTGTGTTGTAAATATTTTGTCATATAATTTTAATTTTTATCTCTATCTATCTCTAAAATAACTACATTTGTTCCCCGACATCTTAAAAAATTCGTCGAGAAATTTAAAGAAAATGTGACTAATTTAAGTATTATGTTCACAACTATAACGAAACTCGGTGAAATACACGGCAACACCACAGACCACAGTGCAACACAGCGCAAACAAATCAAGACGGCATTTATTGGAAACAGTTGATGAGTGGAGATTCAAACCTGTTAACGTCTGCTGGAGTGCTACACTTCTAGTCCATCGCCCCCTATCAATCTTGGTCCAGAACTAAAATTAATTTCCGTCGGTTGACTAACTAGACATATATAAGCAATGGTACTTCTTTTCTTTTTTTTGGATGGTTTAAATCATCGATATGAGTGCTCATGGATTTGATTAAGTCGTTAACTTGATCATACTGCCATGTTTTTTGTTATATCAGTGGCTTGATGATGATTGCCTCTTACTTCATTTTCACTTGCTTCAGAAGTTTGATGATGATTGCCTCTTACTTCATTTTCACTTGCTTCAGAAGTTTGATGATGATTGCCTCTTACTTCATTTTCACTTGCTTCAGAGGTTTGATGATGATTATCTCTTACTTTGTTTTCTCTTGCTTCACGGGTGTCAATACATTTTGCGTGTTTTAACAGTGTATTTACAAAACGTTCATCTAAATGTAAAGAAAAACATCCTATTAGTACACTTTGCTATGTTATGAATAAGTAGCAATACTTACCTTCATTTGCACGTATAGCATCATCTTCATTAAGTATTAAATTATATGTAATTCCTGTTTCAGGATCAAAAATTGCTAAATTATTATTTGCCATTTTATTCATAAATTACTGTGGCCGTTTAACTTTTGTAGTTAACCTTAAACGCTTTAAACTTAAACATAACCTATAGATTCGAATCTGAAACGCGCGAAAAGTTCTAACGCCCAAGCAAGTTTGCTTGTCTTCGATGGGTAAGGGGAAACCATTTTACCGAGCTTCAAGTCGTGACGCCTAAGTTGAAAGGAACATACGCACTGTGTGTGTAGCATTTTTAAAAAATGTCAGTAAAGGTCAATATTAAAAGAAATTCTTACCTAACTGCACCTGCTAGAACAGGCAAAGATAAAAGCAGAAGAAGGGCTGTTAAAGCCTCAATAAATAACAAAAATTCTTGTTCACGAATCCTACAACTAATTTCTTAGTCATTAATAATAAAGTCAATAATAGTAAAGTCAACAACAATATGTACTATTAACGAAAATAATTAACTGATTAATCAACAGCACTGTTAAACAATCACCACATTTAGCACAAATATGGCTACCGACCTTGGTATTGTATATAAAGTCGAAAATCGCTCGCGACCAATAGAAATCGACTTCACGTTGGCCACACTCTTCTTTTAAGGCACTCTAACGTCAAATTCTTTCAGCGCCATCTATTGATCGATGCAACAATTTCAACACATACTTGTAGTATTAATTAATCCATATATCCAGCGCCATCTGTCTTTCGGTATCGACTGAAGAAGCAAATATACGAAATGATGCAGGGCGATGCGATTGCACTGAACTGTCAAATTCATTTTTTTTTATTTAAGTCGAAAGGCTAATTCAATTATTTAATAATTATAAGTTCTCAGCGCCATCTATTCATCGATGTAAGAATTTCAACACGAGTTCATCGAGAATGAATGAAAAACAAATCGGCCGTTCGAAATAAGGTACTAATAGCGTTTTCGATTCACGTGTCCCGGTTGCACTCAGTGTATTTGCATCTTCTTTTAACCTCATGTATTAACACGAGATGAAGATACTCTGAGTGCGCACTAAAGCGGTCAAACGAAAACGCTATAAGTCAACATACTTCGTATAGAGGTAACGCATTTAGTGATTTTTTTTTATATCTATCCTTGTCGCACATTCCTCTCATCTAGGGATAAAAAACAGTTGGAAATATTATTTGAAGTGAAGTTTGTCAAAGTTACTGTCAGTGGTTAAGAAAATTGAGCTTAAATATCGCATCCCAAACTTTTATCGCATGACATTTAATGATTCCGCCCTTTTCGTAAAAGAAACATTCTGCATTTCTCAAAATAACAACTTTTTGATTGGTAAATAACTAACTAGACATAACCTAACACACTTTTAAATTGAAACCAGTGACATTGCGGTAAATAGAATTCCCTAAAACTGTTGTCTTCCTTATTGCACTTGCGACAATAATATTTGTTGTCTTTGTTTCTCAACCCTCTCACGAGAGGAATGGGATTGCGTTACCTGTACGGAATGTTGATTTAGTACCTTAGTTCGAAAATCGATTCAGCGCCATCTGTCTTTCTAAAACAAAATGACAGTTATATATACAGCGTATTACGTTAGGTAAGTTCGGCTTGGCTAGCAGGAGAGGATAGAGAGTAGAGCGTGGAGTGAAGTCACGTGATTAAAGAGTAATGTGACGTAACGGTTGTTACCCGAATGGAAAAGAGTCGACGGGTAGCGATGGTGACATATTTAACCTGCAGAATTTATGTAAACTGTCATACATCCATACTTCGATCAACATAATTTTTATTCTTGTTTTAGTAAATCATGGAAATTTTTTTGAACAAAGAATAATTTAATTTTAGTCAGTTTCTGAGATCACGTGTATCCTTGACCACGACTTGTAAACAGGTTAGGTTTATGTGAGTTTTGCCGCGAATGTCGTTTGTGCATGACAGCTCTGCAAGCACCACCCCGCCAGGAGGAGTTCGTAGAGTTAACTCTATTTACTCTGCTCTTGTACGAGATGAACGACTTGGAGTTTATAATGTTCACTCCATTGGTCCTACTCGAACGGATTTAGAGTGGAAAGAGCAAATAGAGTCTAAAGAGTAACCAAGTCGAACTCACCCCTAGACACCGACGTGGTCAAGAATCAGTCAAGAATCACTGTTTGAGTTGGCAGTGCTGAATTTTATTTTTAAATGGTACAACAGAAGCTACTTCTGGGTGTTGACGGTTTGATACAGCACTAACGTCACTTTACAAACGTTACTTGACATTTCAAATTCAAATTAAAGGTCTGTTCGTTTGTACTGCTCGGAGTTACTCTAAAAGCTGTCAAATGAAGTTTTCAGTCAAATTCGAAGTTTTTCCGACCCGAGAGAAACGAATTTAACTGAAAACTACATTTGACAACTTTTAGAGTAACTACGAGCAATACAAACGAACAGACATTAAAACGCTTATTTTTGTTTACATAACCTACAATTATATTGCTCTTTAGGCAAAGTCTATACAGTCGTCTCACTTCGCGTCGGTACCTTTGATTTCGGATCGCAAAAACACCTACTGCGCATTCCGCCAGGATTCGATTTTACATTGGCGGAAACCTTTCGCACTCGAAGCATGTGACAAATGTAAACAAAACTACCAATCCGCGTGCTGCAAACTACCGCATTCCGCCAGGAGTGACGGCGAAAAAAATATTTTTTAGAACGCGAAACTAGCGCCAGTGAAACGACTGTATAGATTGTGCTTTAGGTTACGTCAAATAAACCAACAAAACATACCGAGTGACTTTTAATGATTGAAGCAAATTAGTATGTTGGGAACACTGAGGAATTGGCATTACTTGAAAGTTCGTTAATTTTGCGGGAATGCGTAGCTATAGGTTAGACTTGATGTTTACATTGATGATGAAAACTGTTTCACAGATTATTATTATTATTCAAGACCTGGAAATGTTAACCCCCTTTGCGTAAGCAGCACCGAATCCTTTGAGATAAGTTATTGAAGACATTATTAACGTTTTAGGTTGTCTGATATTTGCAATTGCCTCTTCAATTGCCAGCTGCACAATTCATCCAAATTGTTTAATACGTATTCTGAACATCACATTATTGAAATGAGGAAATAAGAAGTTCAAATTTAATTGAATATTAGAGCAAATCATCAAGCCCCATTTGCGTAAGCAGTACCGAATCCTTTGAGATATGTTATTGAAGACATTATAACGTCTTAGGTTGTCCAATATTTGCAATTGCCTGCTGCAATTCTTCCAAATTGTTTAATACGTATTCTGAATACCAAATTATTGAAATAAGGAAGTAAGAAGTCCGGATTTAATTGAATATTAGAGCAATTAGGCCACCAACCAGCACTGATTAAACATCCTGGGAAAAACTCCTCTAAATAATTTATTGTGGTTCGTGCTGTGTGAGCAGTGGCGGAATCTTGTTGAAAGTAGCCATTTGCTAATTCAGTGTCGTCTAACTGGTTTATGAATGTATCCAATATAAGTCTCTGATATCTATAGGCGTTGTTTCCCGGAAGAATATTGGTCCAATAATTCTCCAAGACTTTGCCACCCAAACACCAATTTTAAGTGGATGTAGTGCCTTTACATCAATCACATTAAAGGGTTATGTTCCGACCAAGTCCTGAAATTTTGTGAATTGATAAACCCAGAGAGATGAAACCAGGCTTTATCAGCAAAGAAAGTTGTATCTTGTTGGTCACTATTATTTAGCAGATTATTGTTATACCACTGACAAAACTGAATTTATTGAAGAAAATCGAGTGGGTGAAGTTGTCGAACCATTAAAAATTTGTATGATTGGAAATGAAGGTGTTTTTTCAAGATCTTCCGAGTGGATTCGTATAGGAAACATGAGGATTCTGTTATGCAGTATCATAAACATTTTGTACAATATCGAGTGTTATTATAGTGGGGCGATCAGTGAATTTTCCTTTTTTTACATTACCGGTTTGCAAGAAACGTTCATTTATTAACCGATTTTGAACCGAACTGACTTTAAAGTGAATAGAGAGACTCATAAAAGGAATGATGTTTTGGAACTAAAATTAACATAACCTCAAAATACGTATGAAATCACATGAAACTGATAACTGATTTAGAAAACCAGCTTGATCAGTACGGTGTGCGGGAGGGGAAATTCAATCACTTCCTTATCACTGGTCGCCAACTGAATAACTAAATGGAATGCAATCAATGATTTTTAAGTGAATTTGAATCGATTCGTGTTTGTTGTAAATGGAGGACGGCTATTCTAAAACAGTGTTGTGAAAAAAGGCAAAACTCAATTTGTTGTTCAGGGTATATTTCAATGAAATCGTCATAGGCATGCTGCTGTGAATAAATTCAATTACTGATTCAGAAGAATATATCAGTAACAGTTCCTGCTCCAACAGTTGAGACTGAGCACTCATTTCTGCTGAATGAAGTTCACTCATCGTAACATGTTCCAGTCAGGTAGCGGAGAAGTTACGCTACAAAAAATGGCGAACCCTCCAACTCATCAACCTCATAATATCAAAATATTGGCGGGAAATTTAAATGCTAATGACCCGTTTCTATAACATTTATCATTATACCGTGATTTTACTTTAACATGAAACGGTGTTGTTAGTTTCGTAACATCACCCATAAAACATTGCTGTTCATATTATGTGATATTACTATTGAAACTAATTCCAATTTTTAAAAATGTCGTTGCATGATTGTCATCGTTAGGATTTCGAATGTCATATCAAATAAAATTTGTCCATTTTAATTTGGAACATCTGTCAGGCGTAGAAAGTTGAAAATGTGAAAGTGAAAATGTATCGGAAAGAATTACCCTTGGACAATTCACTAATGCAATTAACAATTTTTATAATCGTTTAGGATATTGCATGGAGATAAATGAAGAAATTTTTGAAAATTTGTTGTGGTGTTTGTTTTGAATTAAAGAAATTCTTTTTTCCGTATGTTTTAAGTTTACTTACTTAGTATTTTTATAAGTCAAAACGATACACCCGGGCATTTTAAATCATTTTCAAAGTTTTGTGTGACAGACGTTAAATTTGATTAAACTTGACGGAAAGAAAATCACTAAGAAAGTCGGCCATATTAGTGCAAAAACGTGTTTCTTCGTCTTACACATTAAGCATATGGGTTGCGGTATTGTAATTATCTAGTGACGGTATTCAATGTCTAATCAATGTCGAGTTCTCAGCGCCGTCTATTGAACCATGTAAGAATTTAGACACCGATAGCATGACCGACTACATTAATAAGCTAAGGCTTATAAGGCCGTTTCAATTCGTCTAAAATTCGGTTCCGAAAAAGCATGCCATGATATATAAGGTACTACATCAACATACTTCGTAGAGGTAACGCATTTAGTGATATTTTATATCTATCCTTGTCGCAAATTATTCTCATCTAGGGATAAAAAAACAGTTGGAAATATTATTTGAAGTGACGCTTGTCAAAGTTACTGTCAGTGGTTAAGAAAATGAGTTTAAACATCGTCTAACAGCGTCCCAAACTTTTATCGCATGACATTTAATGATTCCGCCTTTCTCGTGAAAGAACAATTTTGCACTTCTTAAAATAACAACTTTTTGTAATTAATGAAGTTATTCCTGCTGTTTGTAGCCATAATTTAATATTGGTAAATTAAATGCTGTTCTTGTGGCACAAAGTTTTTTATTAATATAACAACCGGTTTCGCCTTTTAAAAAGGCATTTTCAAGTTATATAAAATTACACCTAAAAATAATCAATTAATAGTAAATGTCCTAGGCCCGATATTATAAAACTTTTTACTTTTCAGGTAAAATTTATTCTACAACTAAATTAATTTACTTGATAGATTAGTATTATAAACGTCAAGTAACTTTACTGGCATAATAAATCTACAGAATAAAATGATCCCTCGATTTTCAAACAAGTAAAGTTTAGTTGTTAGTTTAAACTGATAGCAAGCAATCTAAATGTCAGAGACCGAATTTCTTTACATTTTTTTTCACCTGAACAGAGACCGATAAGCAGCATCTGCATCAATTAAATAACTTCTGAAATCCTTAAAATAAATTTGAAATAAAAATTATATTTTAAGTAAGTTCAGTGGAAAAACATTACTTAGGTTAAATTCTTGTAACATTTAGTAAAAATATTCGAGTTATGTCCTCAATATCACCCGTGGAACCTGTGTCATATATCAGCGTGTCTTCGATATCAACTGAAGAAGAACCTCTCCAGATGGTCCAAAAGCGTCGGGGTCCTAGACATTTTAGACCACGGCAAACCCCTTTGAATGTTATGATGAAGAAAAATTTAAAAACAGGTTTAGATTAGCCAAAGAATCTGTTGAATACGTGTTAAGTCTAATTAATTATATTTTACAATAATTTTTTCCCATGTCTCTGTTTTTACTTTTACACTCAATTAGGTATCAGTTTGTTTATTTTCAACTATATTTTTGAAGTTACTTAAAATATCAAGTAACGTTTCTTTTTCATGTTCCGTGTAATTTTTTCCTCGTTCCCTTTTCTTTTCTTTTTTCATTTTTAAATATAAACTTTCGCGCTAATTCAGTGTTAAACGTCAAATTAATGACTAATACGGTAATGCCATCTACACTCTAGTCATAAAAGGTACAACTCTGTCGGTAATTTTAATTTAATTGTTGGTTTACTATTTACTTGGTAGATTACTTTTATAATACGCAATATTATTTATTCAGCAATTTACTTATCAAGTAAATTTACTTGACAACTAACTATTTGGTAATTTATTTGATGTTTATAATACCCGACCCTAGATATGTAGACATTAAAATTACTTACTTAAAAACTATATAATAATTTATAATATTAGATTATATATGATTGTAAAAATATTTTAAAGAATTTGACATAAATTTTCTGTAAAATTTTTTTGATGTATATGATGTGTTGTTAATAAACAAATTTTTATTTTATTATATCATAGACGTAATGATCATTCACATAAATTCCATTGAATTGATTTTAGAAAATTATCTGTGCTAGAGATGGTTTGTTCATTAATTATATTAATAGAAAAAATATTTTTATGTAAGAAAATTTCTAAATTCTCGGCTATATTTAATTTATTTCCTTTAGGTAAATTATGTAACAATTTTACATTATTACAACGATCAAAATCGTGATCTGTTTCTGCCAAATGTTTAGAGATCTTAAATGTTCATTAACTCTAATAAGCAAACTTCTTCCAGTTTGTCCTACATATGTAGCATCGCATGAATTACATTTTAAAGAATAGACACCATTTTTAGAAAAATTATCTAAATGATCTTTGTTGTTTGAATATAAATTTTTGAATGTTAACATTGTAGAATAAGAAACATTTAATTCTAAAGATTTTAAGAATGATTTAATTTTATTCGATAAAGGACCGACATATGGAATAGAAAAGTAACATGATGGAGTTTTAGAATTTTCCAATGTTGGGAAAATTATATTGTTTGTTATTTTATTTTTAATACGCTTGTAAATATTGAAAATAGGTTTAATTGGAAAATTATTATAGTAAGCTATTTGAATAATTACATTAATTTCATGTTTAAAATCAGATTGGTTCATGGGGATAGAAAAAACACGGTGAAAAAGTGATTGAAAAATTGCAAATTTATGTTCAAATGGATGAAATGAATAATAGTTAATACAGTTATGTGTGTATGTGGGTTTTCTATAAATTTTGTATCTAAGTTGATTATTTATTTTGAAAATAGTCAAATCTAAAAAGTTTATTGAATTATTTTTTTCCATTTCTAAAGTAAATTTTATATTGTTATGAAGAGAATTAAATTCATTTAGTAAATTATTTAAAGAAGAATTAGGTCCGTTATATATTATAAAAATATCATCAACATATCTTCCATAGAATTTAATAAATTTCTTATAAGGGCTATTTGAAGAAAAATAATTTACTTCTGATTTGTTCATAAATGAATCTGCTAGGAACGGAGATAATCCACAACCCATAGCCAAACCATCAATTTGAGAATAAATTTTGTTATTAAATGAGAAGAAATTTTGTTGTAGTGTAATTTTAAGTAAAAATTTTAGAAAATTAGTGTTCTCATCAGATAAATCCGAAGAAAAAAGTAATTCATTGACTATTTCTGTAGATTCTGAGGCAGGAATAGAAGTAAATAAGTTTGAAACATCAAAAGAAAGTAATATGCAATCATTATTAATTTGAATATTGTTTAATTTTTTAACTAAATCAACATTATTTTTAATTGTGTACTTTAATTCATATTTTAAATGTTGATTAAAGACAGATAAAAGAAATTTTGATAAACAGTGAGCAGGTGAGCCTATGAAAGACACAACTGGACGGATAGTATAATTAATTTTGTGTGTTTTTGGTAAACCATATAATCTAGGGATAAGAGGATTCATAGTCTTTAATTTATATGTTTTAATTAAAGTATTTTTATTGTTATTGTTAAGGAATTTGTTTAATTTTAAG
>OY284484.1:10161487-10210263 GCA_958336345.1 Dorcus parallelipipedus
CAATCCTTTAAATTCATATTGCTTAAAATTAAACAAATTCCTTAACAATAACAATAAAAATACTTTAATTAAAACATATAAATTAAAGACTATGAATCCTCTTATCCCTAGATTATATGGTTTACCAAAAACACACAAAATTAATTATACTATCCGTCCAGTTGTGTCTTTCATAGGCTCACCTGCTCACTGTTTATCAAAATTTCTTTTATCTGTCTTTAATCAACATTTAAAATATGAATTAAAGTACACAATTAAAAATAATGTTGATTTAGTTAAAAAATTAAACAATATTCAAATTAATAATGATTGCATATTACTTTCTTTTGATGTTTCAAACTTATTTACTTCTATTCCTGCCTCAGAATCTACAGAAATAGTCAATGAATTACTTTTTTCTTCGGATTTATCTGATGAGAACACTAATTTTCTAAAATTTTTACTTAAAATTACACTACAACAAAATTTCTTCTCATTTAATAACAAAATTTATTCTCAAATTGATGGTTTGGCTATGGGTTGTGGATTATCTCCGTTCCTAGCAGATTCATTTATGAACAAATCAGAAGTAAATTATTTTTCTTCAAATAGCCCTTATAAGAAATTTATTAAATTCTATGGAAGATATGTTGATGATATTTTTATAATATATAACGGACCTAATTCTTCTTTAAATAATTTACTAAATGAATTTAATTCTCTTCATAACAATATAAAATTTACTTTAGAAATGGAAAAAAATAATTCAATAAACTTTTTAGATTTGACTATTTTCAAAATAAATAATCAACTTAGATACAAAATTTATAGAAAACCCACATACACACATAACTGTATTAACTATTATTCATTTCATCCATTTGAACATAAATTTGCAATTTTTCAATCACTTTTTCACCGTGTTTTTTCTATCCCCATGAACCAATCTGATTTTAAACATGAAATTAATGTAATTATTCAAATAGCTTACTATAATAATTTTCCAATTAAACCTATTTTCAATATTTACAAGCGTATTAAAAATAAAATAACAAACAATATAATTTTCCCAACATTGGAAAATTCTAAAACTCCATCATGTTACTTTTCTATTCCATATGTCGGTCCTTTATCGAATAAAATTAAATCATTCTTAAAATCTTTAGAATTAAATGTTTCTTATTCTACAATGTTAACATTCAAAAATTTATATTCAAACAACAAAGATCATTTAGATAATTTTTCTAAAAATGGTGTCTATTCTTTAAAATGTAATTCATGCGATGCTACATATGTAGGACAAACTGGAAGAAGTTTGCTTATTAGAGTTAATGAACATTTAAGATCTCTAAACATTTGGCAGAAACAGATCACGATTTTGATCGTTGTAATAATGTAAAATTGTTACATAATTTACCTAAAGGAAATAAATTAAATATAGCCGAGAATTTAGAAATTTTCTTACATAAAAATATTTTTTCTATTAATATAATTAATGAACAAACCATCTCTAGCACAGATAATTTTCTAAAATCAATTCAATGGAATTTATGTGAATGATCATTACGTCTATGATATAATAAAATAAAAATTTGTTTATTAACAACACATCATATACATCAAAAAAATTTTACAGAAAATTTATGTCAAATTCTTTAAAATATTTTTACAATCATATATAATCTAATATTATAAATTATTATATAGTTTTTAAGTAAGTAATTTTAATATCTACATATCTAAGACATTTACTATTAATTGATTATTTTTAGGTGTAATTTTATATAACTTGAAAATGCCTTTTTATAAGGCGAAACCGGTTGTTATATTAATAAAAAACTTTGTGCCACAAGAACAGCATTTAATTTACCAATAACAACTTTTTGATTGGTAAATAACTTAACAAACTTAACTAGACATAACCTAATTCACTTTTAAATTAAAACCAGTGACTAAATTTAGTGATTAGATTTGAATTGTCTAACTTGGGATCGGAATTTAAATTTAATAATAGTTATACATATAATGATTAGAAAATGTATTGCTTGTGGTAACGAAAATATGTCACTTTGAATTTCTTAATGCAATTCCGCTTCGAACTTGAAGCAATGAAAAAATTTTATGATATCTAATTGGAAATAACAATTTTAGTGTACTTTATTCATTTCTTCTGTAATTTGTAGAAATCATTTTCACCAATCAGCTTTAAAAATTATAAAAACAAGACTGGATTACTAAAGAAACTGTACCATTTATTTGCAAGAATTTCTTTCTAAATTTTACTTCACTACACCGTGATTCAAAAGTACCGCACCATCACTTAGGTGGTTTTTAGACCCACTTATTTGTTCTCAAAAGTGTAAATAAAAATTTTCTAGATGATTTTTTTACGAAGATATAGGCTTTCAAAGTTATGAAACTGATGTTGATTTTATAGTAATTAGATAATGTAACTTTATGTTTTTATTAATGAAAGCCTCTAAAATTATCCTTGCTTATAAAACATAATTTTTAATAAGTAATAAAGCAGGAAAAGTCTTTGGAAATGTTAACATTATTTTAGAAGTAAAGCCGGCAACGGTGCACCGAAAATTCGATTTTACTATGGTTACCATAGTGTGTGGTGTGACCTGACAAATAAAATTTATCAATGATGTTCACATTTTGAAAGTCAAATTTTTTGATCGATTTGAAGAATTTATTCAAATTCAAAATGTTTACTTTAAATGAATACTGTGATATGTATTTTCTTCTGGGAGAGAGTGGTGGAAACTTTCGACGCGCTGCAGCTGCTTATGCTGAACGATACGGTGAACGTAGACATCCAGACAAAAATGTTTTTCAACGACTTGATCAGCGTGTGAGGGAAACAGGTCGATTGGATGTAATCCATGAAGTAATAGGTAGGCCACGCTCTGCCAGAACTCCCCAAGTCGAGGAAGCAAGTCGTTGAAGACAATTCTAACGTCAGCATTCGAGATATTGGACGAAATTTAAACGAAAATTACAGTGTTGTTCAGCGTGTATTAAAAACAGAAGGTTACCATTCTTTCCACTATACAAAAGTGCAAGCTCTGTGTGAAGCTGATTTTCCTCTTCGTATTAACTTTTGCCATTGGATGCTGGATCAAATCAATTTGAATCCAAATTTTCAAAATCTGATTTTGTGGACAGATGAATGTACCTTCACTCGTGACGGTGTGTTTAACATGCACAATCATCATTATTGGGCAATAGAAAACCCTCATGTAATACATCGACAAGCATTTCAACAACGTTTTTCCGTCAATGTCCGGGCTGGCATTATCAACGACACATTGATGGGCCCGTACTTTTTACTAAATCGCCTCAATGGGCATAATTTTTTGAATTTCTTGAGAGGCGATTTTCAAGAACCGCTAGAAAATATTCCCTTGGCGGTTTTAGTCAAGCCAATATGGTTGCAATTAGACGGTGCACCTGCGCATTTTGCTAGACCTGTAAGGCAGTGGTTAAATGTAAACTATCCAGGAAGGTGGATCGGACGCGGAGGTAATATCGCTTGGCCTCCGCGGTCTTGCGATACTACTTTTTTTATGGGGACATATTAAACAAATTGTTTATCGCACTGTTCCCAACACTGAGCAAGAACTTCGTCAGAGAATTCTAGATGCTTCACATACAATAACGCCTCAAATGTAAAGAAATATTCAAGAGAGCATCAAAAAATGAATTGAGGCAAATGGTCAAAATTTCGAACATTTATTGTAGCTATTTAATTTAGAATTTAGATTGTTTTTGTTTGATCTTCAGTTAGTTTTACATAATATTTAAATAATTTATTAAAACGTTACATTTTGAAATGAACCTTATTGTCCTTGCTCTTGCAGTCTGCATGTTTGCTTCTTTTAATTTCTGATTTTTCTAAATTCTAAGTTTACCGTGTTTTTTCTTTTAGAAAGCACGCTTCAACCAACTCTTTCATAATTTTTTTTACTTAAGAACTTTAGAATAGCTGAAGAAAGTAGGATATTAAGAACCACAGTTAAGAATTGACATTTATTATTATGTCAAATTTTATTTCCAAAGGTTTTGACAAACCAGCGCATATGCAGTTGTCAACAAAAAAGAGGGTACCTATGATCTATGATTTCAAATTTGTAAGTGCACCTACAAGGTGCAGCGTTGCCTATTTGCGTTATTTTTAAACATTCATATCTTAAAAACTATTCATGGTAAAAAAAATTCTAAAAACTTATTTGTGCTCCTGTTAATGGTCTGTATTTACACCAAAGCGATGGTGCGACCCTTTTGAATCATGCTGTATATCATTTTATGGTTTGTTTAAATTTTGAAGTTAATTATTAAGAATATTTAGCAGAAAACAATTATAAGGAGATCCAGGTAGATTCCATATCCACAAAGCAAATTTCAGATTTGCAATATCAAAACTATGTCTACATAATCTATAAGCAGCTCTAAAAAAGAAATTAAAGATACAAAAATTATAGAAAAGAAACCTCCGAGAAATCAACCTATTAATAAGCATAATTTCTCCTAATAAATGTCTTTAAAATTTAAAAGATTTAATTTATTCAGAAAATTTTAATAAGGCTAAAGAATTAAAGGAACAATAAATTGGACAAACAATCTACTAAATTAAATTTTATTCATTATATGAGTAATAGGTATGTACCACTTCTTTCAAGTACACATTAGGTCTGTTCGTACAGCATTTCTGACTACTTTGAAACTGTCAAATACATTCGGCGCATGCTTCTGACAGTTTTGGACTAGTCAGAAGCTACTGCACGAACAAACCTAATATTTCAAACCGAACACTATATTCATTCTTTGAATAGCAGTGTTGCACCATGTTGATGTTACAGATGAAAGATTATATTGGTTAGAAGTCACATTGCAACATTACTTTGATGATATCCAAAAAAGTTCAGCAAATGCAGGTATTCAAGGACTGTACAAAAACGGCCCTTGGTTTACAATTTACAACCTCTGACTCTGACGTCTTGGAATAAATTTGTTTGTCCAATTTCGGAAAGTCATACCCGCTTTCATTAATAGCTACACTAAATCCAATTTAGAAAAGTATTTTCATAATAGGTAATAATGATTCGTAATAACAATTATCTGGTCCTAATCTTCCCAATGAATTTTGTTGACTAAAATCGAGCTTAACCGAACTGTTTATGGTTGCCTTTAAAGTATTATTATTTCCATGAATGTTTATATAATCAAGAATATTGTTATTTTGAAAATAATCTTTCAGAAATTTATTAATATCATCGAGTTCATATGTGCCTGTAGGTATATCGATAGTTTTCCAAGCAGACTTTTTTCCTCTTTCTTCATAATGTATTAAATTATTACTTTCATCTATGTTAGGTATTGCGTTAAACGTCTCAAAATTTAACATACACATTTCATAGGTTGCGTCTTCGCTCAGGTATATTGGTGGATTAAACTCACAAACTAAAACCGATTCATTTCCCGTTAGAGTAAATGTACACGAAATCGGTGAAGATTCCATGTTGACCATCTTTCAAGAACTAAATCCTTACTTAACTTGTAAGGCTATTAAAAACTGTAGACATAATTGTCCAGAATTTTGTGAATTCGATTTTTGATATCTTTCATAATTATAATTAATAACGCCTACTCCGTTTGACAAAAGATATTTTTCCACTTCCAATGGAGGTCGTAGATCTCCATAACTATCAAAATACTTTACAGTTCTACCTCTTTTGTAATATGCTACCCAATGCGTTCCTTCACCAGAATTGTCATCTAAATTTATAATTCCACTTTCATGTTCCCATATTTTTTTAGGTAATGTATCTCTCATAAACACTCCTCGAAAAAATGGTAATTTTAATATTTTAGCATATTTTAGTATGTCAATGTTACTCATTGGTCGCCGAGGCAAATATTTCAGTTTTTTGAATTAGATTGTATATATAATCCACATCCTGTTTTGTAAGGTTTAATGTAGAATCCACTTCCCACTGCTTTAGTTTCCATAGCCCTATTATGTCGTTCTGCCTCTTTCAATTGTTCTTTCGCAGACTTTGCATCGTTTACCGCCTTAGCAATTGCAGCTGCACCGCTGCCGAGTGATCCTATTGCTCCCAAAGCTGCAAATAATGGATTAAAGGTAAAAATCCTCCTCTCTTGGGAATTGGAATCACTCTTTGACGTGGAGGTCTTATTTTTTTGTGGTTTTTCTTTAAAACTGACTGCGCCAATTTAACATTTTCTAAGAAGCTCTTGTTACCATTGCGCGAAATGGCATGTCGAGCTTTCTTGACAGCTTCCCGAAATGATAATTCACCACCCCGCTTCCTCCGCTTAATCGCACGCTTTTTCTTCCCACTGTTCCCCATTCCGAACTTAGTCTTAGCTCGCATTATGGCGGCTACAGATAATGCTGATGTCCTCCCTCCAAGTCCCGCTTCTGAACTTTTAGCTCTTTGTACTGCCGCTTGGTACAATTTTCTATCTGCTTCGTGACGCTTATCTAAATCGTCACTTAACGAATATGCAATGTCGTGTTGCTTACACGCTTCATCCAATACATTAACACCTCTGTCTCCTCTTTTAAGTCGAATATCTAATTTTGTACCTGAACCGCAGTAGTTGTAACCTGGTATATGTAACTCTATTGGCAGTTTATTAATTAACGTATTAAGTAAACCACGACCTTTTCGTTTTACACTACTTCTCAAAATGTGGTCTCTCTTGACGCGACGCCGCATTTATGGCTTTTGTTTCTAACAGTTGACGATGATAATGTGATGTGATGATAAAACTATTGTCAGATAATTTTATTTTATTTTACAGTAATATGTACATAATGAATCAAAACATTTACATAGTAACGGCTTTATGCATACTTATGTCACACATTAATTTATTAATTCCGAACATTATTAATTCATTTGTAATCGCCCCTTTCTCAGATATTTCATTATTGAGAAATGCTTTGACAGTTAGCTTCACGTCACTATCCATAACACTCACGCATGGAATCAGGTTGGAATAGAATGTTTTATAATTCAATTGCTTCAAAACCTCCAAACGATATGATATAATATCACACAATTTCCATAATTCCAATAAACCCTTATAAGATATATACAGTGTCTCGTCACCTCTTTCTAATTTCAATATTTTTGTTCCTTCGATACGTTCGAAAGATGCCTTTATCGAACTAATTTTCATTATCGGATAAACAGTTTTTTTCTCGGTAAAATATGATTTTAATGTGTAGTTATAAGAACAGAATTGTTTCCATTCCTCTTCTAAAAACGATATGCTCTGCCTTTTAGTACCCATAATGCGTATTACAGGATCAAAAAATGTTTCGGCACACAGTCCCACGCAAACCCACTTCGTGCGGCTCTTATTTAAAAAATATACAATTTGAGCTAACAATGGTAATTGGTCCACATCAGCCACTTCCCTTATTTCTGATATCTCTGAAGGTGCTTTCTCGCTAACATCATACTGACGCAAATCTTCATCCGTGAAAAAAGGTTGAGACAATACTTCAAATTGAAACTCGTTTCGAAATGAGGACATATTCAAATCTTGGTCATCCTGTTCTTTTGGTTTATCAACGTTTTGAGTGAGAAATCTTTTCTTCTGTACATCATCACCTTGATCATCCACGTGTCTTTTCTTCTGCTTCAGGAAAAATTCCACTTGTTTAGACGTCACTATTAAATACATAAAAAATATAAGAATTATATATGATTAGAAAAATATAATAAACTTACTTTTATATAGATCGATGATACACTATTAACTTTATATAACACGACTCACAGTTCTGCAACAACTGAATCAATTCACAAATTAACGGCCTTATATAACAAGATTTTAGGTGGGGGTAATACTAATTTAAATCTTCACCTCCTCCAACCACAAGGTCACTAAGCAGAAATCAACACTAGAACCTCCTCTGACCTCAACACCATTTTAAGGTTATCTGACTCTGGAACCTCCTCCGCGTCAAGGTTATGGTGAAGGTCAGGGGTAGGTCGATTCTGGAACCTCCTCCGACCTTGAAACTGGAACCTCCTCCATGTCGAGGTTATGGCGAAGGTCACGTCAGGGATAGGCCGATTCTGGAACCTCCTCCGACCTTGACCTTGAATTTTTCCGTCAAGGTCGGAGGATGTCCCAGAATCGGCCTATCCCTACTACTCTGAGCGAAGTTGAAGTGCGCAAACAAACTCACTGTCGTAATGGAACGCTCTAGAAAAGTTCGTTACGTATAATCACTGCATTTCGTGTAATTGTGTCGATATAAACGACATTTTAAAAATTATATGGGTAAATGATTTCCAAAATTGTCAGTTAAATACGCGTTTGCAAATTTGCAATCACATGTATCAAAATTACCCCTTCCTAAGTGAGCGCCAAATCTCAATACTGAGTTGACTTCAAACGTAGTGCTTGAGCGGCAAGGGGAGAGATCGAAATCTCAGTTCAAACTCACTTGTTCGTGCTAAAAGGAACGACATTTATATGATCTGAGATGAGCATATCTGAGATTTGTGGCAAAAGGAATGCAGCTAACATTGCGCTATTATGCTACTGGAGCATTTCAACAGCTGATCGGTGATACCTTCAACATCCAAAAACCATCGGTATGCAGAATAATTCATCGTGTCACTCATCTTATTGCAACGCAAGGCAAACAATTTTTTAAAATGCCAACAGAAGAAGAAGCTCAGCAAGTCACATTAGACTTTTACGCAATAGCGGGATTTCCTCATGTCATTGGCACCGTAGACTGTACCCATATTAAAATAATTTCACCTGGTGGTAACCGTGCTGAGCTGTATCGCAATAGAAAAGGTTTCTTTTCTGTAAACGTTCAAGTAGTTGCTGATGCAAACTTAAAAATCAGGCATGTTATTGCAAGGTGGCCCGGTTCTGTACACGATAGTACAATATTTAATGATTGTCCATTGAAGGCAGACTTGGAACGTGGTCGATACGGCAACAATTTTCTTTTAGGAGATAGTGGTTATCCTTGCAGAAAATATATCCTTACTCCACTTCTTAACACCCACACTCCAGCAGAAGAAGCATACAACATTGCCCACATTAGAACACGGAATACCGTAGAAAGATGTTTTGGTGTCTTGAAGAGAAGGTTCCCTTGTCTGCATGTAGGAATGGCATTAAAACTTGATCACGTTTTACCAGTCATCATTGCATGCTGTACTTTACACAATTTAGCAATTAACATCAATGACCCAAATCCTCCAGAGGAATATCCTTTTAATGACGATTACATCGCAATAAATGCAGATAACTTGGCAGCAGTAGGGAGACAAAGTGATGACATCAGAAGAACACTCATTAATACTGTTTTTCAGCAATAATGTTAAAATTAAATTCATAACTATCAACGCGCAACAAACATCTCCAAACTTTTGAACTTCTCTTCTTCTTGACAATTATTTTGGAAAGTTATAAAAATATTGCCAAACAAAAAACGTTCAAAACCCTACAGGTTGGTGTTGGTACACCTAGAGCACCCTACAACCACAACTCTGGAGTGCGTTTAAAAATGGCGCACCCCGGGGTAAGAGTGATACCTAGGCGAACCTCAAGCGTTCAAAAATGAATTAAAGGAAACTCCCTAAGCGTTCAAATAAAGATTCGGGCGCACACTTTGAGTACACTCCTCGTTCCTCGGTCGCGACAGGGGAAAAATTTACCGTCATGCGCAATGTGAAGCAAGCGTGCGAAAATCAGTTTCGATTACTTAATTTCTTATTATTAAATCCGCTGTAAATTCTGTTAAGTAATCAAAATATTTTATTAACCGTTAAATACTAAAATCACTGACAGTGATGACTGATAATATGTACATTTAACTGTAACTTATCCTCACATGACACACCACATGCACACCAAGCGTTCATATACGGTGTGCACTCCACTTTGAAACGTTACAACACCTCGCTGGGTCACACCTCACAGCGGGATATTCATTTTTGAACGCAACCCTGCAGATAATTGGAATTAGATTACAGCTACATTCACTTCGCTCCAATTCAATGTCACAGTAGTCGGCCGTAAATGTCTGTCTCAATTAGAAAACCACCACCTGAATTATGTTGCCAAAAAGAAAATTTCCCCAAATATATTTTGGTTGAAATTGGTTGGTACTTCACGTTGTCACTGTAATTACATGATGTCAGTAATCTGGCGTCAAAATTTGAATTGTCACATTTGCTACTTGCATCAAATTTTTAACTAAATATCAAAAAATGAGGTCACGTTTTTGTATAATTTTTTTTTCACAACTGAAAAATAAGAAATTGGTAATAATGTAGGATATATCTATATATTTTTTGTGTGCCAAATAATCTAAAGAATTAAGAATAATAAGTAAATCCTTGAGAACGAATGCATATGTCATAAATCCAATTTGTATAATTTGTAGTTATTTACATGAACAATTAACATTAGATTTGCAAGTGAAGTCAACTCTTGTCAGATGAAATTTGTAAGTACATAGATTTTAGAACCTTAAATTAGACACTGCTTAAATTAGATGGAAAATTCTATGTTAAGGTTCTAAAATCTGTTTACTTATTAGAGTTGTAATTTAAAAATTACCAACCATGTGATCAAATACTTTTACCCTTTAGAAAGCTATGAAATTATTTATTTAATAATAATATTGGCTAATACGAGTAAAATAGAGCCTTCCAGACTCCAGAGTGTGGAAGTTTTCAATTGTGGTACTTCTACAGCTACTAAATAAAACACAATTTTACATGTAAAAAATTTATTTATTGTAATTTTTCCAACTGTCTTCTGTAAATTTTCATTTGTAATTGATGCTCACGCATCAGTAAATTTCTTTTCAAATTTTCGTTTTGTATTTTCTTTTTAATATAAATTATTCTTAATTTTTCATACATTTAAAATTTTTTTTTTAGTATTGTTTTCCTTTTTTTGTGGATGGGAAGTGGAACCTTGATTAAAACTGGTGGAGGTGAGGAGGGTGCAGTCTGAATTAAGGACTCGGTACATTGTTGGATTCTGGGACTGGGATTTCCATTAAATTTTCTTTTAGCATAATATTACCTAGATTCAACAAGTTATGCATTATTAAAAACGAATAATACTATACAACCATGACTTTATAATAAAGGGAAGGCTCAATATGAAACCACAGAAATGGACTTTTAACTTACAGTCTTTTTCTTTTGGTTTTCCCCTTTTGTCAAATGTGTTTCCGAATTTGTCAAATGACTTTCCAATCTAGGTAGTAGGTAGTAGCGGTAGTAGGCCTGCGGATTGGAAAGTCATTTGACAAATTCGGAAACACATTTGACAAAAGGGGAAAACCAAAAGAAAAAGACTGTGTAAGTGACATAATGTAGCAACTAATTCCTAATCCACTGAAATACAGTTTGTTAAATGGATCTTTTTACGCACGTCATTGACAAACGGCACTATTAAAATCAAGTTTTATAAAGGGTGTTTCCAAATGACCGCAAGATTTGAATTTCGCGACATTTTCTTTTGATCAAAAGTGTTGCTCTAAAAATTTGACTACTGTCAAGTAAACACATCCCGATTATCAGTCATGGAACGTTACACGACCGAACAGCGGATTTTAATAGTGAAAACTTATATCAAAAATGGTAAAAGTTTAGCGCAAACAGTTCGCAGCATGCGTGCAATTTTTGGACGACAAAACGCACCAAATTCTTCAACGGTTAAGAGATTGATCGAGAAATTCAATCGAACGGGCTCGGTTGTGAACGAGAAATCATCAGGTCGTCCTCGGTCAGGCCGGTCCATTGAAAATATTGCCTTAGTGACTCAATGGACCGATCAACAGATCAGAAATTTAAAATAAAACAAAGTTCGTTTACGTGTCACGATCGCCCGTAATTATGATTGAAAATCAAAACGCTTCTATTACAATCGCTTTGGCGCGAGAGACAAATAATACTCCACAGTTTCCTAAATTCGTTAGACCTGAAATATTTATACCAGCAACGACAAATGTAATTAAATTTATAAAAAATTATGAAAAATGTGCTAATAATAATAACTGGTCAAATGAACACAAAATAAATTTTTTCGGTTCATTTCTTCATGGAGCTGCAAATATTTGGTATATTAATTATCTTTCATCAGGCGAAAATAGTAATAAAAATTGGGACGACATTATTCGTGATTTTAAAAAAGAATTCTGTGCGACTTCTTATATTCGCGAAATAAAACTTCGTTTATTAAACCGAAAACAAAAAGAAGACGAAGACGTATTAAAGTATATGTACGATATTTTAGAAATGTGTAACGATTTGAATCCAAATATGCCATTTGAACAAATTTTGGATTATTTTGAAAACGGACTACATCCCATCTACGTAACTCAATTTTCTTTAATGTCAACTACCGATATGACATTAAAATATTTTAAAGCAGTTGTAGAGAAATTAAGTGAAAGACGAAAACGGGCTATGGCTTCGTATTTAACGAATCCTGAATTATTTTTTCAAGGTAATTATACGCCCAGTGCATCGTTTGCACAATTTGCATTCGCCGCTCGGTCTAATCTAAATAACCGCGCGCGCAAAATCAAGGCCACCTGTTTCATTTGTAAAATGTCGGGTCATCTTTCTTATACGTGTTATTATAAACAATCGAATGGGATAAATAATAATTCACGAGAATTTGACAATAACCGGCTGCATGCTAAACAGTTTGTTAGAGAACAAGCTTTTTCTTCGCAATGGTTTCGTTTTAATAAAAAACAAAACCAACATGTTGCGTTACTAAACCCGAGACAACGTTTCCCAGTAAAGTCTGGATTCACCTCGGAAAATCGGAAAAGTAGCCTCTATGATTTTCCATCGTCTGGAATAGTAACTATTCCTGCTGTCTTATTTAAAAAGACATTAAATGTTATTGTTGATACAGGTGCGCTAAATAACGTAATTAGTTCGCAATATGTTAAATATTACTCTGCCTTAAAAAAGCCGCTTTATATAGTTACGGCCGGAAACGAAAAGATTAAAGTAATCGGTAAAACGGTAATAAAGTTAAAAATTTCTAAAGAAATTTTTCCGACAGTAGTATTAGTAGTTCATGATCTTCCGAAACCTTTAATTCTCGGAACACATTTTTTAAAGCAATACGATGCAGTAATTAATTTCCCCCGTAATTACCTCGAACTTTGTGGAAATATACGCGTTCCCTTTCTGAACAATACCAATAATTTAAACAATTTCTTTTTCCAACCACTATCACATCACATACGCAGTTCAGGCGTTCCTAATGAAACCGTTAAAATAAAAATACCACTTAAGAGTGATATTACGTTAAAACCTAACGAATCGCAGTTTGTGGAAATAAATTCGACAACCACAACCTTCCCAAAAAATTTAAATTCGTATAATTTTGTTCCTCGCGAAGATTTTTTACTTTCAAAGCATGTCATAATAACAAAAAATCTATTTTTTGTTGACCAAAGTGCAATGCTTGAATTGACAAATATAGGAAATATTCCTTCAAAATTGTTTGCAAATACCACGGTTGGTTATTTAGAAAAGTTATGTCAACCTAACTCAAAAAATAAAACACATTCAAAAAATTCTGCAAACACTTCAAATTCTGAAGTTTTTGGCCAATTCGGTTTACTGAAAAATTATACATTACCTTCGCATTATAAACGTAATTTTGCTAAGGAGGGAGGGAAGCTAAGTGTAAATAAAAATTTCGAAAAACTTCGTATGTTTAATAAAAAAGAACAATTCAAAAGGGATAATATTACTTTAAATCACTGCAAATTTCAAGGAAATAATTTCACAAATTATAAGTCTTCTCAGACGCGATTACAACCAAAGAAAAACGATGTGACTTTAGAAAAACAAAATTTAGCTGTTCTGAATGTTGTTTCTGAAAACGTTAAACGATCACAAAATAAAGCTAAAATGAGGTACGACAAATGTGATCGTCAGACAGAATACAATAAAGGCGCTAATGCAAAAAATTTCACTTCGAAACGTAAAATTGGTAAAAGTGAAAAATTATTTTTACGTCGGGTTGGACCAAATTTTATTCCAAAGGAACAGATGGTTGTAGATTACATTGTTCGAAAAGGTCCAGATAAAAATTCAAAAACGGATGTAGAACATGCAAGCAGAATAAGAGCGTATTATAAATCACGGCAGTCTCCACAAAACTAAACTATTTGTTCTTAAATTTATTTATACATAAAGGAATACAAATTTATGTTTTTTTTTATGTTCCAGAAATTTCTCGATAGTCATCAATTTTTGATGTACCAATGCAGACCTCAGCATACATTTAATTAACATATTTTTAATGATGAATTTTTACACATATGATTTCAGATCTACATATGCAACAACTCGATCACCAGTGGTAATTACAAAAGCCTATCTATGCAGTTGCAAAACTGACAGGCCGATAAACAATTTAAAGAATTCTTTATATAAACATTTTGTTTATATTTCTGCTAACCCATAATTTATAACGGTATACCGAAGAAAATGAATTAAATTCTCAATAATTTATTAATTTAATTCAGCTGAATTTTACGAGTTTGCAAACCTTAAAATTACATTTAGTTGCTATGAAACATCATGACATATATTGATTAATTTATATAACTTTTAATATAATGTGTTACTTTTAAGTTTAAGTTCTATCCAACCACGTGTGAGATGGGCCCTAATCGCTACGTGCTCGGATAATCTACTGTCACTAGTTTTAAATAAGAGGATAATCTACTGTCACTAGTTTTAACTAAGAAATTGCATATTGTGCACAAAACACCCAAGAACCGGTTCCAAATTTTAAGTTTCACCTAGGTATCAATTATTTTTGTATAAAGTTAAAAGTTATGATAAAATATTTGTATACTTATATATTTTCGACTTCTTGCCTGCCTTGCTATATTTTTCGTAACCTGAATTCAATTCGTTTCGGGATTTTATTAATTTATTACGTGCACGTCAGACAAGAAAGTTACCCTCTAGTTTTGTAGTTAAGTTAATTATTGATAATTTATAAAAATTATAAGTTACTTCATATATTTGTATTTAATTTTTTTTTTGTAATTTAATGAATTACTTATGTAATTTTTTTTTTGTAAATTGTATGTTGCCCTCACACTTTTTATTTTTAAAATGTAAAACTTATAATTTCGTAAGTTCCCAGAGTGACCTCCATCTGCTGCTGTGAAAATCTCTGTCACCAGCACTAACGAAGAAATGTTAAGAAAACGGTCAGCCAACAAAATGGATACGTCGTCTTCACCGACTACACCCCTACATTGGTTGTGTCCAATGACCGTCCACAATGACCGAGACTACTTGTCACCTACGACGCACTAACTGACCCACACCACTCAGCTGGTCCTGAACCTTGCAACCTGAGCAACCTAAGTCCAGAGAACCATGGCCGTTCTTCACGCATTCCAAAAGGCAGTTCTTTTACGCATCCATATGGACGACACCTTGGTAGCATTTCCAAGATCTACACCACCAGCCTTTCGAAACTGTCCATTCCAAGCAAAATATCCCTTCGAACATAGGATGCAACCACATCTGTTTTCTAATTATTTATGGAAGCAGCCTTCGTACCTGACGTCTACAAAAGAATTGGAGCAACGCAACCCCAAATAACATGAACTTCCTGGTAAAAACTTCAAACCAGCCCGGAAGATACTACAAGAGAAGTCCATCAAGATTTGCACCCTTTAGCGCAACAGGAACTCAGTAACCTACCCTCACATTTGCCTATGTACCAAATTTTTTTTTGCGAGGGGGGAAAATGTAACTGAGATAAGAGAACCCGCAAAGATGTACAGCTGATTAAATTAAGTAAACATAAAAACTATAATGTAAACAAAAAGATGCCTCCGTCGTATGACTCACCCGAAGTGCAGGAAACAGAACACCTGCAAGAAACGCGCATCGTGTGCAAAAACTATGATTCATCTACGGGAAAAATCCAGCGAGGAATTACAACTTTCAAGGCAACAATTGACGTCACAAAACCCCTATAAAAGCCGCTAGAGTGAACGCTAGATTAGTATTAGAAAATATCTCTTCAGAGTGTCATGTAAGACTAGTTGTCCTTTTAGTGCCCCGAAATGTAAGTGAAATGATTGTTAGATAATCTGTTGATAATAAATGTTTTGTTATATTAAGCTATGTCCCTAGTTTCATGTTACTCTAAAAATTACCGTAACATTATTACTTAAGTAATTTCACTGTTCAAGACATCCGTTGGCATATTGAATAAAGTGAAATTGATAGTATTTGTCCCACATGTGTATTTTTAGATTGAACAAATTGTACGTTTTCATATTTATGGCAAAATAAAAAAACATATTGCAATCTGCTGAAGATATCTAATTATTGTAAGAGAAACTCAACATTTGGTCCTCCAAGAAAAATTCTTACAGAGTGGTTAATCACATTTTACACGACAAGGCCTAATTATTTTGGCATTCATTAAAAATTTATATTTTTTGAATTAACCTGCTCATTACAAATGATCAAGGATTACTTACATTTTCATCTGCAGCCTCCTTTCGGGTGTGCCCTTTTAAATTCTCATATAAATGTTTTAATTGTTCAGCTGATCGTGGAACCATATTTTGGCAATTAAATTCTTCTGCTATTTTCTTCCAGGTGTCGGTTTTTGTTTTTACAGAAACGGCATTTGTTCTTTTATTTTCTATAATGTTATTATACGTAGAAAATAAGGAAGGGAAGGTTGAGGGATAAACTTGGAGAAAGGTATTAGTAAGTATAGGAAAACAAAAATGGCGATAGATTATATTATCCTAAAATTTGGTTACACTTTACATTTACATTAAACTGGCTAAACTTTTACTGCAAAGTAGTGATGGTAAGACCCGGTTCTTTTCTGTGAACCGGGTCACACCAGGTCACTAATTCATATGACCCGTTCCTAAAGATTCGTTCATATGAACGAGATAATGATTAGCGACGCGACATTGCTCATCCGGCTCGTGGTTCATTGTCGCACAAGTGCAGTTCACCATGGCGGAATTGTGTAGTGGACGTGGAAACCTGGAAACGAAATAACTATTGAAACGAAAATCATTTCGGTTTCATTTCATATTATTGTTCAATTGTTTTCGTTTCGCATGTACCGGTCGTGAATAACTTTTTTGTGTTATTACCTATTCACCTATTCAGTCGCGAATCATTCAATATATTCAGTTCATCCGGCATGGCACCTATCATACATATATATTTTAAATTAGGGTCATATGAACGATAGGATCACAGAGAGTGATTGAATCGCTCACAGGTCATCGGGATGATTCGATCATGAACGACACATCACTACTGCAAAGTAATAATTTCTATGGACATGTAGTTAAATTCGAACTGACAATTGGTACAAGAGTATAACTTTTGCAGTACTAGAATTTTGGCTCAAATTATCTTTCTGCCTATTTATAAATACAATTTCAAATCTTAAACGTAGGTATTTTTGTTCAAGTTTACATCCTGTGTGCACTTAGTAAATGTACTTTAAGAGATACTTACGATTTTACTAACTGCAGGAGCTGTTCTTTTTCAAGTGCACTAAAGTTAGCGCCTCTCTTTCTTTTATCCATTTTTAAAAACTACTAACTGCGAGCTGTGTACACGGAGAAAAATAAATTCGTTGAATTGGCCATTTTTATGTTAAATATTTTGTTGAATCATTCACTATTTAACTATTTAACCATGAAAATGGTAAAATCAACGCATTATTTTTATCCGTATATCTAGTTTCCAGCCGAGTTTGAAGTTTGAATTTCTAACCTTAAACAAACTACACTTGAAGTGGACTGGTGGACTTGACGCACAGACTTAAAATAACAATAAACGCGCGCAATTTTTCGATGTTGCCAAACGTAAACTCCAATTAGTAAATCATAGATTAACTTAATTTTGACTTAATAGTTTTTTGTTCTGTGAAACAGCGTTAGATTTTTAACACTGATTAAACTTAACGGTTGATTAGTTAATCAACACTTAAACAAATCTTTGTGAAACCGGCCATTACTTACTTATTTGTTAGTCAACATCATTTACTTTGAATTTAGGAGTAGTTGGTCGGTATAAGGACATTATATCGACCAACTACTCTTAAATTCAAAATTTACTGAGGGCACCATTTTGGATCAAATCATTTACTTTATTATCGTTACTTGCTACTGAAAAGTATGTACATATTCAGAATTAAAATTCGGTTCGCGGTTGTTTATCAACCTTGACTTTATTTGTTATTGACCGTGAACTCATTATCTTATTGTTGCCCTGAAGCCGAAAGTCGACGGATATCAGTTAAACGAAAACCACCCACAGCGTCTCTTATCAGTCAGCTGACGATTCAAAAGCAAACCAAGAATGTTTTGACTTTCACTCACTAAACAATTTTAATTAGGATGCATAAATTGTTGCGTAAGTGAAAAGTTATTTAAATGCAATTGCAAGTCGCGACATTAATAACGGGAATTAAAAAATTTAAAAAAAGCTTCTCGTCTTCAACAATAGATGGCGCTGCTAGAGTCGTCTCATTTTAACAGGCTCTAAAAACGTTTAACAATCTTCCTGTAATTAAATGAACGCTAAAATACGAAACAAAATAAATTTTATGCAGTTACAGTTTTTGGATATTAAAAAAAATAAAATAAAAATAGATTATCTGTATAATTGCACTTTCTAACTACTAGATGTCAACAATAGATGGCGCCGATGAAATCTCTACACGAACTCTACTCCTCGTTTTATTACATTTTGGAAACTTTTCAACAATACACGGCGCTTCTCCCTTTATTAAATTTTGAAGACTTTGTCAATTTGCACGTGACGTCAATGAAACAAAAGTAAATAATTAAATAATAAAAAAAAAGTATTCTGCAGTTAAAGCACCGTTTCTCAATGATATTAAGAAAAATAGATTATCTGAATAATTCTATTCGCTAGCTTCTAGTTTTCAACAACAGGTGGCGCTTGTCCGAGTCTTCTCCCTTTATTGAATTTTGAAAACTTTGTCAATTTGCGCATGACGTCAATGAAATGAAGGTAAGTAACAATAAAAACCGATTATGTCCGATTGACTGATTGATTGTAAAGGTAATTTTAGAAAATAAAATAAAACAAGAACGCCATCTATTGAGGAGTAGCGCTTTTTCTGCTCAGATTTGTTTACAATATAAAAACGAAATTAAATCAATTTTAATTTTTTGACAAATAGTTATTATTGTAATTTTTCTAATTAACTATCAAGGAAATAAAAAAAAACGCCCAATGCAAAATGAGCGCCATCTCTTAGCGTAATGCATACTTTTTCTTATACCTGGACTGCTTGTAAAGATAATTTGAAAAATTTAAATAAAGTAACAATGCCATCTACTAAGGAACATAATTAAATTTAATGATGCAAAAATAAAAATTAAAAAAAAATTGGCTTCAGCACTTTCAACAACAGATGGCGTTGGTGGAATATTTTCATTTTTTAATAAATTGTGAAAACGAGAAAGTTTTACAACTTGTCATAATTAAAAAAATTAATTAAAAAAAAAGAAAACTTTTTTGAAGTTGAATAATTATTTTCGAAAATAGCTCCATCCAGTTGAAACCAAGAGCTTCTTCGCAAGTTCAAAGGCAGGCTGTCAAGAAAATCTTCTACTACAGTTCGTAATAAATGTAAGTAACGCTCCGACGTTAACACGCCATAATGGTAAAATTTTCCGTTTTTTGGAAATAACTCTAAAACGGTTTGATTTAGGTATAGGAACATGTAATACCACTTTGTGCCAAATTTTATCACCAATTTGATTACGCAACGAAAACTCTGGCATTTCATTTGAAAAAATCGATCTTTTTACATTTTTAACTCTTGATGAAAAGTATAAATTTAAGAATTATTCTCAGGCAAAGATGTTTATTTTAAAGAATACCTACGATAAAGGGATCTTTAAACTACAAACTTAATTAGATTTCAATTTTCTATCTCGTTTCAAATAAGAGTTACAGCCCATTTTGAAAACGTCAACCACCTGCCACGATTTCGGAAAATGATTTTTATCTCAAAAACTGTAATAGACAGACATGGTATGGTTTCAGTAAAAAAAGATTGAAAATTATGATTCCCATCTAAAAGTGTAAAAATAAATAGGGTGTTCCATTTAAAATAACAAAGTAGATGGCGACTTCCGGTATAACCGGAAGTGCTAGACATCTGAAAATATTTTAGCTGAAGAGAACGCAATCACTTGTATCTAATTCTAAATGTTCAAGTTTCTAATTTGGCCAGAACCCCATAAACTTCTAATGAAAGGTCTCGCTGGGACACCCTGTATATTGAGCCACAAACATGACAAATAATAGCATATTACATAACGAGAGTTGTAAATAGCAAATTATGCACGATGGAAAAGTTGCGCATGAGCCGCGCAGCGGCGAATGCAAGTAATTCCACAAGTGCGTAATTGCTTTACAACTCGAGTTTTGTACTATACTTTATCTACGACCACAAAAATTACCTTATTATTCAAGTTCAAAATAATCAGCAATGACACTTGCAATTTCGACGACTGTCAATCTAATGCGATGCGGCTACGTAGATCTAACCACAAATGTGCGTTGTGCGTTTTTCTTACTTTACGCACGGCGTTTGTAAACACCGTGTTTGTTTTTTATTGTGAAAGTAAAAGCCGAAGGACCATTTTTGCAAAGTTATTGCACACAAAGAAACTATAATGATGTCGGTACGCTAACACACAAGTTCATTCTTGCCTTGTTGGAAACCCCCTTTCTTTGCGCATGTTCTCCTTCAGTCGGTAATACAGGTTGCGCATGACAAGCTTTACACTAACATGAAATATGATAACTCTTGATGATAACTGACGGCTTGCGACATCTGTTAACGCGCAACCATACCCCACGCCTTGAAAGACGGTCTTTCAACACAGAAAAGTTACTTCAAAGTTCTTCGATAGGCAAAGGACACACACTGGAAAGCGGTCTCTTCATTTCTCCTCTGGATGTTTTCAAGGTAGCAACTCTTGGAACGTTGTCGGAACCGTAGTGAAGATGCGTTATATTCGCCATCGGCCACTTTAATGGTGGTGAATTGTCATCCTTGATGACCACTAGATCACCGACCTTGGGCAGTTGAGTTGAACGTTTCCACTTGCTACGGTTTTGCAGATCACTGAGGTACTCTTTTCGCCACCGCGCCCAAAAATGTTGTTGAAGCTTCTGGATTTGGCGAAATGACGAAAGTCGATTGGCGGGTACGCCAGTGACGTCTTGATTCGGTGTTGTAAACAAAGGTCTTCCAATAAGAAAATGTGCTGGGGTGAGTGGAGTCAAGTCATCAGGATCGGTTGAAATTGGACTTAAAGGACGGGAGTTCAAAATGGACTCAATTTGCGCAAGAAGTGTCTACATTTGCTCAAATGTTAAGTGAGCATTGCCCAAAACTCTTTTCAGATGGTGTTTGACGGACTTAACCCCTGATTCCCATTGACCTCCGAAATTGGGTGCACGGGGCGGAATAAAATGCCAATATATCGCATCTTCAGCTAAATTTTTTGAAATTTGACCCTCAGAGTCCTTCAAAAACTTTCTAAGTTCCTTGCTGGCTCCCACGAAATTCGTACCATTATCCGAGTAGATGTGCTTTGGTTTACCGCGTCTAGACATGAAACGTTTTAAACTCATTAAAAAGCATTCGGTAGTCAAATCGGTTACAAGTTCGATATGAACGGCTTTCGTGGAAAAGCATAAAAATATGCAAACGTAGCTTTTTGTCAAACGAGCACCTCTACCAATTTTATTTTTTATGAATAAAGGGCCGGCGTAATCTACGCCTGTGACAGTATATGGGAGACTTGGAGAAACTCTGTGCCGTGGAAGGTCGTCCATTTGTGGTTGAATCTGAGGTTTTGGATTCGCTTTGAAACACTGCATACAGTTTCTGACTGTTTTTCTGGCTAAATTTCTTCCCTTACTGTATAAAGCAACTGCTGTGGACCACAATGCAACAAGGCCTTATGTAAACGATTGAAAAGTAGCTTAGTGGAGTAATGATTTCCATTTAACAACATTGGATGGATTTTGTTGTAGCTGAGCGCAGCGTGACGCAATCTGCCACCAACTCTTATTATGCCCTCATCATCCTTGAAAGGATTTAAGAGGAATCCTACAAAGTTACCCCTCAGAAGTTCGCATTTTACTATCCCTACTTTTTGCTACGTTAAGGGGAAATATTTGTGATATTATGATTGGTTGGTTGGCAGTCGCCTGCCGACCATGCGGCTATTGAAAACCACCAACATTAGTTGCTTAGAGCTATCTCTGTTCAACACATATTGCGAAAGAACGATAATAACTCTTGCGTGTCGGTGGTTCCGTCATCATAAGCAACTTACTAGGCTGCGTTCGGTCATAATGTTCAATATTCAACGGGTTCAGAAATACACATGCATGTACATAATTATATTCAAATACTTACACATTTTTTACGGTAAATTGTAATAAGACGCAATTATCGTTCAAAGTAGACTTTATTTTTAATTGCACGTATGCGTCGTATAATAGAAAAGAAACAAGTAGTTATCTATATTTGTAAAATATTGAAGAGGATTGAAGCTGCAACACCAAAAATTTTACGTATAATCCTATTTCATGCCCATGCGAAATTTTAATATTACCTGCAGCTCAACAGTGTAATGAAATTCATTATTTTATTTATTTAAATTGTAAACATGGGTAAATTAAACTCCATTAACAAGAAGGTCACATATAGGAAAAGAAAAATCGGCGATAAATATATAAATGTAAATATGTATCTACATATATTTTTTCGAAAATTGTTAAAAAATGTTGATAATTAAGTACATGACAAACATCATGACGCGAAGTGACTGTTTTTTGTTTGCAAAACGTAAAAGTCTTTTGCACTGGCGTCACATCTTTTGGTGTCATCGGAACGCCAGTGTCGTTTACTATAAGATAAATGAAATAAATTTTTCAAAAATTTACGATGATATAAACATAGATGTAAATCTGCAAGGTTTGGATATTACAAAAGAAATGGTTGAGTATGTAGTAGTCGAAAAAATATTTTTCGCCTAACATATGTGAAAGTAACTCGTATTAACCCTAAAAATGTGACGGATAGTAATGTTTATCTGCCCTAGGGCTGCTAAACTCATAACAACACGATTTATAGTTCGTAACCTAGCAACACATTGACTTTCATTTGCGCGCTTTGACATTTCACAGAATTTTTCATTAAACGTCAGTTTTAAACAAAGTTTGAATTTGATTTAGGGCTAAGCGAAAAACAGTTCTGTGTCACGCACGCAGAAACGCATTAGCAGCCCTTAGATATGAGCTGCCCTCGCTTCGCTTCGCTCGCTCGTGCAGCTCATAGCCGCGGGTTGCTAATGCTCACTTTCTACCCCTGTGACACAATATACTATATATGTACCACGGCAGCAAAGTGTCTCTATCGACCTCGTTTGCTTGCTCATAAATGGTACATAAATAACTATTAAATCCAGAATGTAAAAATATTTCGCATCTTGCAATTTTTGATTGAAGAAAAGGCCACAGTTTAAGAAAATATCAAAAAAGTTTATTTCTTTTGAAGCCGATATGAAGTTGGCAATAACTTTCAGCAATAAAAAAAATTCTAAAATAATACCAAAACAGTTTCAGTATTTATGTATTAGTATAAAAATCTACTAATTAAGTAATATTCAATAACTTAAAATGAATATTTTTAGAAATTGATTCCAATTAGTTTAACATGTATAGTATGCAAAATTTTAGAAAAACTTCTGACGAACTATCTTCAATATTTTTGTGATAAACATAATATTATTAAAAGAAATCAACATGGTTTTAGAAAACATTTTTCCTGTGTTACTCAACTGATAAATTTTCATACTGAATTGGCAGAAATAATTGATGATAAGGGACAGGTAGACGCAATTTTCATCGATTTTACAAAAACCTTTGATAAAGTTCCTCATGATTTTATTATAAGAAAATTACAAAATTTGGGGTGTGATATGCGAGCTGTAAAATGGATAAACGAATATCTTAAGGACAGGAAACAGAGAGTTAGAATAAATAATATCTACTCATCTGAGCTGACTGTCATTTCTGGAGTACCTCAAGGTAGTGTGATCGGACCAATATTATTCATTATATTTATAAATGATATTTCACAAAATTTAAGTTGCGAAACGAAATTATTTGCTGATGACTGCGTTATTTATAACAAAAGAAAAAATACATAAGATTGGATTTTACTCCAGAAAGATTTAGACAAAATTCATATGTGGTGTGACGAAAATAAAATGGAAATTAATACAAAGAAATGTGTTGCAGTATCGTTTGGTATTACAAAATTATTTCAGACCCATTCATACAAATTAGAAAATGAATTACTAACATATAATGATACGTGTAAATATCTAGGAGTGACCTTTAGAAATGATTTAAATTGGAGTAGTCATATTCAGAATATCTTCAAAAAAAGCTTATAAATCACTATATTGCATTAGAAGAAATCTTAAAGACTCTGGAAAACCTGTACTTAAAAAAGCTTATATGACATATATCCGTCCCAAAGTTGAGTACGCACACGAAGTTTGGGATCCGCACCAACAATATTTAATTGAAGATCTAGAAATATTGCAGCATAAAGCAGCTCTTTATGTTATGAATGACCATAGAACAACTTCATCTGTTTCACGCATACTAAGGGAATTAAATTGGGAAACTTTATCTTCTAGAAGACAAGAAGCAAGATTAAAATTATTTTGTTATATTCATTTCAAAGTTGATTCGATGCACAATTTTCTAACTAAATTACAAATAAATGATTCGAGCACTAGAAAAAATCATAAATTCATCTATAAAATTCCATTTTCGAAAACTAACAATCATAAATTTTCTTTTTTTCCGAAAACAATTCAAGATTGGAATAATTTAAGTGGAACAAATTTGAAAAAATTAATTGAAAATTGTGCAAAGAAAATAAAAGTTAGGACGTAATTTTTAAAATGCAAATTTTAAGTATTATTAATGTTATAAAACGTATTAGTTGTTTATTTAATGTTTAAGTTTGTATATTAGACCACTATATACGATGTACTGTACATCTAATTATATATATAAATAAAATAAAAATAAAATTGACCTATCAAGTAATGTTGCGCGAGGCGTACTCAACTTTTTCAAAAATGACAGCGTTGTCTTATTTTTAAATCAAATATTTTTAGACGAAAATAATCTATCAATAAGGGGCTTTTGATAGTGTAAAAACAAAAAGGGATATATTTTTTGTTCGGCCACAATTAAATCTTAAACTTTAGTTCCGCATACTCCGACGCGCACTTCGTTTTTCTCAAAAATGACAGCGTTGTCTTATTTTAAATGATATGTTTTCAGACGAAAAAATCTATTAATAACGGGTTTTCGATAGTGTAAAAACAAAAAGAGACATATTTTTTGTTCGGCCACAATTAAATCTTAAACTTTAGTTCCGCAGGACGCGGGTTTCGTTTTCTCAAAAATGACAGCGTTGTCTTATTTTTAAATCAAATAAAGAGGCGTTTAGTACTGTAAGCATTGTGTATCTTTTTATTTTCAATTACATACTTATTTTGAACAAGTTTTCAAATCACCTTAGATTTTCGATGTCCTGGAGTATGCGGAATGAAAGTTTAAGATTTTATTGTGGCCGAACAAAAAATATATCCCTTTTTGTTTTTATATTATCGAAAGCCTAGTTATTAATAGATTACTTTCGTCTATAAACATTTGATTTAAAAATAAGACAACGCTGTCATTTTTGAGAAAAACGAAGCGAGAGTCCTACTATACGCGGAGCTAAAGTTTAAGATTTAATTGTGTCCAAACAAAAAATATGCCCCTTTTTGTTTTTACACTATCGAAACCCCGTTATTAATAGATTATTTTCGTCTAAAAATATTTGATTTAAAAATAAGACAACGCTGTCATTTTTGAAGAAGTTGAGTACGCCTAACGCAAAATTACTTGATAGGTCAATTTCGAATCAATTTCTAAAAATATTCATTTTAAGTTATTGAATATTACTTAATTATTAGATTTTTATACTAATATATAAATACTGAAATTGTTTATTTTTGAAAGTTATTGCTAACTTCATTTGAACTTCTTTTCTAATTCTATTTAAATGTACATTTTTATGTTTTTACTATTTCGCTTCTAATACACATAAGTTGATTCAAACACAAAATTACAAAAAAAAGAAAAAAACGTAAGTGTCCCACTTCAAATTTTTAAGGAGTGCATTTAAATAAATAACGAGAAAAAGGAGTTGATGCAAAAGTTAGTTACACAAAATAATGTTTTACACAAAAAAGTTGTACGTCAGAATAGGCAAAACGATGATTCTATAAAAATGTAATTTTCCTAGTGATGTAATTTAGCCGGCTAAAAATACCTTTTTCTCCAACTGTGGAAAAAGCCGTACCTTTGAATACTATTCACAGATAGTGAAGTTGATCTTTTCTTGACTAACAAGAAATGTACTTGTTGCTAGACCTCAGTGTATGTATAAATAAATATTAAAATACCAAAAACGTACTGGAAAAAGCAGTGCACAAACTTAAATATGTTTAAATTTCCCGCCTTAATCCTATCTGAGATCATGCGCAATAACCCCTAAAAAATCGGAACGCAAAATATATTCTCAGGCCGTGAAAAAAGATCACGTGATTGTCTAGTTTGTTACCGCCCCCAGCTCTTAAGGTGGGGAGAATATATTCACGCCTTACAGAAATAATTCACTAAAAACATACAAATCGGGCGACTTCATAACTTAATTATGGTTACATATTTTTAAAAGCTGTTTTCACTGATTTGTTAACAAAACTTCAATCTACAAAGTGACCAACGCGTTTTTCAAAATTCGATCTGGAAGTATTTTTACTATCGCTTTAAAATTCAACTACAATTTTTCAATGTTAATTATTTTTTTCTTAATTACCAGATGTTGATAGAAAAATTTCCTGTGGTCACTTTGTAGCGCTAGTTGTCGGGTATATAGGAAAAAAAAATGAATTAATTATATTCAGAAATAAAGTCTCTATGAATTCGCCCGTTTTAATGGTTTTCGTATATGGAGTTATTTCGTAAGATTGCTCTTAAGTTAGCATATTTTTTCTCAACAATAGGTGTATTCTTTCGATCTGAAGGAAGTGAATGGATTCAACTGAACAAACTGAAAGTGAATAAATATTCAGTTCACTTTCACTTTCGAACTGATCAGCAAGATTATTTGTGCAGTAAAAACTGAATGTAATAACTATGAATGAATATTTCGTTCACTTTCACTTTCCAACTGATCGGCAAACTTATTTGTTCAGTAAAAATTGAATGTAATCACTTATTTCAAAAGAGTAGGGGAACTGAACACAAACGAGAAAATACGATCAAATTGAATATTTTCACTTTTGCTGATCGCATTCACTTCGTTCACATCGAAAGAATACACCTAATATTCCACTCCGAGGGAAATGACTCACATTGAGAAAGCTTAACGAGAATTTTGGTTGCTTGTGAGATCTCTTTGACGGTAAGTTCGAGACTATCATGTTTATCTCTTTCTATAGCAGATCGACAATTGTTTATGAAACGAAAACAATATGCTAGAACACGCTCTGCTACGGTGAGGTTGGAAAAATCGAAGAATGAGATGTCATTATCTTGATGGAGATGTGCCATAAGACTTTGAGGCGAAATGTTCGATTCAGATTTGATTTCTGGAAGATCTTGTAGTTTGCACCTTTCCCAATTGGATTTTGGCCAGTATTCAGAATTTTACTGCAGCCATTTTGGGCCATGCCACCACAATTTCGAATTTAGTAGCGAACTAGGGCTCATCCCTCGAGAAACAATGTCTGCGGGATTGTCCTCAGAGCATATGTAACGCCAAAGGTGTGGTTCAGTCAGAGCCTGTATCTCAGCAACTCTGTTAGATACAAAAACCTTTAACTGATGAGGAGATGTATGAATCCAATCTAGAACAACTGTTGAGTCTGTCCAATACGTACAAGAAGAAAGCTGCAAATCTAAAATTTTCGTAGTCTTATTGACCAAGCGAGCGAGGATCAGTGCTCCACACAGCTCTAATTTAGGGATAGTCAGGGTTTTTAGAGGAGCTACCTTGCTTTTGGCACACAAAAGATTCACACAGACGTTTCCTCTCGTATATTCGGAGCGAATGTATAAGCAAACACCGTATGCTGCATTGCTTGCATCGCAAAAGGCATGTAACTGAAGACCTTTTGGTTCTGCACAAATGACATGTCGAGGTATATTAAGAAAATTCAAATGTGAAAGATCCCTTTGAAGACCTTCCCACTTATTGAGAATTTTCTCAGATACTGGTTCGTCCCAAGATAATCCTTCTTGCCATAAAGCTTGCAAAATAATTTTGGAAATGATGACACATGGCGATAGCAAACCTAAGGGGTCAAATATCTTGGAAATGATTGAAAGGATACTACGTTTAGTAACTTCCTTTTCTGAATGAGCAACAGAATAGTGCAAGTTGTCTGAACTAGGACACCAAACTAAACCTAAAGTTTTCGTTCTATCACGTGATCCAAAATGAATGTCGCTTTGATCCGAATTTGGAGATAAGGATGATAGCACATGAGGTTCATTTGATACCCACTTTCGTAACTTAAACTTCCCTTGTTCCAATATAGAAGCAATTTCATTGGAAAACTGAAGGGCTGACTCAAGATTATCAAATCCTGTAAGCAGATCATCGACATAGAAATTTTTGTCAATCATACTTGACGCTTGAGGATATTCAGTCCTGTTTTCGGATGCTAACTCATGAAGACATCTTATCGACAAAAAGGAGGCCGAAGCCGTACCGTATGTTACGGTATTTAATTGGTACACATCAAGAGGTAGTGAAGAATCGTTTCTCCAAAAAATACATTATAGAGATCTTTGATCAGGGGTGACCAGTACTTGACGGTACATTTTTTCGATGTCGGCTGTAACAACAATAGGATGAACACGAAAACGAACAAAATAGATCTTCTTGGATAACAGGGCCTACCATCTGTAGGTCGTTGAAACTGTATCCTGTTGAGGATGGTGCTGAAGCATTGAAAACAACTCTCAGCTTCTAAAAATTGCCTTTTAGCGTTTTCCTGTGAATCACCTAACTTTGAAATAGGCTCCTTAAGTGGTATGGTGACAACAAATCGACCATCTTCATTGCGAGTAGTGTTTATTTGGAAATGTTCTTCACAAGCTAGCTCCATAGAAGATAATGGAACCTTGAAATCAACCTCTTCTGTTTCCCAGAATTTGGAAATTTCATTGCGAATACCTGAATCATCGACAGTACCAACAAAATAACATTCATCGGCACTCGCTCTATGTTGTGGAATGAAACCTGCTACGATATAGCCTAACTTAGTTTTCTGCAAGATGGGCATGTTTCGGCCAAGCCGTATGCGTCCAATGCATAACAATTCGTAGAAAAGTTCTACACCAAGGAGAATGTCAATCTTTGACGGTTCATGAAACTCAGGATCAGCAAGTTTGATTTCTGCAGGAAGGCTCAGCTGTGACGAATCTAACTTAACACTTGGTATCAAACCACAAATGTTATCAACTTCAAAACATAAAATTTCTGCAGTGAAATCGGTACGTAAGGATTTCAAGGAAATTCTGCATTGATTGTTGATGCGAGAAGTTGCTTGACTGATACCCTTTATTGACAAATTAACTGGATAAACATCCAATTTAAATTTCTGCCGGCAATTTCTTGTGAGAAGATTTAACTGAGAACCGGAGTCGAGCAATACCCTCACCGTGTGATAGTTGTTATGGCAATCAAGAACTTGAACCAATGCGGTGGAAAGCAAAACTCTTGGTTCTTTGGTAGGTAATGTACAACAGGCTAACTGTACGATTGGAGTTTTGTCACTAGATTGATGATCAAAATGTAACATTGAATTGTGTTTGGCGTTGCATTTCCTACTATTGCCCGATTTGCAAGTTTTGGCGAAATGTCCAGGTTTTAAACAATTGATACACAATTTGAGTGCTTTAACCTTTTCCTGTCTTTTGTCTGCAGTTAAATTTTGAAATTCATTACATTTGTAAAGAGACTATTCACCTTTGCACAAAATGCATGAATCGACAGATGCCACAAATGTTTTGACAGTCTTTGTTTGTGATCGAATTTTGATTTTGTTAAATGACTTGTCTGTATTACTTATTTCGATAGACTCGAGTATATCCGCTTTGCTTTGCATGAACATTTTCAAACTATTGAAACCTTTGTCCTTTTCAACAGATTTGTGTTTATTCCACTCATGGATTGTTACGTCGTCTAATTTTGAACAAACTAAGAAAATAATCAAAGTGTCCCAATGTTTGACTGGTTCGTTTAATGTTTCTAAAGCCCTTAGATGTTTTACAACGTTATCAATTAATTGCCTTAGTTTTTTAGATGATTCTTCTTTAATGCATTCTAAATTGAATAATGCTTTCAGGTGATTATTGATTAAACGATCAGTGTTATTATAACACTCACATATCGCGTTCCATGCTATGGGATAATTGTCGCGCGAAATTTCAAGCGATTTGATTATTGCAGCAGCATCTTGCTCTAAAGAAGCACGAAGGTAGTGAAATTTTTGAATTGCACTTATCGTCTCGTTTTTATGAATTAACGATTCGAAAGTGTCTCTGAAATCGAGCCACATTTCGAATGATCCACTGAATTTAGGCAAATCTACTTTTGGTAGTCTGATAGAATTAAACGCTATGTTTGCATTGTTGTTGCTTAAGATGCCATCTACCGGAGAAACCGAACGATTTGAGCTTTGATTGTCGCCCGCGCTCCCCTCGGATGATGTTACAATTCCCGTTTTTGCATTTTGTTCTAGCAAGGTTTCAGCTGTACCGATTAATGAAAAATACCGTTTCGTAAATTCCCTGCGTTTGTTTAATTGCTGTTCATCGTCGTCTGATAATTCGTCAATGTGTAATTGTAAATCGTCAAATGTTTCTAGAATTGGTTCAATTTTTTGAACCCAAGATTGCAATGATTTGATGACAGTAATAGGTAATTCGTCATGCTTTTGCTTTGAGACATCGTCTATGAATTCTTGAAAAATTGTTAATTTTGCGTTCAAATGTACAAACACTACATGCGAATAGGATGTGAAAAGGGACTGACCTTTTTCCGAAGAACGTTTTGACCGATGCACGGCTGTCGTAAGCTGCGGTGGCCACAAACGATGCGATGTGATCCGGCTGCGATTGGACCAAATACTTTATGTTTGTTTTTTATTGCGAAAGTAAAAGCCGAAGGACCATTTTTGATATTTTATTGCAAAGTTATTGCACACAAATAAACTATAATAATGTCGGTACGCTAACACACAAGTTCATTCTTTTTTGTTGGAAACCCCCTTTCTTTGCGCATGTTCTCCTTCAGTCGGTAATACAGGTTGCGCATGACAAGCTTTACACTAACATGAAATATGATAACTGACGGCTGGCGACATCTGGTTGCGCATGACAAGCTTTACATTAACATGAAATATGATAACTGACGGCTAGCGACATCTGTTAACGTGCGACCACACCGGCTTACTTAGTTTATGTGTTGTATGTAATTCGTCATTTACAGTAGTGGTATTTTCATTCATTGCTGTGTTTCTTTCCCTAACCTTAAGCTAAACCGTTTTTTTGGTTCACCAGCACAATTAGTACCGTTTTAATGTGAATCACACCACTACAATTGAAAACTGTATTTCCAAGTTTGAATTACTTTGCCTTATTCTAATTGGCTAGAGCGTGCTATACGCTACTGATTGGTAGCCAGACGCTCGTTCCAATCGTTCAGATGAAGAAAATATCGTAAACAGTTTATGATTAATCATAAAGAGTTTAAGCTGCATATACTGTTTTCAGTTGAACAATCGGTAGCGTAGACCGTTTTATTAACTGTAAATATTCTAGTACCTAGTGAGTAAGTCTTGTCTAAGAAGCATTTCGAGCTAAATTAAATAAAAATGAATCCAACAATAATTATTTTGGACGCAATAAACCTCTGGTAACTCATGAAATTCTATATCACCAAACACTTCATATTGCACTCCGTTTATTGTATAAATCATATCAGACTTTGTAGACGCCATGTTTTTAAACACTTTTCGCTAGGGTAGCGTAAAATCAAATCGCTCCAAAAAATGGCGTCCGCTACTTAAACATGTTTCATCGCGATCCTTGGAGCGTAAACGTTCAGATGAAAAATCGTAAACCGTTTATGATATTTTCCGTCATCTGAACGAAGCCATTCACTGACGTTACGTATGGCCGTTTCAATTCGACTTTTAAAAATTTTGACGGTACTCCCCTGAGCGCCTCTTGTGAGTTTTTAAGTAATTGCAGTTGTCATTAAGTTACTGTCAGTAGTTCTGTTCTGTAGTACATATCTTTAATAGGGAGCACTGACAGGAGTACTCCATGGCATGCTATCTCAGAACCGAATTTTAAGCGAATTGAAACGGCCATACATACATCAGTGAATGTTAATGGAGCTGGCCATGTCCAATGTTACTGTTACCTTTTCGTTTTTTTCTGGAATTTGGTTTTCACTTCGTTTTTATTATTACATAATATATTTACGCGAAATAAAGTCTCTTTTGAAATTTCTTTGCTTCCCTTTTTTTATTAGAACTAGTGCTGATCTGTTTAAACATAAAAGGAAAAAATTGATTATCTGAAACCTGTAAAGATATTTTGTAATCAAAGTTAAAGGAAGTTCTTGTCCGATGAAAATTGTATCACAAATTCTTTGAAACGGACACTGAATTTGCGCATTACCACTTAACGTTTCGCTTTCGTTTGACAGCTTCGTCAAACGATAGCGAAACGTTTAAGTGTTAGTGCGCATATTCAGTGTCCGTTTCAAAGAATTTGTGATACAATTTTCTGTAACATTTTTTATAATAAAAAAAAATTATAATGTTTCATTCTTTTATTTTTTCTTTGGGATTTTGTTTTTTATTCAATTTGATTGAATTTTAATAACAACAAATTCAAAAAGACCAGCAATTTCATTTTTTTATGTTTTGAATTTTATACGCGGACGAGTGCAAGTTCCTTTCTCACTGCGTTACAATATAATTAATCGTTGTAATTGTTATTTTATATTAACAACTTTATTTGATAGAATAAATCGCTTATAAATTTTAAATCGATTTCAAGATCCAACTGAGAAAAAACCAACAATTCTACAGTAACTAATTCTCAAGGTCCAGTTAGTTTTTTTTTTTTATATAAAAAGGAATTAAACCGAACTTAATCCGAACATATAATACAAGCACGCCAACTTCAATCGTAAGTCTTCTGCAAATTGATTTCATGATTTCGCCTATTCATAGCATGCATGTTCGCAATTTGATCCAAATGTGAAGTAATCTTTGTCGTATTGCGTTCGATCCACAGAAGCGAATTCATGTGGGCATTCAGAATCCGACCGATCTGTATAATCTAAAACAAAAGCGAAACACATCATATGAAAAGCACACAAAAATTTGTTACTCACAGGATTAGAAAGCTCTTGATCTTTGTTGGCCTCGTTCAAGTGCTCGATGATTTCTTTCAGGTCCTCCGACATTTGCTTCAGCTGCGAGTCGAGGCCCTCGGCCATTTGGTAGGTGTAATTACGGTCCAAGTCGGTGACCGGAATGTCGGCCAGTTCTTTTTCTAGAGGCACAATGAGGTCTTCGAGTTCCTTTTGTTGAGCGAGCACGAAATCTAGCTCTTGGTCCAGCTGCTCTTGCTGGTGCTTAACTCGTTCTATCGCACTGCTTAAAGTCAGTATCTGCAAGATGAGGCAATTTTTAAAAATGTTAGGGGGTTAGGGCCCCAAAGTAAAGGCCACCTTTTCTCCGTTGGATATAAGCAGACGGTCCCACGCATTGATTTGCTTGGCTTGATTTGCAAAATGTTTGCCTTGCTCTTTTAAATCGATGGTCCATTTGTTTATTGCATCTTTCAGTTGAGCAAAAGTTAGTATTCCACTGGGCTGTTGGGTTGTCACCACAATGGTTGACGGCCTAAAAGCATAAAAGCAGTCAATCGGATTTGTGTCACTTTTAATTAAACGTGAAATGGGGACTTACGTAACTAGGGAAGTGTTTGATGAGGTGCTCGTTGTGGTTGTACCAAATGAGAAGGCCGCTGCTGAACCAACTGTTGCCTTAGTAGTAGAGGAGATGCTTGAGGAAAACCCTATATCAAATTAATAATAAATTATTTGCACACCAACTGCTTCAAATTGCGTATGCATTGAATGGGATTTTCTAAGCCATAAGTATTATTTGTTAATTCATAACTATGATACAAACCTGGCACTGATGTAATAAGGGACGTTGTGCTTTGTGCCTCAGGCAACGTATACAACATCGACGGTGCAGTTGTCACAAATGACGAAAGATTTAATGACGGCATTGTAGAAGTCGCTGTACTCAAACCTAAAAACGTTCATATTCTCTTAAAACCAGCTTATAACGCTTATGTGTTTTGTATACCCGTGCTTATCCCTGTCGTACTTAAACTTGTGGTAACTGAGGTCTTCTCAAGACTGACCGTACCGGGTGTACCAAACCCCATGAAGGTGAGCTTGGTGGCTTTAGCGTCTCCGGCGGCCGCATTTCCAAATTGAAAGCCCGGAACTGCTGCTGTAAAGTAAGTAAATATGAGGAGGGCTTCGTGCCATAGTGAGTGGAGTGCAGTGACAAGCTAACCTGTGGTTGTTGCCGTTGAACCGGTGAAATTCGTGGTGGATTTTGGTGTTTCCAAGTTAAAAGCCATTATTATCGAAATAGGAACTGCAAAAATAATCAAAAATCAAAAGTGAAACTAGACACTCGCGCTTGTCTTAACAACTTTTTACAACATACCATACAATATACAACAAACATAACCATTACGAAGGCGAATGTTGCCAACTGTCGGCTTTTAACTTTCAGCAGGGTTGCCAGATCAATATCCGGTAGGAATGTTGCAAATTGCCGAACAAAAAAGAAATGCTGTAAATTATATTGCTAACTGTAATATAAATGATCTAGTTAGTTAATACTTGTTATTGTCAAAATCACCGGTCAAAATTATGTTTATAAAACATTATTTGTTTATTATTATATTGTGCATATTTCCGTTAAATAAAACCAATCTTTTGGTGTATATAATTTAATTAACTTCACTACAATTTATTTAACGGAATGGAAAATACTCACGTTGATAATTTTCTTCGTCCCAATCGATTTTGTACTGACCCTGTTTCAAGCTCCGCTAAACATGAATGGATTCATTGGAAAAGAACTTTCAATAATTTTCTAGAAGCTCAAACTCAAGTGCGTAATGAAACTAAACTACAACTTTTACATAAACAATGCTACAACTTTTACATAACCATATTGGACCTAATGTTTTTGCCTATATCAATGACTCAGGGAGTTTTGACGAAGCTCTAAATACTTTAGATGGAATTTATATAAAACCTGAAAATGAAATTTATGCTAGACATCGTCTTGCTACACAAAAACAACAGGTAGGAGATTCCATTGACCAATATTTGCAAATATTAAAACAATTAGCAAAAGATTGCAACTTCAAAGCTGTGACAGCTGAACAGAATAAAAATGATTATATTTGAGATGCTTTCATATCTGGTCTTTTATCAGTTCCTATCAGACAACGTCTCTTAGAAAATACTTCTCTACAATTAGAAGAAGCTTTTAACCGGGCACGTTCTTTGGAAATGGCTCATCTACAATCTGTAAGTTTCACTACTTCTGACAATCTAATTAATGCCGTTTCTAAAAATTTTAATGAAGAAATTGTTTCAAGTAATGCTTCTCATAGATTAGATCATGTTGCAGTTTCAGTCAAATCTGGAAATGATAAACGTAGATGTTTTTTTTGTGGAAATAAATTGCATCCTAGATACTTGTGTCCAGCATCGAATGTTACCTGCAAAAATTGTAATAAGAAAGGACATTTTGCGAAGGTCTGTAAGAGTGAGAAGAATACCTTTGCTGCTACAGAAGTTCTCTCACATATAATCGCTGCTTCTTCTTTACCTCTTGAGAAGACTAAAGTCCCCATCTTCATTAATAACTTCAAAATGGAAGCCCTTATTGACACAGGAAGTACCGTGAGTTTTATAAATGCTGCACTAGTTGATAAATATAACATTCGAAAACTGTCATGTTCTGATAAAATTACTATTGCAAGTTTAACATATATTTCAAATGTTGAAGACTGTTGTACTGTGTCGGTTAAGATAGATAATCATGTTTATTCTGATGTAAAGCTACTAATTATGAAAAACCTTTGTGCAGATGTAATCATAGGTCATGATATATTAGAAAAACACTCTGCTCTTCAAGTTACATTTGGTGGTTCAAGATCTGCCCTCAAAATTTGTAGCTTAGCTCAATCATCCATACCTCCTGTTTCACTTTTCTCTAATCTTAGTCTAAATTGCAAGCCTGTTGCAATTAAATCTCGTAAATATACTCAAGATGATGAAAACTTTATTAATCTTGAAATTAAAAGACTTTTAAAAGAAGGTATTATAGAAGAAAGTATGTCTCCATGGAGAGCACAAGTTTTAGTAATTTCTAATACAAATAATAAACGTAGAATGGTAATTGTTTATTCTCAAACAATCAATAGATTCACTGAGCTAGATGCATATCCACTTCCTAATATAGAAGGAATTATATCTCGAATTGCCCAATTTTCTATATTTAGTACAATAGATCTCAAAAGTGCCTATCATCAGATTCCCATCAAATCCTCAGAAAAGTCTTATACAGGATTTGAAGCTGGAGGAAATCTTTATCAATTTAAAAGAATTCCTTTTGGAGTAACTAATGGTGTAGCTAGTTTTCAGCGAGTTATAGATTCTATCATCAAAAACGAACAGCTTGAAGGAACGTTTGCTTACCTAGATGATATCACTGTTTGCGGTAAAAATCAAAACGAACACGATAAAAATTTTAATCGGTTTCTTGAAATTGTAAAGAAATATAACTTAACTCTCAATAAAACAAAATGCTTATTTTCTAAGAAGAAGATAAATATATTAGGGTACAGGATCAAAGATAAGACAATAAGACCAGATCCAGAACGTCTTAAACCATTGTTAGGACTCCCATTGCCAACTACTGCTTCATCTCTCAAACGAAGTATTGGTTTATTTTCTCACTACGCTAAGTGGATTCCTAAATATTCTGAGAAAATTCATCCACTTATTCACTGTAATTGTTTTCCCATTACTTCTGAAGGAGCTAATGCTTTTGAAGTTCTTAAGGCAGATATTGCCAAATCTCTTGTTAATACAATAGAAAATGATTTACCTTTTACAGTAGAAACTGATGCTTCTGATTTTGCAATTGCTGCCACACTGTCACAGGGTGGAAGACCTGTTAGTAGATATAAAAAACAGACCACACCCTTTTTTCCCCATTTGAAATGCATTGACTTCCGGCCGAGTTTTCTGCCTCATCTGAGCCCGTGGTAAAGAGTGAGATGGAGCTCCAGAGAGAGAGAGAGACGGAGACAACGTAGTTCGGGCGTCCGTCCGCCAGATGCCTGCGGCGCTGCTGCTATTTTCGTTAGTTCGGAAATTGTCCGCCAGATGGCGGTGGCGTTGCGTCGTCGAAGCGTTAGTTCGGAAATTGTCCGCCGGCTGTCGCCACCGGCGCTTCGCTGCGGAATTTTTTCCTCCGTCCGGAGAGAGATTCGAACCCGTTCCTCTGCGTTCGTGAGGCGTCCACCTAAGCCGCTCGGCCGTTGGGTTAGTTGCTCGTATCGGTTCGAGATGTGTAATAATAACGACGCGCGGCGAAGGATGTCGTTTTTTTTTCGTCGAACACGGATGCGATGTTGGTTGCGTCCGGCGGTGTCCATCTGCTGACGAATTGCGAAAGGACGATCGCCGGCGTCCATCTCGGAGACGTCGCGTCGCGTCGGTGGGTTTCTGTAAAAAGAATGGCGCGCGCGGGAGCATATAGATCGCCGCACGCAGAGCGGCGGCGGCAATTTCGAAAAAATGGGTCCTCGGCGCGTGCGCATTTCCGCGAGCGGAGGCGGACGATACCGATATGCGTATTAAGAAATAAAAGATGCGTTTTGCTTACGTATGTAGCTTATTACTATGAACATCCAGTTATTGTCTTGCTCTTCTTCTTCATCATTCGCGTTAAATTCTATTACTACGGTCGGTTCTTTGGCAAATGTTACGTTTTTCTTCATAATTTCGCGTACACTCACCGCTCGATGATGCAAACGCAAAGACTGAGCGAGAAAATGCACTCGGCCTCCTTTCGTTTAGAGTGGAGGGGAAAATAAAAGCACTCATTGTTTAAAAAAATATATTTCAGATAGTTAAATACATAAAATAATATATATTTTGTTTAAATTATATCTCTAACTATATTCGTTGCGGGGTTATATTCAACGATCTTGTCGTGGATAATTAGACAGTATGCGACCATATCTGCCTTAAATTCCTGTTCGCTCTCTAATTCTAATTTAATGTCGACAGTCGAAGATTTTACGGACTCGTTCTGTTTCGAACAGTCTATAACGTAGACAGCTTTCTTTTTGAATTCCGCCAAATTTAGAATCGGTTCGTTGCCACGTCCGTAATAACTGTTTTGAAAATCTGCGTACATCAGATAAGCAATGCCAAATTTAGTTTTAAATTTAGTTTCGAGATTTAAATTTTTATACGGATAACTTTCAGAATTGAGATGTAATTTAATATTTCGAATGTGTGCGGGATTAAATTCTGACGCGTTTTTAGTAGGTTTGTCTTTTCTAGCGTCTTGGAAAGCGACGATATCATACTGAGAAATTGGCCGTCGGTGCACGATAAGAAACAAATTGAAAGCTTAATTGCAAAATTACATTCATTCGACGTAAAACTGAAATTAAAAATTAAAACGTTGCCGATTGGCCGAGGTTTAAGAACAAGTCGTCGTCTCGGAACAGAACGGAGAATTAATAAAATCAACCGGATTCAGTGGAAGGATGTAAGTTTTAAATTAAATGCGTAAGTATTATTTTTTCTAATTTGTTTTTTTTTAAATTTACAGCTGCAATCTGCATTTAAAAGCAGAATTCGTACCGGAGTAATAATCAATAAAACTCATACACAACCACAAAGCTTTTTCTCTGATTAGAACTAGAATCGGAAATCAATTGGTGAAAACGCCTTCGATGAAGATAAATTTGGTATTTTGCGGTGAATTTGTAAAACCTCAAACCGATGTCTCGGAATATAAGTTTTTCAATACCAAAAATCACGTGATCAACATTGGAGCAAATCTAGACGAAATTTTAAACGAATTGTTTAACGAAATCATGGTGCAGGTAAGTTTAAAACGAAATAAGCTGCCATATATTAATTTTCTTTTTTTTACTTTCTTATCAGCTTTCAGAATTTCAAGAGAGACAGAGCGGCTGGGCGTTATCGGCAATCGTGAACCTGGTCGTGGCGTTTTGCAAGTACACGCCGTTGAGAGGAGGAGGAAAGAAAGATAACGGTAGCACTTACGTGGATCTGCCGGACGAACTTCGGCGAAAAAGTAACGTCAGATTAACATCAAAAATCGAGACCGACGATGCTTCGCGTATTGCCTTTTGGCGCACCTATTTCCGGCGAGAAACGGTCAAGATGCGTGCGATCCTTCTACGTATCATCAAAATATATACGATTTTTTTAATTTTAAAGGTATATGTTTTCCTGTAAATCTGAGCGACCTACAGAAATTCGAAAACGCCAATAAATTTATTTCAATTAACGTATACGGTTATGAAAACAAGAGCATCGTGGGTCCGCTTTATCATACAAGAAATGTCAAAAACTGTCACGTAAAGAAAAGTCAACGCGTAGGTCATTTTTGTCTCATTAAAAATTTATCAGAACTGTGCAGGTATCAAATTTCATCAAATATGCGTGTCAAGTTCATTTGCGATCGCTGCTTGTGTTATTTTTCATCCAAGGACAAATTAAATCGTCATGTGTCAGATTGCTCGCGTCACGAGGCCGTAAAAATTGAATTACCTAAAGACGGAGAAAACATTGTTAAATTCAAACAATTTGGAGCCACCATGCCTTTGCCGTTTGTCATTTACGCGGACTTTGAAGCTCTAACGAAACCTATTCATTCCTGTGACGATACTTTAGAAAAAGCATTCACGAACGCCTATCAACGGCACGAAGCCTTTAGCGTTGCATATTTAACAGTCTGTTCTTACGACGATCGACTAAATCATTTTGAAATTTACCGCGGCGAAAACCCTGCTGAGTGGTTCGTAAATAAATTATTAGGAGAAGCAACAAATGTTCAAGAAATAATAAAAAATCACGTTACCGTTCCTATGAAAGATTTAACGTTTGAAGAATCTACGGCACATGCAAATGCCGAAAAGTGTGAGATTTGTGATTCTAATTTTAACGAAAATAATGCTAAAACTTATCACCACGACCATTTTACCGGGAACTATATTGCAGCTTTGTGCAATAATTGTAATTTACAATGTCGCATTAAGAATATTATTCCCGTGATTTTACACAATTTATCTCATTACGATAGTCACTTTATAATAGAAGCTCTGGCAAACGTAAACGACGAAAATGTGGAAATTTTAGCAAACACAACTGAAACTTACATATCGTTCTCGAAAAGGGTAGGCGATGTGACGTTACGTTTCTTAGATTCGTTTCGTTTCATGCCCTCGTCTCTTGAAACATTAGCGAAAAATTTGAAACCAGAACAAATAAAGTTCGTACAAAAAGCGTTTCCGAATCCTGACTCTTATAAATTAGCAACTCGTAAAGGATGTTTTCCCTATGATTACGTGAATTCTGTTGACAAATTGGAAGAGACAAGTCTTCCCGATAAATCGCTATTTTATAATAAATTACATGGCGAAAACGTCAACGATGATGATTACCAGCACGCCGTAAACGTTTGGCAACATTTTCAATGTAAAACTCTCGGTGAATACGCGGACTTGTATTTAAAAACTGACGTATTTCTATTGGCAGACATTTTTGAAAATTTTAGAAAAACTTCACAACTTACGTTCAAAACTTACGGGTTAGATGCGTGTGGATTTTTCACAGCTCCGGGCCTATCATTTTCGGCGGCTCTTAAAACAACAAAAATTGAACTTCCCCTTTTACAAGACATCGATATGATTTTATTCATAGAAAAAGGTTTACGCGGCGGTATAACTCAAGTTAGTTCCCGATATGCAAAAGCGAATTCTGTACACATGGGAACCGATTTCGACCCTGATAAGGAAATTAGCGAAATTATTTACGTAGACGCGAAAGGACTATATTCTTACGCGATGACGACAAAATTACCATGCGACAACTTCAACTGGGTAAGTGGCGAAAAATTAACAAATCTTTTAGAAATGCTCAGTACGACCGATATTGACTGTTCGATGTATTACGGGGATGAAACGGGTAAATCTTGTATTTTAGAAGTTGACTTACAATATCCTGAAGATTTGCACGATTCCCATATATTTTTTCCATTTTGTCCGGAACACATATCCACCACAGGTAAAAAGGAAGACAAAAAATTAATGCTAACTTTATGTAATAAAGAGAAGTACGTCCTCCAGTTACGCGTTTTACTTCAAAGTTTAAAACACGGCTTAAAATTAACAACAATTTATCGTGCGATAGAATTTGACGAGAGCAATTGGTTAGAAAAATACATTAAATTAAATAGCGATCTGAGGGCAAAATCTACGAACGCTTTCGATAAAGATTTTTACAAGGGCATGTCGAATATGGTTTTCGGAAAACTTATGGAATCTGTACGCAAATACAGAAATATCGTGTTGACAAAGAAATGGAAATCTGCTGAAAAATATATTAGATAACCAAATTTCAAAAAAGCTACGATTTTCAATGAGAATCTGGTCGCAATTGAACTGAACAAATTATCCGTGAAATTTGATAAACCGATCTACATTGGCATGGCAGTCCTTGACATTTCAAAAACAGTCATGTATAGTTTTCTTTATGATTACATCAGAGAAAATGTGGAGCCCTTATTTAATGTCACAGTATGTTACACGGACACGGACAGTTTTATTTTTAAATTCTCTCCAAAACATCCCGAACGCGTCTCGAGTATTTATGAAATTATAAAACGGGATGCAAATAAAATTTTTGACACTTCAGATTACGCCGTAGATAACCCTTTCGGAATACCTTTGGTTAATAAGAAAGTTATCGGTAAATTTAAAAATGAACTGTGCGGACAGATAATAACTGAGTTCAGTGGAATTAGAGCTAAAGTTTACACCATCAGAGTGGGAAAAGAAGTAAAATTTAAAAAATTGAAGGGCGTAGGTCGTTCGGGAATTAAAAAAATAACTTTTCAGGATTATTATGACTGTTTGTTTGATAATAAAAAATTAATGTCAAAATTCAATAGCATTAGGTCAATAAATCATCAATTATTAACCGTTACCATAAATAAAACTGCCTTAGATGCTCAAGATGACAAACGACATTACGATCTTGTAACGGACATTCATTCGTTGCCGTTGGGACATTATAAATTAAAATGAAATTGTATGTAATTTTGTAATTATGTATTAAAATTCAATTATATGTAATTTGTAATTATATTGTGTGTTAATAAAGCATTTTGTAACATACATCCGTAAGTAAAACGTATTTTTTATTTTTAGAATTTTATTTAAGACGTTTTACAATTAGAAAGGCATCGTTTTCGTTCGCCTCCGCGGAAATGCGCACGCCCCGAGGACCCATTTTTTCGAAATTACTGCCGCCCGCGCGCGCGCCATTCTTTTTACAGAAACCCACCGACGCGACGCGACGTCTCCGAGATGGACGCCGGCGATCGTCCTTTCGCAATTCGTCAGCATATGGACACCGCCGGACGCAACCAACATCGCATCCGTGTTCGACGAAAAAAAAAACGACATCCTTCGCCGCGCGTCGTTATTATTACACATCTCGAACCGATACGAGCAACTAACCCAACGGCCGAGCGGCTTAGGTGGACGCCTCACGAACGCAGAGGAACGGGTTCGAATCTCTCTCCGGACGGAGGAAAAAATTGGACGCAACCAGCATCGCATCCGTGTTCGACGAAAAAAAATATAAGGACATCATTCGCCGCGCGCGTCGTTAATATTACACATCTCGAACGAATACGAACAACTGCCTCAACGGCCGAGCGGCTTAGGTGGACGCCTCACGAACGCCGAGGAACGGGTTCGAATCTCTCTCAGGACGGAGGAAAAAATTCCGCAGCGAAGCGCCGGTGGCGACAGCCGGCGGACAATTTCCGAACTAACGCTCCGACGACGCAACGCCACCGCCATCTGGCAGACAATTTCCGAACTAACGAAAATAGCAGCAGCGCCGCAGGCATCTGGCGGACGGACGCCCGAACTACGTTGTCTCCGTCTCTCTCTCTCTGGAGCTCCATCTCACTCTTTACCACGGGCTCAGATGAGGCAGAAAACTCGGCCGGAAGTCAATGCATTTCAAATGGGGAAAAAAGGGTGTGGTCTGTTTTTTATATCTACTCCTGTTGCCTTTTATTCTAGAACTCTGTCAAATAGTGAAAGAAAACATTCTGCCGTAGAGAAAGAAGCTTATGCTATTGTTGAATCTCTTCGTAAATGGCGACATTATTTAATTGGTCGACATTTCAGACTCATTACTGATCAAAAGTCAGTTTCTTTCATGTTTAATAACAAGCAAATCAGTAAAATAAAAAATGACAAAATCTAGTGTTGGCGATTGGAACTTTCAAATTATAAGTACGATCTTATACATATATATATATATATATCGTTATACATATATATATATATATATATATCCAGCTATCATTTGAGCGTCCCTATATTGTCAATTTGCCGTCAATTGGGCGTCCGAAGTAATTGAGCGTCCGTATGCGGACGCTCGATTGTATCCCATGTAAAAAAAATTTTGGGGCATCGTGCGACCTCTGTCTATCATTTAAAAAAATTCTTTCTGGACGCCCAAATGATGATCAAATGAAAATTAGTGTATATTTTTAGTTCGAGCGTATATCCACCTGTGGCGCTAGTGTCGTTTGCGTATATAGGAGCGTGTATATTCGGCTTTCACGTATAGCACAATAAGGCGTCCAGTAAATCTGTCAACATTGTTGTAATTGAAATGTGCAGCGGACGCTCTCTTGTTGTGCATATCATTTAAGCAAGCGAATATTTATGACACTTTTAAAAGCGAATGAAATTATAAACGTTGTTTATAATCTTAATGTCCTTCAAGTGTGTTACACAATGCAATACTGATACAACGCAGCAAGACAATGCAAAATTTTGACATAGAAAATAAAAAAAATTTGAATGGCTTCAGCATGGTTAACTTTCTTGAAAACAGGTATAACCTAGTAGGCTGTGCAGGCTTTTTGTTCATACTTTAAACGGTACCTACACATTTTATTATCAGAAAATGTTAAATATAAAAGTTTTGTGGATTTACCTGAACCGCCAGAATTTACTTTTAAAGAGAACAAATGACAGTCGGAAACCTAACAAATGAGTTTCAACTTTGTTGCAAAATACTACGTAACTTTTTTTATTAGAGATCCTACCACTTACATATTTTGCACATTGCTTCTAAGGAGTAACTAAAAAAAACAATCTGAGCACAAATTCGTTTTACTGGTGTTGGGGGCGGCGCAGTACTACATAATTTTTATTAGTGATCCTGCCACTTCCATATTTTGCACGTTGCTTCTAAGGAGCAACTAAAAAAACAATCTGAACACAAATTCCTTTTATCGGTGTTGAGGGCGGCGCGGTACTATGTAACTTTTTTATTAGAGATCCTGCCACTTATATATTTTGCACGTTGCTTCTAAAGAGCAACAAAAAGGATAATCTGAGTACAAATTCGTTTTATCGGTGTTGGGGGCGGCACTGTACTACGTAACATTTTTATTAGTGATCCTACCACTTCCATATTTTGCACATTGCTTCTAAGGAGCAACTAAAAAAAATCTGAGTACAAATTCGTTTTATCGGTGTTGAGGGCGGTGCGGTACTATGTATAAGGATAATCTGAACACAAATTCGTTTTATGGGTGTTGATAGCGGCGCGGTACTACGTAACATTTTTATTAGTGATCCCACCTCTTCCATATTTTGCACATTGCTTCTAAGGAGTAACTAAAAAAAAAACAATCTGAGCACAAATTCGTTTTATCGGTGTTGGGGGCGGCGCGGTACTACCTAACATTTTTATTAGTGATCCTACCACTTCCATATTTTACACATTGCTTCTAAGGAGCAACTAAAAAAAATCTGAGTACAAATTCGTTTTATCGGTGTTGAGGGCGGTGCGGTACTATGTATAAGGATAATCTGAACACAAATTCGTTTTATGGGTGTTGATAGCGGCGCGGTACTACGTAACATTTTTATTAGTGATCCCACCACTTCCATATTTTGCACATTGCTTCTAAGGAGTAACTAAAAAAAAACAATCTGAGCACAAATTCGTTTTATCGGTGTTGGGGGCGGCGCGGTACTACCTAACATTTTTATTAGTGATCCTGCCACTTCCATATCTTGCACATTGCTTTTAAGGTGCAACTAAAAAAACAATCTGAACACAAATTCCTCTTATCGCTGTTGGGGGCGGCGCGGTGCTACGTAACATATTATTAGTGATCCTACCACTTCCATATTATGCACATTGCTTCTAAGGAGCAACTAAAAAAACAATCTGAGCACAAATTCGTTTTACCGGTATTGGGGGCGGCGCGGTACTACGTAACATTTTTATTAGTGATCCTACCACTTCCATATTTCACACATTGCTTCTAAGGAGCAACTAAAAAAACAGTCTGAGCACAAATTCCTTTTATCGGTGTTGAGGGCGGCGCGGTACTATGTAACATTTTTTATTAGTGATCCTACCACTTCTGTATTTTGCACATTGCTTCTAAGGAGTAACTAACAAAACAATCTCAGCACAAATTTGTTTTATCGGTGTTGGGGGCGGCGCGGTACTACGCGACTTTTTTATTAGAGATCCTGCCACTTCCATATTTTGCACATTGCTTCTAAGGAGCAGCTAAAAAAAAACAATCTGAACACAAATTCCTCTTATCGGTGTTGGGGGCGGCGCGATACTACGTAAAATTTTTATTAGTGATCCTACCACTTCTGTATTTTGCACATTGCTTCTAAGGAGCAACTAAAAAAACAATCTGAGCACAAATTCGTTTTATCGGTGTTGGGAGCGGCGCGGTACTACGTAACATTTTTATTAGTGATCCTACCACTTCCATATTTTGCACATTGCTTCTAAGGAGTAACTAAAAAGAACAATCTGCGCACAAATTCGTTTTATCGGTGTTGAGGGCGGCGCGGTACTATGTAACTTTTTTATTAGAGATCCTGCCACTTACATATCTTGCACGTTGCTTCTAAGGAGCAACAAGAAAGATAATCCGAGCACAAACTTGTTTTAGCGGTGTTGGGGCGGCGCGATACTACGTAACATTATTATTAGAGATCCCGCCACTTACATATTTTGCACATTGCTTCTAAGGAGCAACTAAAAAGATACTCTGAGCACAAATTCGTTTTATCGGTCTTGGGGGCGGCACGATACTACCTAACTTTTTTTATTAAAGATCCTGCCGCTTACATATTTTGCAGTTTGCTTCTAAACAACAACTAAAACGTTTATATGAGCACCAATTTGTTTTATCGGTGTTGGGGGTGGCGGGGTACTACGTAAATTTTTATTAGAGATTCTACCACTTACATATTTTGCATCTTGCTTCTAAGGAGCAACTAGAAAGACAATCTGAGCACAAATCCGATTTATCGATGTTGGGGGCGGCGCAGTACTACGTAACTTTATTATTAGAGATTCCGCCACTTTCATATTTTGCAATTTGCTTCTAACGAGCAACTAAAAAGATACTCTGAGCACAAATTCGTTTTATCGGTCTTGGGGGCGGCACGATACTACCTAACTTTTTTTTATTAAAGATCCTGCCGCTTACATATTTTGCAGTTTGCTTCTAAACAACAACTAAAACGTTTATATGAGCACCAATTTGTTTTATCGGTGTTGGGGGTGGCGGGGTACTACGTAAATTTTTATTAGAGATTCTACCACTTACATATTTTGCATCTTGCTTCTAAGGAGCAACTAGAAAGTCAATCTGAGCACAAATCCGTTTTATCGGTGTTGGGAGCGGCGCGGCGCGGTGCTATGTAATTTTTTTATTAGAGGTCCTGCGACTTACATATTTTGCACGTTGCTTCTAAGGAACTACTAAAAAGGCAATCTGAGCACAAATTCGTTTTATCGGTGTTGGGGGCGGCACGATATTACGTGACTTTTTAATTAAAGATCCTGCCGCTTACATATTTTGCAATTTGCTTCTAAGCAACAACTAAAACGTTTATCTGAGCACTAATTCGTTTTATCGGTGTTGGGTGTGGCGGGGTACTACGTAAATTTTTATTAGGGATCCTACCACTTACATATTTTGCATCTTGCTTGTAAGCAGCAACTGGAAAGACAATCTGAGCACAAATTCGTTTTATCGGTGTTGGGGGCGGCGCAGTACTACGTAACTTTATTATTAGAGATTCCGCCACTTTCATATTTTGCGATTTGCTTCTAAGGAGCAACTAAAAAGATACTCTGAGCACAAATTCGTTTTATCAGTGTTGGGAGCGGCACGATACTACGTAACTTTTTTTATTAAAGATCCTGCCGCTTACATATTTTGCAATTTGCTTCTCAACAACAACTAAAACGTTTATCTGAGCACCAATTTGTTTTATCGGTGTTGGGGGTGGCGCGGTACTATGTAACTTTTTTTATTAGAGATCCTGCGACTTACATATTTTGCACGTTGCTTCTAAGGAGCTACTAAAAAGATAATCTGAGCACAAATTCGTTTTGTCGGTGTTGGGGGCGGCACGGTACTACGTAACTTTATTATTAGAGAATATAGAATATAGAATTCAACAATCACACGAATCTTATTTTGGAATTCAAGATGTGCCGACTTATGATAGAAAGCATTTACGACGAAGAAAATTACACATGTGGTACAAGAAATGAAAGGTCTCGAGGAGGCGAATTCTAAAATCACACTGACCACATTTTGGAATTTAAGATGGTGTCGACTTATCATCAAAAACATTTACGACGAAGAAAAAATCACACATGTGGCACATGAAATGAAAGGTTTCGAAGAGGCGAATTCGACAATCACTCGGACCTCATCTTGGAATCTTGTATCTTCGAGATCTTTTGTTTGATGTGACACTTGTAGGGTTTTTCTTCATCGTAAGTGTTTTTGGTCATAAGTCGACACTATCTTGAATTTCAAGATGGGATCTGTGCGATTGTCGAATTGCCTCTTCGAAACATTTCATCCAGTCTACCTAATTTCAAACATCTTGGAATTCTTCATTTTATGATCTCATATTCAAAAAGACTATGATGCATGACCAATTGCACTTAATAAAAATGGCAACATTGCTGGAGCTTACATTGTCTATTGA